>CM042535.1:12691398-13063898 GCA_023630585.1 Cranoglanis bouderius | reverse complement strand
TTCTTCTTGAGCCTTTGTTGCCTTGGCTGTGTGTTTTGGGTCATTGTCATGCTGGAATACCCATCCACGACCCATTTTCAATGCCCTGGCTGAGGGAAGGAGGTTCTCACCCAAGATTTAATGGTACATGGCCCCGTCCATTGTCCCTTTGATGCGGTGCAGTTGTCCTGTCCCCTTAGCAGAAAAACACTCCCAAAGCATAATGTTTCCACCTCCATGTTTGACGGTGGGGATGGTGTTCTTGGGGTCATAGGCAGCATTCCTCCTCCTCCAAACAGGGTGAGTTGAGTTGATGCCAAAGAGCTCGATTTTGCTCTCATCTGACCACAACACTTTCACCCAGTTCTCCTCTGAATCATTCAGGCAAACTTCAGACGGGCCTGTACATGTGCTTTTTTTGAGCAGGGGGACCTTGTGGGCGCTGCAGGATTTCAGTCCTTCACGGCGTAGTGTGTTACCAATTGTTTTCTTGTTGACTATGGTCCCAGCTGCCTTGAGATCATCAACAAGATCCTACCGTGTAGTTCTGGGCTGATTCTTCACAGTTCTCATGATCATTGAAACTCCACGAGGTGAGATCTTGCATGGAGCCCCAGACCGAGGGAGACTGACAGTTATTTTGTGTTTCTCCCATTTGCGAATAATCGCACCAACTGTTGTTACCTTCTCACCAAGCTGCTTGGCGATGGTCTTGTAGCCCATTCCAGCCTTGTGTAGGTCTACAATCTTGTCCCTGACATCCTTGAACAGCTCTTTGGTCTTGGCCATGGTGGAGAGTTTGGAATCTGATTGATTGATTGCTTCTGTGGACATGTGTCTTTTATATAGGTAATGAGCTGAGATTAGGAGCACTCCCTTTAAGAGAGCGCACCTAATCTCAGATCGTTACCTGTGTAAAAGACACGTGGGAGCCAGAAATCTTGCTGATTGATAGGGGATCAAATACTTATTTCACTCATTAAAATGCACATCAATTTATAACTTTTTTGAAATGCGTTTTTCTGGATTTTTTTGTTGTTATTCTGTCTCTCACTGTTAAAATACACCTACCATTAAAATTATAGACTGATCATTTCTTTGTCAGTGGGCAAACGTACAAAATCAGCAGGGGATAAAATACTTTTTTCCCTCACTGTATAAGGAATAGGGTATGTTTCGGGACATATGGTTGTGTACTGCCATACATTTAATAATCCAAAATACCCATACATGAGTAAGCATACACACAAACACAAACACGCACACACTCAACAATAGAAATGATGAACTCATACTTCAATGTCAGGCTCGTACATGTATTGTACAGAACAGTATAAGTGATAACATTTAGTGATAGCTCTAATGAGGAGAGCTCAGTGCATGCTGAGAACTTCCGTAGTCCTACTCAGCACTTTGGCAAATTTATCCTAGATGTAAATACAAGCTCTGGAGCGTCCTGGTTGGTTGATTTGCCTGCAGCTCACCTGGTATCCTCTGAGCTGTAGTGGTTTCTTCTTGCTGGGCCAGTGTTGGGGTGGCTGTGTCGGCAGTAGTGGTGGTTTCTGAGACAGAGAGAAGGAACACATTTGGTGAAGATGCTCTGGGGGAAAACGGAAATAAATCGGAGCAGCAGTGAAGGAAACTGAGACTCATGACCAGGGAATAACCTTTAGAACTTTACACTGCCGATAAAAGAATGTACTGTAGCCTCAGATATCAGCCTATACACCTGGAAAGGTTTAATAACAGGTTATACATGAGAAGCTTAACTTCTACAGTAAAGAATCTCTCTCGTATACACACACACATGGCTCCTGCTGCCACTGATGAATGTTCTAGCTTCAGTGACCTTGGAGTAGTAGTAGTACTACGCACACACACACACACACAAACACACACACAAGCATGGGGAAAATCGCATGATGATACACACAAAGGAGAAAAAAAATATTGCTCAGAAACACGCTTAGTAAAACACATGCACACAGCTGGAAATCAATTCAAAGCACACAGCCCTCTGCAAGTGGTTAGTGAACGCTAATGCGGGATTAAACCAGCTCTTATTGGCCAAGTGGAAGGGGAGAGAGAGGGAGATAGAGATGCCGAATGGGTGATGTAATTAAGCAGAAGGTTGAAGCTGAGTTTGAGTAGCATGAAAGAACATGGGCTCTTCCTTCTTAATCCTCTTCACATCACTATGCCAGTCTGCAATCATTCCCCATCCAACCCCACTCCACACCCCCACCTCCCACCCAATTACTGACAGACCTCCAAAAGAGACTTACCCCATTAGTGCCAGCTTTACAGCTTTACCCCATTACTGCCAGCTTTATAGGTTTACCTCCATCACAGCACCTGAGGCTGCGGCACTAACCCACATCAGCTCTTTTTATGGATCAGCAAAACCTGCCACCACAACCAACCCGCTGCCTCTCTGTCTGTCTTTCTTTTCCATGAGTCAGCATGGATCATTAAACTCTCTTTAGCCACTTTCAAACACGCACATTTACACAGGAATTCAACTGTAAATAATCGCAAAGGGGTTAACTGTGAGTGCAAGTTAAAATCCGGGGAAGATTGACACCGAAAAAGTAGAATTTACAGGGAATTACACATTACCAGGGAGCTGATATGTTATTGAAAAAGAGTATTACGTCTTGATGACTATTTATTCTACAACCTGCTGAAATCTTTTTCAGGTGGCTGATTTAAATCATTAGCACAATGAATTGACAAAAGGAGGAAGTAAAGAATAAGAAGAACAATGGAAATGTCATGGGATTTGGTATACGTCACGTCCTGTATAACGAGACTTGCATGACAATGTGAACGTGTGCATCCTGGCATGCCAATGACATGCACCCATGAACTAAACTTCCTGTGTGTGAAGACACTAGATTTCGTGTTTTTCAGCAAAGAATTCATCATTGATAAAAGTTCACATCCTCATCACTCTTTACTCACTCCTCTTTCCATCCTCATCTCTTAAAATATGTGGTAAAACATGACATTATTGCAGGTGCATCAAACTTCCAGTTCGACCTACTCGCACATCCTGTTGCTATTAGAGCGCACTATTTTTAAATCAGTCCCACCATCGTTCATAGAAAAACAAGCAGGTAAGTGACTAATGATTTTCAGCTCTTAGTTTCATTAGTGTCATTACTCTTTACAATTCACTGCTTAATTGGCAAATACGTGAGCAGCACTAGTAATCCAGCTGGCACTTCTGGGGAACATGAAAAGTGAGGGCAGCTATGTAAATATATTATTAATATCTATAAGCAGGAGGGGACATGAAAGAGGAGCCCCAGCTGATTGGGTTTCTGACATTAAAGTCCATTAATTTGATGCCCTTTACAAATGCAATTAACCCACAGCAAGAGCTGCATCTTGGGGAAGTGAGCTCAAACGCATGCAAACACACACACAGACACGCACACATACACATACTCTTCCTCTCTCCTTCTGTAATTAGTAAGGGCAAGTGTGCGCCGTCATACACGCCCCCTGTAGGATTCTCATACCCCTGTCCCCTCTTTGTGTAAAGGTCACCTGTATTCAGAGTATAAACACACTGTGCCTGTCAGTGGTGCCAGGAGAACAGTAGCATAGAGAAAGACAGCCTATCCACTACAAGCACAATGTACATCTCAGACACAGCTATAACAAGTACAGTCGACTCATACAGTAGAATTTCAGACTGATGCAACATCTAACAGCATCACCGTGCTCCAGTTTTATATTCAGCTTTGAACTGTGGACTACGTGTGACTATGTGTACGTGACCTGTTCACACCAACTGCTCTGGCAAATATATTTGTAGCTGTAGAGTGGAATATAGACATCATATTTCATATGAGTAATGGTGAACACGCTCTGTCATCATCAAAACTTTCCACCATTTTCAGAATTTTTTGTCATAGTTTGTTGAGACAATTCGGGCCATTCTCTATTAATGTACATGGGGTTAGAATCAAGTACAATGCCAACTTATAAATTTAACTTCGGTGAATTTCCCTCTTGGATGAATAAAATGATCTATCTATCTATCTACCTATCTATCTATCTTAAAACTTGTTACTCTAACTCACATAAAATCTGTGAAGGTCCAGCTACAGAAAATAAAGAACCAGATAGGCACCTAATCTGGTACACACATTCACAATTTGGAAATGCCAGTCAGTCTACAACGCATGTCTTTCAACTGGGGAAGGAAACTGGAATACCCGGAGGAAACCCCCGAAGCAAGGGGAGAACATTCAAACTCCGTGCACACAGGGCGAGATTCAAACCCTCAACCTCGGAGGTGCGGGCAAACGTGCTAACCACTAAGCCACCATGGCCCCCTGGTTACCATCTACTGCTTAAGCATAGTGATTATTCCATGTTTTGCTTCACACCGTGCTTCATGGACACTTGAAAGCAGCACGGACACCTGAAAACATCTGTTCTGAACTTAAAGTGGAGAATATACGCATGCTTCTCTGTCCAACTGTCATGACCTGTTCTGGCTTTGTCATCAAAATCATGTCAGACCAGAGGGTAAGTGCAATTTAAAAAAAAAGGCTGATGGCAAAAACAGAGGCTCAACAGAAAATCTACAGGAACACGTGTGTGTGAGGCTTAGTTTACATGCATGGGCTGGCTGATAGTGGGGTCATCCTTGCTCATGCAGTGGCTTAGACGTTGTTCAACCTCCCCATCCTGAGATGGGGTAACAGCATTAACCCTCAGCTAACTTCTTTGCCTCCATAGCTCATCTCTTTCAGAGCAAGAGAGTGAAAAAGATGTTCAATTATGTAGAAAGCCTTAGAGTAAATCTGCACCTCTGGCAAGCAGGAAGACAGGCAGAGAGAGAAACACTCAATGCCTGTGTGCAGACTCTGGCAGCAGATGCTGCATGACCGAATAATCTGTTCTGTTCCTAGGAAGGAGTGCAGACCAATCAAGTCAGCAGATGAGGAGTGGGACTGAAAATCAGAAACTGATGTATAAATAGAGGTAAACAATAACAGAGAAGTGTTTGTGAGAGGGTATGAAAGTTCACCTGCAAGAGAATTGGGAAAATGCACAAATGCATAAACACACACGCACACACGCACACACACACACACACACACACACACACACACACACACACACACACACACACACCTAATTAAGCACTAAAGGAGAGCTTCTTGGTCTCCAGGATTCAATAACAAACAAATTTCCAAATGCACCAAGCCAATTAAAACATTCATATCTAATTAATTTCCAGACAAAACATGACTGGTGTTTTGGAATGTTGCCTTTATATTAGTATTTGTTCTTCTTCAAGGAGGTCATTGTCTTGGATTCTTCTAACGGACTGCAACCTACACACACATAAAGAGACACACACACACAGATGTTTGTCTTACTATCCTTCTAAGGACCTTCCACTGGCATAATGCAGCTAATTAATGCTATGTAAAACCTAAATCTAGCACAAACCTGAACTTCAGTACCCAAAAAGAAACATTCTGGCTTTTAGTTTTTTTGTTTGTTTTTTTAAAATAAAAGTTGCAGGTTTTTCTAAACAATATGTTGTGCTCTTGGGGACCAGCCAGATATCTCCACATGGTCAAAACTGTCAGATATTACTATCCTTGTGGGGACATTTGGTCCCCACCAAGATATAAAAACGTGCCCCCACCACACACACACACACACACACACACACACACACACACATGTATACACACACAAACACACTCAGAAAAGGAGAGAGCTGGCAGGCATGCTTGTTTGGTCTGTGATAAGGACTTTGCCCAAGAGCCAAGAAAACACAACAGCACATCATCACAAGGTGATAAATATCATCTCCAAGAACATTTGAAAAACAGACTATTGATATTCATACTACATCGAGAGAAGAGAGAGATACTTTCCCTCCAAGATACATAGATACAAACAACAACACAATATCCCAAACACATTCTGCCACCTGAGGCCAGCAGCCAAAACACAACAACACGGACAGATAAAAGAAATATATGATATAACTAATGGAGAATGTACGAGGAATACACATGGGGTGAAAAATGTGTTTTTTGTGAAGAAGCTCATGTTCGTATGCAGCTTCAATTCATACGGCTGTGAACAGACAGCGTATACAGCAGGACTGTTGAACCAGAGTGTGTGTTTGTGTGTGTAAGCCTGGGCCAGAAGCTAGTGCCCAGACCTAAACAGAAACATGTGTAAGACAACTTCAAAGAGCCAAAGCAAGCTGAAGGACGAGGTCTGATGTCTCCCACACCTACTCCTCTCATACAGAGATAAGGACAGGGAGTGAGAGAGTTTTAATCATCACCATGACGTTCTCATAATTTTACTGCTGAACTCGAAAGGTGGTTCTCATGAGTTATTTTAGGAGTGGCATGGTGGCGCAGCAGGTAGAACTACTGCATCACAGTTCCAGAGTCCTTGGTTTGATCCTCAGCTCAGGTTACTGTCTGTGTGGAATTTTGCACGCGGGTTTCTTCACAGTTCTCCGGTTTCCTCCCACCTCCCAAAAACATTCCATGAAGTGAACTGGCTACTCTAAACAACATATCCTGAACATGCTCCTAAAATGTCCCATCCAAGGTGAAGTCTCTCTATGTGCCCAGCATTCCAGGGATATGCTCCAGATCCGCCCAGACCCTGCCCAATCAGTTACTCAAGATAAATGTGCAAAAAAACATATTTAGAGAAAGCTCCTTGGCAGAGAGGAGCAAAGTGATTGCAATGTGAATAAAAATCATGGAATTTTCCACCATCGGATAAGCCCCTTGGATAACTAAAAAATGTTTTCAAGATTATAACATCAGTCAGATTTTCTCCTGTGAGACCTTCGCAGGACTAGAAGGTACTAAACTAAACTATGCTCACTCTTTAATTGACTTGACAGCTAGAGTTGGCCACCCACATACGTGGGAATGATCAGAGCTCTCCATGTGTTATATCTGATAGTTATATACTCCCATCATTTCCTTACTTACTTACATCTTTCTCTTTGCTGTGACACTGTTTATTTCTTCACAGCAGGTTTAAGCATGATGGCTGGGCAAGACATTAAGCGTACAGAAGTGTGGTCTTCTGAACTTCTCAAAACAAGGACATGAAGGAGAGCTCTTTGTTTTGCAGTGTCTATCAGCAGCTCCTGTAGAGGTCACTGTTTTCTCTGTCTCATCTCACCCTCCAGTTCAGGCAACTGTGGCAGGCTATTGTGTGGAGGCTGCTGATTAATAATGGAGAAACCAGTCTGATTGAAATAGTCCAAAGTCCTTCTGTGTGTCTTTCACGTTTTCATACTCAGCAGTGGTCCTGAGGGGTTTTTACTTATTCATCTATTCATTATATCTGTCCCTCCCTCAATCATATCCCCTGCTCCAGCTCTCCCCAAGTTTCTCCTTGGAGGAAGCAGACGGCCTTAACACAGGTGAGTGCTCTCAGGATTTACTGTTTCTCTCACTCTGTATGTTTATGTGTATGTGAGTTTTTCATTGTGAATCAGCGTGAATGTTCAGAGTAGCTTACTATACACTGTAGTGTTTATAGGTGTGTTTACACAGTAAGTTGTTTATAAGCAGAACCGTAAGAACGGATTTCACAGATGGAGACTATTCGAATTTTAAGAAATTATGTTTTTGCAGGCAAAACAACTGCTGGATGTTTAAGGTCCGATGTTCTAATTACAAATAAGCAAATCACATACTTTATTTTCAAATATATTTCTTAAGATGCATCCCAAATCGCATACGTACACACTATTCTACGCCATTTTGTAGTATAAATAGTGTGAGTAGTGTGTTCACACTGAAAATTCCAACAAGAAAAAGTGCACTTCAAATACCTGGATGATGCACTTATTCAACCGAAGAAAAAGAAGTGTGGAATGTTGGACACTTCATGCACTCAAGGGTCTCAGCTTTGCTTGCATAGCGGAAGAGGGGACGGGCTACCAGGCATTGACGATGGCTCAAATTTGATAATTTTGGACATAAAAGGTAACATTGATAAATAGTAAAATGAATAAATTCATTTTCGTTGACTCTGGGTATTCTGCTAAAGCTAGTGGTCTCGCATTATTCAATTCAATTCAATTCAATTCAGTTTTATTTGTATAGCGCTTTTAACAATGGACATTGTCACAAAGCAGCTTTGCAGAAATATATCAATTTCGGATCTAAATTTTAAATAGATAAATTTATCCCTAATGAGCAAGCCAGAGGCTATGGTGGCAAGGAAAAACTCCCTGAGATGATATGAGGAAGAAACCTTGAGAGGAACCAGACTCAAAAGGGATCCCCATCCTCATCTGGGTGGATAGTTTAGTCTGGATAATTACACCGGATAGTGTAATTATAAATAATTCTCTTCTATAACTGTGTGCTACATGATAAAACAAAAGGTGCAACTGTGTAATCAGGAAATTCACCACAGTCTCAACATGAAGTGTATTCCGCTGAAGTCATGAACTGTCCACCTGAGCGCAAAGTCTGTTTGTGCAGTTGTTTGTGGCAATTGCAGTCTCAAAACCGTCACCGCAACCGCAGTCCCAAGACATCGCACCAAAACTGCCAGCATCAACTGCAGTCTAATTCCATCTTCACGGCTTCCAAGTGTGTCCCCAGGCTGTCCATATGGGGCCATCCTTAGCAACAGCGAGTGGCCTCCAAGTGACAAGAACGCCAGAAGCAGGGCACCAGGATGGACCAGGCCGGCCCAGAGAGCAGAACGGGTCAGACCCACTGCTACCCCAGGAGCAACACGTGACAACAACAGGAGCAGCATTATGTGTGTTTAACGTAATTTGCCATCAACTGGGAAACAGCTTATACTTCCGGTTAATAAAAACCATTAGTGTTTCATTTGAGACGATACTACTCTTCTAAAATTCACACACTAGACGTAGAGCACATAGTGCACGGTGTAAGTGCATAATGTATAGTACGTCATTTGAGACACAGCTTTATTTTCTTTTTTTTTTTTCCAAATGTATCTAAAAGCATAAAGGCTATGCATCATTTTTCAGCAGACACTTATTGGAGTCATTCTTCTGTGGCTTAAAAAGAACTAAAATGGATTTTTATTGGTCATATTGTGCACTATTTAGGGTAGTTAACAGTCCAAAACTCCATGATGTTATGCATCTAGTAGTGAGCATAGTGTGAGGGGAAGCCACTTGGGACTGGGTATGTAAGGTGCTGAATAAAAAATCTAAAATACTGAAGCTTATATAAGACTACATAAGTTTTAGTATTCCCTAAAGTTTGTGAAGATTCCAGGAAGTAACTGCAGTGTACTTCAGTACAGCTAGTGGATGTATCAAAAGTTAAGCACAGTGCACAAAGTTTCCAGAGAACTAGGGCATTTCAGACAAAAGTCCTTTATCAGCTGTACATTAAAGTGCTTCAGCATTTAGATGCATTTGAATACTAAAGCTAATGAAATCTTTAAAGGATTTTGACAGCCGTACTCTGTACAGTATGCTTCCATCAGGTCAGGTTATGGCTATAATAGTAGCAGCAGATGTGTGTGAGGTACATCATGCTGTTCAGTGGAGTGAAACTGAGTTAGCCCTCTGAATATTTAACATCTCTCTCTTTCTGTCTCTGATTCTTCACTCGGAACAAGCGCCGCCATGTGCTGTCCACTCAGCACTGTCCTCTGTCCCCCTCGTGTCTTCGCACTTCTGGCTGCTTAAGCAAGCAGAACTTCTTAAAAAAAACAACAGCTCAGTCATGCTAGAGTGCTCCGGAGTGTTACATTCACTGTGCTGAGAGGCATACTAATAATAACATACGCTTTCGATGGCCTCTGTTGTTGAACTAGAGTTTTAAGGAGAAGTGAAGCAGGCTTGTAGCTGCAAATAACAGACAGGGAAATATGCAGGAGACTAATTATTTATATCAGTGTCACACTGGGCGTATGTGTGAAAGAGTGGGTGAGGAGAGTGTAGGATTATGTACATGCATGTGTTTAAGTGTGTGTGTGTTTGTGTGCGTGTGTGTGTGTGTGTGTGTGTGTGTGTGTGTGTGTGTGTGTGTGCGCGATTGTGAGCTAAGCAAAGCTGTCTCTGAGCTGGATAAGCATCGAGCATACTGAAAAGCTATGCTTTTGTTTGTTTTTAGTTTTACGTTACTGTCCTCTGACCGAGTGAGTGAAACAAACAGTAAGTAAGAAAGTGCACATAGTGCACACAAGTGGTTGCATACAGTACTGTGCAAAAGTTTTAGGCACCCTATTTTTTTTTTAGTACAAACTTTGTTATAGATTTTTTTATTTTATGACTTCTACATTATCAAGTCAGTACAAAAAACATTTTAGATTCCCAAACATTAGTTTTCTAGCACAAAATTAAATGTTACAGAAAAATGTTTGTATGTCATTAAAGAAAGCAGCATATTACGTAAGAGACACTTTTCAGACAAAAAACACAATGAAGGCTGCTGGGTTTTTCTGCAAAAATAAGAAGCAAGTGCGAAAGTCAAAGTCTCCAGAAGAACTCTGGCTGGTTCTGCAAGATGCTCAATAAAACTTAACAGCTCATTTCCTTATAAAACTGCACAAAGTGTACCGGAGACTACTATTTTAATTTTATTTTTTTTGTCACACCAAATATTGACTTTGGTTCATTTACTATTGTTTACTGCTCTTTACAGTATTTTTTTTTAACGTAGAAACATTTAATTTAATATTTTGGAGGCATCTTTGCTCTACAGCATTTCTTTGCATGTGCCTAAAACTTTTGCACAGTACTGTATGTGTAATCGAGAGTGAGAAAAAAGCAGCTTGTGTGTGTGTGCATAAGCGCATGTGTGTGTATAGAGTGGTGAGCTTATGGCTGGGTTTGTAGGAGCGGGAAGGAGGAGATTCGACCCCCTGTGTGTCACACATCTGGTGCACAGACAGCCCTGCACAGCTTTATTACTCACTGAACTCACTTACTGTACCACACGCACACACGTGCACACGCGCACACACAGTGTAGTATACATTCACTTTAAAGCACACATCCACACCCTGTCTTCTATCCACAATATCCCTCAATCCCATGATGCCTTGCATGGCATATCTACAAAACATCTGGTAAAGTGCTAACTGAAATGCTATCTTTGGAAGCATAGAAAAATAATATTTAAACACGGTGACATTTTCTAACTCCATACGCCGTTCTACTTTTGAAATGTGTGAGGATTAAAAATAGGAGCATTTTTAATTATTCCAAACAACAAAGTCGGCATGAACAACCTGGAAAGCTCAGAGAAAGCTTCTATATAAGCACCTCATTCACAAAGGAACTGAGAAATGTGCAAAAACAAACAAACAAACAAACAAAAAAAAACAGTTAACTAATTACTTAGCTAAAGCTAACTAACAACAGCTTCATTCCTAATCTGTGCTAAGAATTCTAACTAGCATGATAATGACTCTGACGATGCAAACTAGCTGAATGCTAACAGCAGCATCATGCAGTGATAAGTATTAAAGTTTAAATTTGTTAGGAATTTAGATCGACTCAATTCCTAACAAATTTAAATTTTAATACTTTATTTTAAACTTTAATACTTATCACTGCATGATGCTGCTGTTAGCAGCATCACTGCATGATGCTGCTAACAGCAGCATCATGCAGTGATAAGTATTAAAGTTTAAATTTGTTAGGAATTTAGATCGACTCATTAAAGCTGTCTGATGCTAAAAATCAACATATGACTTTATAAATCTATAACTATAGAGAAATACATTGAGTAGACAGTGGAGAAATGTAGAAAATAAAAGCCAAATGTATTATGTGAAAGGAAAAAATGCTGAGCCTCTCCACAGCCTGAAGTCTCCATTCCACCAAGCTTGAACATTTACGAAGGAATCAGGAGGTCTAGATAAGGCTGTGCTCATGTATTGCAATAAATACAGTATAAACCTCATGTTTATTATTCTGTCAGTTAGACTGAACAGAGCTCAGGTTTAAACAGTAAATAAACTCCTAGACCACGACACTGAGTTTGAATATTATTACTCAAACAACAGCAGAAGCTGCACAGACATCACTCTTAATACAGTGACACTGTGCTGTCTTGAGATTCACCAATCATCCCAAGTGTTACTCTTCTGTAGTGGCTGCTGATATATAACATCACACATTATCCCAGAAATCATCACAGATATTTATCTATATCTTCCAAACATAATTTCCATATATCTCAGTGTGTACTTGATTTTGCTGGGGGTTTTTTTTATTATTTTTTTTATTGCGGCGGCTTTTAAAAAAATTTGTGATGCAATTTTTGTGCTTTTTTGCAGAAAACAACTTGAATTGGCGAAATTGCAATTGCACCAAATTGTTTTGCACGGACTTTCGCAGTGATGTTTGTTGGTGAATGAGACCTTTTAGCTGTACTCATGTTCGACGCACGTGAATCAAAGAGGGCTTTGGCTGAATGCGCGTTGTGAGACGTCACATGACACGTCTTGGCCCAAATCTGTGGGAAATCTGTGGTAATTTTGAAATATCGTAAGCTCCTCTGAATATTGCAGAGTTTGCTTGATTTTGCATTACAGAGGACATATGAAAAATACTGTGAATGCAGGCAGCCTGGATAAAAATGCTCAACCTCATCCACTCCCTGAACAGAGACAGTCTTTAACCCCATGCTGGCAGTCCTCTCTGCCCTCTAGCTCTCTCTCTTTTTCTTTGTCACTGTGATAAAAACTTTTCTAAAGCTGGGCACTGCCCCAAGGCTCCACCTCAGGCACTCGAGCCCCTGTGCTCCTAGTAGTGATGTGGACACAGAGTCAGAGCGACAGGCTGTCGACGGCAGCCCCCGGGCTTTTCTTTATGGAGCTGCGGCAGGCCCCGGGGGGAGTGGGCACCTGTCCACGCCACTGTTCATCATGCTGCGACAGGTGTATCATTCAGCATGGCAGAGCAGGAAGAGGAAAAGAGCCGAAGGACAGCAGAAAAAGGCCTTTTCAGCTACGTGTTATACACTGAACACCCAGTACTTAAATTCAGCTGGTAAATGTTGTCTGGCATGTTGTCTGTCTTTAAGCATTTCTGATGTGTCATCTGTGATTGACAGGTGATGTCATGTGCACTTTCTAACCTGGCAGATCACATCCCAGGATCTCCATCCTCATCCCAATGCCAGGGGGTGACCATCTTTCAGGATACACCCTGATAAACTGTGTCACAATCTCATCAAAGCGGCGGATCTCCGGGGTGTCAAAGTGTGTGTTCCCTTCAAAAATCTGAAAAGCAGAAACAACGTAAGAGATTTAATGGACACTGACAGAAAACGGAAAAACTGTTGGGATATTCAGATTTAGGAGTATACTGTGGCCTGAGGAGGAAGTTCAGCTAAAGAAGTTTTAATTAACACAACTGTAAATGATTTCGCTGGAATGGTATCAACGCTGGCAGCATAACCGCTACAATTGAATTTGTTCTTAGAATGGATCGAGTAAAAGAGATGGAGCAAGTGTTGAGCTGCTGAGAGGAGCAAAAATGAATGAAATGGCCTTTACTTACTATTGATTCAGAAATGGAGAATACAAGAGACTATTAGTTGACTTGCTGTGGTAAATTTCCTATTACATTAATAAACCGAGCCAGTGATGACTGCATTCTTAAATGAAGTCAAGCTTTTAGTAGAATTAACATGAGCCCCGGATCAGTGATTAATCCCTCACCTTGTGGAGGCCGGTCCTGGGGTCAAGGAAGTAGCTCCAGTCTTTTCCGTTCATGCTGTGCGCCAGGCGGTACTTTCTCACAAAGGCTCGGTTCTCGGCACTGGTGCTGCCGTCGACACCGCGTGCTCCCTGTGTGATGATCCCCCGCACTGTTTTTGGGACTCCTAGATCAACCTGCAGCCACTCCTCCCCGGCCACAGGCTGTGTGGGATTGGGGTACCATCCAGAACGGCTCGCCACTAACCGAGCCGCACCCATGGAGCCGTGGATGTCCCGCATAGAGGACGCAGTGATCTGCGAATCGGGGAGTAGTCCTGAGAGCATGCCCTGCATCTCTGAACATGGAGCATCTGAACAAGAGAGAAAACAGAGGAGTGAGGGCAAGAAAGGGGAGGATCGACAGTTTAAGACTTGAGGAATCAAAATTTTCTGCTGTCAAAGGAGAAAATGTAAATAACAAATAAACAGAAGTTGTGAATGTGTAAAGAAACATGCATGTCGGTGAGTGGGAGCTTATGTGTATGTGGGTGGGCGCTTTTTGTTTTCAGTGACCTATGACCTCAGGTGTTAGGAGGCTCATCCCAAAAGAGAGATGACTCAATTTAAGGGCAGCTGAAATACTAACACACAGCACTCTTCTCACTCCTACTCTTTAGCTGTTACTCTCTCCGAGCACCCATTTTCTGCCACAGGGCTGGGAAAAACAGATGATTCCAGAAATAAATGATTGATTGTAGCCTGTGGCGTAAAAACAGAACCAAAGTAAAATACAAATGAGACAAACGCAGAACACCCATCCTACACCATCTCTGTTGTATTCCACCCACACTCGGAGGAAAAAAACAACAAAAAAAAAAAGATACAACTTTGGAAATAATGCCAAGGCACTGAGTTACTGTTTTCATGACTGTGTTTATGGGCTTGGCACTGTTCAGTTTAATCCAAGGTGGGTATCAGTCCTCTCTGAGTTAGGGAGTGAGGGCACTTACTCGACCCACTAAAAGCAAGCCATTCTAGGCTATGTGCCCGCAGGCGACGGCCCCTGCAGGACCAGAGCAGGGCTAATATGGTAGTGAGTTCCATGTTTATGTGTCATTTGTGTCAGTGTTGAAAAAGGCCCTGTCCCTAAAAGCGCATTTGTCCTGCTTACTGTCGATAAAAATAGGAGCGAATCGCTGCTTAACGCTATAATGATGTAGTGTGATGGAAATTTGTGATAGCATCAGCTCAAAAAAAGCAGCCCAGCTCACGTCTGTGTCAGGGGAAACAAACAGAATTAGGGTTCTCTAATCTCCACATCTCCATAAATAGCCAAACTCAATTACACGGCCTGAATAGAGCAGATAAATACAGTGCTGAGTTCAGGTGACAGGGACAATGGCGACGTCTGGAACGATATTCATCATCTATTGTACACCGGAGGCGGCTGTTTGGTTTAGGGATGATGTACATGTTAATTACTGAGAGAAGTCGTTCTATAAACTGAGAGATAAGTTACAGAGGTTAAATCATGACAACGCCAACAGGCATAACGTATTTTGTTCATGCACAGAGACTACATACACACCTGTGATCTGACAGCCATAGAGTTCGAAGCGCAAAGCAATGCCGTTCTTCCAAGTCAGGGGTCTGATTCGGACGAATCGAGCCAGGACGGGCTGAGGGATCCGGTTCAGGACCACTTCAGAGGGGTCTGTGTTGGCATGGAAAGTCTACAGAGAAGAAATAGGGAGGAGCAGATTAGCAAGAAGGATAAAAAAAAATGCCCCGGTTGCAGTAACACAAATAAACAGGCACACAATCATACACACTGTAAACAAACATGTAATCAGCGGGCCTTTACTGTGGCCAGGAAAGATCATCCTCTTAATTGCTGGACAAACAGACACCCACTTCCACACCCCTGCACACGCAGCTATGGCTTAAACATAAAAAGTGTTCATTCTGCATGTCTGGATGAACGATTGAATTTTGACACAGACACCACGGTGTGCGTACCAGTTTGTTATAAAGCCACACAGGCTCACATATACACAGCCCACACACCTGAATATTTCACTCTTTCTAAATGTGTTCTTTATTATTCTTCTGTCCTGTTTTGCATAGTTTATTACAGTAAACTATTATATTATATAATTATAGCTGTTACAGTTATAATACTTTTCTACAGGTTCCGCTACACTTCCTAGCAAAAGCTGGCCCTTACTGACCAAATTCATGTGTTTAAACCAGAGGGTCCAGGGGTGGTGAGAGGAGACAAGATGACAAGTTCAGATAGCATATCTCCATCTCCTTCTCACTCGTTTCTGTGTGTATGTGCCAGTCTCTGGCTGGTCTCAGGAGAGAGGAGGGAGAAAGATGAGAAGAACCAGACCAGTGTAAGTTCTGCTTCATTGCACACACAGAAAGGCCGGACCCTGAGGACACGACCCACCTCAGGATCCAATGACTCCAGGGCCAGATGGCCAGGGACTGGCCCAAGTCAGACCTCAGTGTGTTTGTGTAGGAAGCGAAGGAAGCAGGGTGAAACGGCAAGCCAATTGAAGGCGGAGGTTGAAGAAAAGCGAGACGTGAGGAGCTTTTCCTCGTCGACATTTGGCACAAACTCCCAATACATCATCAAATGAAAGAGAAGGAACTGAACCAACGGCTTGTGGTCATTAATCACAGGGTAGATGGTTTGCTAAAAAGCATTAAAGGCAGCAAGAGTGAGGAAATGAGAGAGATGGGGGGCAAGGAAGTCAGATATGGTTAGAGAATGCAGGAGATGAAAGAGTGAAAGCAAAAGAAAGGGAAAGAGACTGGTGTACACACACTACACACTACAGAATGATGCACAGTAGCTGCTTCAGATTTGATGTTTGTATACAGGAGACTACATCAGTCCCTCTTTTTTCAATCCCTGATTCTCTCATGCATGCACACACACACACACACACACACACACACACACACACACACACACACACTCATCACTCACTCACATGCACAGTAAAAATTCTCTCAGACTGCGACAGTGAGAAGCTGTCAGAAGCAGGAAACCCACACAATCACAGCAAAAATTATGCTTCTTTAATAAGTTCATCTATGTGTGACCTTTCACCCCCGTCTATATGTGAAGCGTATGCACCACAGCATGGTGTGTACATGCGTGTATAAGGACCAAGGGCAAATGGCATGTAATATATCACCTTAAAAGTGTGGGAGAATATTATTTCTCACATTCCAGTCACACACACACACACACACACACACACACACACACACACACACACACACACACACCCTGCTTGGTTAAAAAAAATAAAAAAAATATACACTTATCGCACACTGCTCACTCAGAGAGTTAAACATCTGTGGCCTCATAGGCACTGAGTTTCGGAGATATATGTTGAGAAACATAAAGTAAAGGGCACCTTCAGGCCTGAGCACAGGCAAACACAACCAGCTGGCGATAAAATATCATACAATTACTGCTCATACTGCGCATAAACCAGGATCTGCATACAGTTTACACATAATCAGCCCTGCTGTAAAATGGGCTCAGTAACTGATTATTAACCACTGATACACGAATAAGAAGAAAAAAAAAAAAAACAATTAATGAAAAGCTGTAAAAATGTGTAACAGGATTGGAAAGTCCAATTATTTGCAGGGCCCAAGGGGGAAAATGGTCAAAAGGAGACTGAAGAGCTATAATTTCCATCTGGTTCTATAGATGGTAAGGCTGTCAAACTCCTTTAAAAATTGCATTCGAGTTTTAATTACATTAAAGATTTAGTATTGGAATGCAGTCAAATATTAATGAGACTAAGTTTCATACTGGCACAGACAGAGCGAACATTACCGATACTGCTATACTGTGTTCATATTGCATAAATACACTGAAGGGTTGCTTTGTTCTGCATTTATTGTTTATTTATTCACCCACATTACAATTTTCTTTTTGCTTTAATTAGCTAGCTTTTCCATTTCTTATGTGAACCAGGATTCAAGTACTAGTCGCCATCAGTGGCACACAGATAGACCAAATCTAACTTCATATTCACTATATAGGCTCACTACATAGGGTACAAAATGTCCCTCCAGGATTGTGTGATTTTGCAATCACAGAAATTAACGCAAAACCAAGCAAACTCTGCGATATTTGGAGGAGCTAGCAATTTTTCAATATTACCAAGATTAGGCCCAAAATGCATCATGTGACATCAATGCACAACGTGCATTCAGCCAAAGCACTCTTCAATTCACGTGCGTCGAACATGGGTACAGCTAAAGGGTCTCATTTACCAACAAACATCACTGTGAAAGACCGTGCAAAACTATATCATGCAATTGCAATTTTGCCAGTTCAAGTAGTTTTCTGCAAAAACAGCACAAAAAACCCACAAGTTACATCGCAAATTTAAAAAAAAAAACCCGCAGCAAAATCAAGCATTTTTGGCCGGAACAATCACAATAAAACTCATATAACAAAAGAAACTACAACGTGCTCTAGATGCCTAATAGAATGCCATTTGAGTTTAAGCCACAGAAATGATTCTGATAAATGCTCGTTGGAATTCATGAACTATTTACATTTTAGCACGTTTTGGCCAAAACATTTAGAAAACACGTTTCTATAGACTTACACGTGGCTGTAGCAGGTGGGGGTGTGGCTTAGAGAGAATCTGGAACAGATTTTGAGGGCCAAAGTAAAAATTGTGATGTCTGATGTGACACACGTGTATTTTTTATGTTGGATGCCCTATTTATGTTTTCTCTCTTTCTCTCAGAGTAGGAAGCGCGCGCTCGCTCGCTCGCTCTCTCTCTGTGTGTGTGTGTGTGTGTGTGCACGCGATTGTGAGCTAAGCAAAGCTGTCTCTGAGCTGGATAAGCGTCGAGCATACTGAAAAGCTATGCTTTTGTTTGGTTTTAGTTTTACGTTACTGTCCTCTGACCGAGTCAAGGGGCATGAACATCAATAAATAATAGCTCATGTGCGTTCTTAACGTGGGTGTGCTGAGTTCGATGGGAAGTGTGCTGCCGAGATTGTTAGGTACTAAAAGTGAATGTATGAATGTAGATCCTTTGCCACTGATTAAATAAATATTTGTCAAATTTCAACCAGTGAAATTTGTTCTGACAGCCTGGAATGCAGCTGCCTACAGTGGAGCTGGTTTTCCTGATAGACTTACACATTTTTCTGCAATCTTACATTCATGCACACAGCCTCCCACTCACACACACACACACACACACACACACACACACACACACACACGCTTTTTGTTCACACTTTCTCACACACACCTGCCACTGCTCTCCTTGTACCTGCTTGGCCCCTGACTGCTGTTGCATTGACAGACACACAGGTGCCTGTAGTGACAGACTCCCACATCCTGAAACAAGAGAGCTGCTGTCAAGCCCTGCCGTGAGCCACCCGCCATCTACTGATCCAAGGCCACCATCACTCCCTCATTCTCTCTCCATCTATTTCTTACTCTCTCTCTTCACCCTATCAGTCTCTCTCTCTTTCTCTCGTTCCCACGATCTCTCTTGTTCACTTTCTACTATGCCTCTCTGTTTGAGTTTGCCTCATACACCCTACCCCTTCTATCTGTCTTTATCTCTCTTTCACACAGAACAGTCTCTGCAGTAGCTGTCACTCACACACTTCCTGTGCATAAGCACTGCTGCTATAACAAATGGCTGCAGCACATCACTGTGACATTCGAAGGCTTCAGCTAAATTGCAACAGTGCATTAGCATGCGCTGCACATCTGGGATTCCTACCAGTCCTGCAGATATTATTCAATAGTAGATGACTTTGAGTAGTGGAAATAGATCCTATGCTTAGTGGCTTTATCAGGTTATTATCAACGTAAAAAAATGCAGGACAGCCTACTCACCTGCATGTACCTCAGCAAGGACTTCTATAAAGGCTTAGGAAATGGCATGGTTTAAACGGCAAGCCAAATCTGATCGATTAAATCTGAGTGTTTGCTTAGCCAGTCTGATTTCTTTGTTCAGACTGTAGTTGTATTCGCTTGCAGAGAAAAGCCAGTTAGCTTGTTACCAGTATCACAATTTTGCCATGGATCTTGAGTTATATCAGAGCAATTTCAAGTCTCAGGTCTAAACATATTTAGCGCAACAGTGACAAAAGCTAGATAGTTTTTAAAACAAAGAAAGAAGACACACATTCGTTGCTGGAGCCCCGGGTACTGTCAGTCCCTGACCTGCTGTTTATTTCATGATTCTTACCTTGTTCCTCCCACCGTGGACTGAATGCTGGAAAAATAACACATTACATCTGAAATCGGATTCAGATCCGAGTCAAACTGATTCACATCTCCAGAAAGACTTGTCTGTCTAAACCTAGCCATGGGTATGTAAGCGTGTAAGCAGATTCTAGTAGATTTCTTGAAAACTTTTTGCCCTTCATCAGATGAGTAATGACATATCTTCACAATTATACCATAACTTCAATGGTATTCATGTAGCTAGTATGAAGAGCAGCTACTCTGGCTACTTAGCCGCAGCATTATTTTTTGTCTCGTTGCCAGCTTGAGACAAACATAGTGTTATTTTTTTGTCTTTATGTCTGCTTGAGACAATGAGAACCTTGCAGTACAGCACTTCTTTCCTTAAGTGATGTTTTAGGAGACTAAAGGGAGAGGGAGTGTGTTGTAGCTGTTACGAGGCCTACAGGTCTGAGCGTAATCCACAGCAGAGAGGGAAACAGAAGAGGAGTTGAGAGCTGAGCCACGAGCACCAACACTAATGCTGCTGCTAGGATATGCACATAACACACTGAGTGCACGCATACACACATACACACACATACACACACACACACACACACACACACACACACACACACACACACACACACACACACACACACACTACAGTTACATATTAGAGGTGGAGAGTGGTACTGGCTGAGGGGCATTTTCCCTTTTCTTTTTTAATGGAAAGCAGGCACTCATCGTCTCCCCTCCTCCATCTCTCTGTGTTTTCCTCTCCTCCACTCACGCTGCCTCTGTGCAGCGCAGGTTTTACGGCTATGTAGGTTTGTGCTGAGCCGATCTCATTAGAGCCGGCTGACTGCAGTGCCACCTTTACGCTGATATACAGTACATGACTCTGCAGAGCCAGCAGGAGATTTACAGAGCCAAGACAAATCACTCGCAGGCTTCTAAGGCCACAAAAACCTGTGCGTGAGCAGCATTTTGAAATTCACCACGTAAAGTTCCGTTAAATAAATACATCTGCAACAAGAGTTACCAAAAAAAAATGAATTAACAAGAACCAGGACAGTAACAGGAACAGAACCCTGGTGAAATGTAATGCTCTGGAGACAGAGATCAGGATGCGTGCAGACATCATTCGAGAGGCATCTTTTCTAATAAAGAAGCCATCATAGATGTAGTTAATTATGTCTTTGGATATACAGAGCATAACTCTGCTCAGACAGATGGACAAGCCAGTGAGTGTGGGTGGAGGTAAACAGCTGTGTGAATAATTGAAAAAGGAAGTCTGCCAGTTTTTCCCCCCTGAATCCTCAGATAATTCCTCAGAGGACAGTGAAGGGGTGATAGTTCACTAGTTCATCATCTTTGGGAAATCTGTGACTAACAGTGAATGAAGGCTTATATTGGAATACAAGGCATGAGTATGACCGTGTGTGTGTATGTATATGTGTGTGTGTGTGTGTGTGTGTGTGTGTGTGTGTGTGTGTGTGTGTGTGTGTGTGGGTGTGTGTGTGTGTGTCTGTGTGTGTGTGTGTGTGTGTGTGTGTGTGTGTGTGTGTGTGTGTGTGGTCTCCAGTGCTAAGATTACAGGGCTGTGTCTGGAGAGGAATATTTGAGGTGGGATGCAGAAATTCCAGCCTAAATTATTCAGACTGTGTCTGGTGGCACTGTGGGATGGCTGAAATAGTAAAGACCCCCTGCTGAGAGATGGAGAGAGAGAAAGACCGAGAGAGATACATATAGAGTGGTAGAGAGAGAGCTGTCTGTCATCATTTCAGAACTGTAAATGGTCTAGTGAATAGAGAAACGCTCCATTTTTAAGCATCCCTCCCTATCAAAGCAAACAATAACTGAGGGGGGAAAATATGAAGGAAAAATAAAGCCTAGTGAAGAGAAGTGAAATGAAAAAAGGGAAAGGGGGATGACAGAGAAGGACTGTGTATGCTATTGAGATATCATTTTTGAGATGTAATAAAGAACCAAAAAAAAATGCAAGAAGAAGGACTTACGGTGAAATCCGCTTGAGGTATGTGAAGGACGGGACAAGCAGAGACACACCAAGCATCTTAACTTATCATAAGGAACAGTGAAGTAGGCAGTTACCTAGAAGAAGTCTCCATTTTACCTTCTACCTGAGTGCCCTCATGAAATGTACCATCACACCCCCATACCACCCCAACCCCCTTTCCAAAGCTGAGAGAGAAAAGGGTAAAGGGGATTGCAACACTGGCGAAGAAGAGAATGTTCCCTCTTTTGCTACCTGCATCCACTGCTCTCTCGGTCTATGCATTGGCATGCTGCCGCACTGTTTCCCTTCAAACTGATAGCACCGGTGGGAAATGCAGTCAGCGCTCATTCCTCTGCTCCAGCAATTACTCTACATTACTCTATCTCATGTCTCCCTTACTCTCTCCTTCCCTCTCCGTCATCATGGCCTTCTCTCACCGTCTCTCTCCCACAACTCGGCATTGCAGATGAAGACATTGACAGAAAGGGCTGGTTCCAGTTGGCTCAAAGCCAGCGATGACTCAGTAAAAGAGAAGGAAAGATGGCGAAAAGTGAGGAGCAAACACTGATAGGGATTTGATGTTGTTTGTATACAGCAGCCTTCATTAATTCCTGCTTCTCGCCAGGCCTGTCTCTCGTCCTTCTTCTCACACGCACACAATCCCTCTTCTCTAACTCTCTGTCTCACGCTTCCGCTCCATCTCTATCTCCATCCATCTGTTGTCTCCTGTCTCTCTTTATGGCTTTCTCTGAACCTCATCCCATTCCAGCTCCACATTGGCCCTGGATCACTGGCCTTGGCCTCTCTCCACTGCCGGCGTGCGGCTTTGTGGCCCTGCTGAATGCTGTCAGTGCGCTTGCTGACTGATGGCCCATGTGACTTTTCAGTGAGAGGTGAGATATTCTATCATCGCCTCTCTCAGTGTGGCTCAGAGCTAGGAGTCTAGACTAAGGCAGCACACTAGCACAGGTACACATGATTTATTACGTGTCCATGAGACTAGTCTGTTCTGTTAGTCTGCGTGGTACAATCTTTACTTACATTATCACGATTCAATTCAATTCAACTTTATTTGTATAGCACTTTTAATAATGGACATTGGCAAAACGCAGCTCTACCGAAATATAGAAATTCCAGATATAAATTTTAAAATGGATCCCTAAAATAAGACACAAATGTCTTATTTTAATGTGTACGCACTTTAAAACAGCTAGAACATTATAAAAATCCATAATCATAATCAGATTAAGACAAACAAAATGTCTTAATATAAGAAATTAACAGAAGCGGCAGAGGTGAAGAAAAGCACCACACAACGCTAAGGAGTGTTTCATCCACAGCTGTTATTATCTTACACTTTAGTGGGTGTAATCTTGACTCATTTCCATGGTCACTTACCAGTGGAAGTCATGCTTACTCAAAACTTAATGATATGAAAATACAAAAACCAAAGTCACTGTTTTATACATTGTTTTTAATTTTCTAGTTTCCCCACTCCGAGAAACACTGGATTTTGCTGATCTCTCATTCATCCAGTACTTTGTGCTCTCTAAGCAAATAAAAATGGATGGCAATACATATCATTTACTAATTCTTGTCTTTTAGTTGGATACTACTTGGGCATCTAGATTTTCAAGATGTTGCACGTTTTTTTTTTAGTCACTATTGCTTGCTAGTTTATTGGATTATTTGAGGATGGGTCCCAACCTAGTGTTAGTCCAGTGTAACACGGGCTTGCAACTCAGCTCCATCAGCTGTGAGTGCATGTTACATTAGCTAGTAAATATTAGCTACTGAACAACTTTTGGCTACTTAGCTAGCTAAGAGACACACAGTTTACATTTGTAAATGTACTCAGTGGTTGGAGCCTACACAGAGAAGAATACATGTGGTGCTGCCGTCAGATTTGGCAAAAACAAGGGACCTCAGTGGGAATGTGTACGACTGACTGGCATAGTCATTATCCTGGAAGCACATAACTGCTGCCCTACCTATGTAGCTGCCTTTAGATTGGAGCGCAATGAAAAAACCTTGTTTTCACCATCTCACTGGCTCACTAAATCAACTAATGAACTAGAACTGGTGGCCATTCTGCAGGAGCGTCTCCAACATCTGACTCAACAATAAAGGAACTGTTGAAGCATCTAAATCTTCTGTAAATGTTCTCTGCTATAGTACCAGTATTCTGCTCTAAACATAAACTATAGCTACATCAAAAGATGCTGACGGAGAAAATGATACCTATACTCAGAGAATCCATTTTCTGCTTACAGAACTGATACTTCCTCATCACCTCTAGCTGTCATGTCTCCTGAATGGCACTCCATTCTCTGTGTGGCGTGCACTAAAATCACAAAGAACAGAACACCAGGCGAGGGGGGGAAGCCATGTGGGGTTGGGCTGTAGTCTTGCATGATCGATGCTCTCCGTCAGGATCCAAAGAGTGCTGAGAGATAGACTAAGCTGTACGACTGCTGTCTTCATCACAGCCATGAACTGTCCTCTGTGTCCCGCCTCTGTGTGTTGCACCACCTCAAGAGCGTTCAGCGTTAACACACATAGCATATGTGCTGTACTTCTTGTCCTAACAGCAGTATTAAAACCCAAAACGCATCCACCAGACCCACATAATGATCCAGAACAAGAGTGGAATTTGAAAGGGATGTCACACGGGTGTTAAGGGGTTGTGAGGAGGAAGCACGGCTCAACTGTAAATCAAATATGTGGAAAAAGACAAATGTTTGGCTTAGGTTCTGTTTTCTTTTTTTCCCGTTGAGTGGATGGAGATTAAGACCTCTCGAGTCTACATGGTTCCCGCTGATCTGAAACAAAGTAACACTTGTGGAAACAACATAAATTGTCCTGTCACTGCAGTGATGGCTTTATCAGATGCATTGGCTCTTTCGCAGGAGAGAGGGAGTGATTGGTCACCACGGTGTGTGAGAAAGGCAGGAGAGAGATTGAATCAAGAGTGTGTGTATGTGTGTGCTTGTGTGAGGGAAAGACTTCTGCCCAGGCCTGAGTGTACACATCCCTTCAGCATGTTAAACTGTCTATCCTACTTACGAACAGACAGACCAGCGATTGGTGCTCTGTGTGTGTGTTTGTGTGTGTGGGGGTGTGTGTGTGTGTGTGTGTGTGTTTGTGTGTGTGTGTGTGTGTGTGTGCTCTTATCAGAGCTGATTTAGCTTGCACTGAATGAGGCTGGTACAGGTAATTTGGTTCGAGGACAGAGAGGGAGAGGGAAAGGTCATCTCTGTTGAACTGCCGCAGAGATGGAGACAACCAGAGGAGCCATTAAGCACTGCAATGCTGATGCCACACTTACAATATGACAAACACATACAGTACCCCTGAACATGATGTTTTAAACCATTCAAATAATTAATGTAGATCAATACATTATTGTAAAATGGTCTAAAACATTTCTACACTTTCAGCAGCACAATATATATATATATATATATATATGAACATACAATCTGGAACTCCTTCCATATCCTTCTGCCATCCCAAATAGCTAACAGACTAGCTAGCTGCTAGTAAACTAGGTCATGCTTGTCAAAGATAAAAGTGAGATTTCAGTATCAGAGTGTCAATTTGCATAATTATATTCACCGTGATTTATTTAACAGTAGACAAACCGGTCCAAATACACATTAACAAACACAATTTTGTTCAACACTGACTAAAAAGATTAGCTAAGTCAGTTATCTAACTAGCTTAGCATGCAGGTTCCGTGGCTAAAAGCTTTCATTTGTCATCATTGACTACGTTTACATGCACATCAAATTCCGTTCAAGGTCTACATTCGGACTGCAGCCATATTCCGAATACGATGTTTATATGCGTACAGGCATCGGAATATTCCTGCATGCCTGAGTTGCTATTCCTAAATACCTAGCCTACAGCTAAGCACCTTTTAACCCCCGCAATTACTTGCGGACTGAGCATGCGCATATATCTCCTTTCAGTGGATTTTCTGAATAAGGTGTTTACATGCAACAAATTTTTCGATTAAAACAGGCATATTCCAGGGGCAGGAATCAGAATTTGTGGAATCAGAATATAGTCTTAATCTGAATCGGGCAATCAGATTGCGGTGTTTACATGACTCAATACTAATTAGATTATGTCATCATAATTTTGCATGTCAGACGTGACAGGAGCAGGGTTTTTTTTTTTATGGAAATATGGACAAGGTGTTTGTTTTAAGGGGAAAATGTGAATTTAGTGCTGTTGTAACAATTTTGACCCAAACACCAACATTTAAGAGAAATGAATCATTTAAAAATCACTTTTTGAGTAAAGGGATATATTAAAAGGTGGACTACTTAGTTATTTTATGTCCTTTATACCTTTACAGTAAGTTAAATAACTATAACACACACCTAATACACAACAACCAAGCCACACACACACACACACACACACACACACACACACATATACACTTCCTCAGTCCATTTGGGTGCACTGAACCAGGGACATCCATGTACATCCTCCCAGCCTGTGCGGTCTCCTGCTCTCCTGCTGAGGCTATGCTGTTTGTCTAACACTGGTTCCTCCTTATAGTTCCCTTTTCTCCAGCAAAAGGTTAATAAATCAAAATGCACCTCTGAGTGCAATCCATGACAACACATATCACATTAAGGTCTACTGAATGGGTGCTAGCGTGGGCGGATGTGTCTATCACTGAGTACAAGTCTGGATCATTTTCATTGCTGGCACATTTTTCAATGTCAATCCAAATTGTAGCATTTGGGATTTATAAAAATGCCTGAAAGCACTCAGACAGGCAATCTGTCTGTAGAGCGGTACCATTTGTGCCTCTGTAAAAAAATGGCAACATAAATATACTGTATACAGCGTCAGGTTTATGAATAAATAGTTTAAAATGGGAGGCTAATTGGTATAGTGATAGACACTGTGTCACAATGCCACTTCTTAATAAAGTTTAGAGCATAAAGAAAGTGGATCCACAGAGCACATGGTGATGCACAGAGCCTGGAGATTTGCTGGGGGGATTAAATCAGCAGGGAGTCTACAGCTAAACACGCCAACACCAGTCCCCAGCTGTTGCTAATGTTTTTTTCTTCACTCACTTCCCCTGAAATCAGCACCACAAAAGCACAAATTTTACACATTCTTAAGTAAGTCAGAGCTTCAACCAGATTTGTCAGGCTTTTCGGGTAATAAAACAAGAGGACAGTGCTGTCCACTGTTCCCTAAACATGCACTCTGTACAGTTCTTAGCCTGAATTATAGCTCCTCCCTAACCACTTTTGCCACCTCCTTCCATTATCTGTCTCTTTAGTTTCTAATTTTTCTCTCCTTCCATTGCAATCCCCCCGATATCTTCTGCGCCTTTCCCCCTGCCCCCCTCCTTGATCCCTTCACATCTGCCTGTCTGTTCACTCCATCATTCAAGGCTGAGTGCAGGAGACTTGTGGGAAACTGAGTCCTTTGGGGACGTCTGCTAGTTACTTCCCCTCTCCAGTTTCTCTTCTCAGCCTGTGAATAGGGTACCATCAAGGCGAGGAATGAACTCTATCACCCAACTAACCTGTAGCAATGAGTATAGGAGATGTCAGTCTGGAGAAATGTGGCTTTTTTTTATGGCCTTTCTTTTTCCCTTTTCTGGATTTCTTGGACAGCTCTATTAGGACCAGCATGTCATATACAGTGATAAACAACCAATGCACAAAAGCAAGAGAACAACAAACAGTCTTACTTTCTCACACTCATAGGCTCCTACCTTGTGGTTCTTGCCGTGGCGGTAGACCATCCAGTCCTCACCATTGGTGCTGACCTCAAGTTTGAAGCTGGTGACATAATAAGACTTGTGTGTCTCTTTAGAGATGGCTCCCTGGGTGGCAATGCCGGCTAGAACCTTTAGGAAGTGCAGGTCCACCTGAAGGAGGAGAAAAAGAAGAGATAAGCTGGGAATATGACAGTAGGAGAAAAAGACATAATGATATGAGCAAAGGATGTGATGAATAGGCCTGTGACAATATGATACTGATATCATAATAAATTATGTCATGATACATTTCTGAGATTATTAAAGGTATCTTTGGCACTTTTATAATACTAATTGATTGTATTGCATCATGTTCCCAAGTAGTTCATTTGATGTTAAAATCTGTTTTGGTACCAAGTCAGAAAAAATAAATATCATGATGCAAATTATGTATCATGTCATATGCATCATAATATGATATTTTTGCAATACCACCCATACCTAGTGAGGAGTGATGAGAAACAAAGAAGTGTCATTAAAAGAGACTGAGAACAAGAAGTGAGAAAAGGAAATATCTTGAAAGAGATGAAATGGTGAGCTGAGAAATGTACGTGAGTTGTGGAAATATGAGGGTTCTTCTCCTTACTGCGGATGCAGTGCTATCAGTCTGCGCCCTGACATTAGTCACATTAATCACTTCTCTCAGATCGATAAGGGAACAGGACGAAGCTCTGCTGCCCCTCCCACACCCAACTGCCTCACAGCATCAGGAATGAGCATGAGCACGAGCATGAGGATGGTACACCTTTTCTTCCTGCCTTCAGGTGGGCTTCCCATTAGACATCTGGCAAGAGTTTTCAGAAGGGGGCTACCCATGATCCCCTGCTCTATCGTCTCAGCTAGGTGTCATTTGAACACAAGGAGGGTAACTGTAACATGTGTTATCTGTCAGGAAGGCTGGCATAACTTACACACACACACACAAGCACACACGCACACACACACAGCTCCCTGTGTGTTGCTGCTTAGGGCCACAAAGAAACACACCTACACAAAAAAAATCAATAGCACAGAAGACTGCTGCTAACTATTTATTCCTGGGAAAGGACCATCATCAATCAAGTGGCTGTTACCATCAGAGCCGGGCGCGCATCATCAACCCAAGAGTGAGTGAGTGTGTGTGTGTGTGCGTGTGTGTATGTTTGTGTGTGTGTGTGTGTGAGTGAGAGAGAGAGAGAGAGAGAGAGAGAGAGAGAGAGAGAGAGAGGAATGTAGCAGCCTCTTAATCTTGAAAGCAAGCAAGAGTGAGCTTCTTGCAAACACGGCATTGTAGAACACATCAGTTCTTGAAGAAAAGTGATGAAAAAAGAGAGTGAGAGCATGCAAGGGAGAAAGAGAGAGGCAGAGGGATGGAGATAGGGCCAGATTGTTCCTGTCTCTGTGACACCTGAAAAACAGCCAGGAGGGGAGGAAAGTGATGAGATCTTAATGTCTACTGCGGGCAGTTCAGATAGAAGGCCTCCTCTGAGACACGCACACACAAAGACATGCACATACACACAGCTTACCCATACTACACACCACCGTGGGCAACAGTGTGAAAGCAACTGCTGTGCTTGCACACCTCCAATGCCCACGTGTGCACAGACTCACACAAACATATACAGTCTCAATCCCAACACACACATACACACCTCCTCTGTAACACACAGTAATTTAAATCAGGTTAGACTGTGGTGAGATGTGTGGCTACGGGGTGCCAAGGTCGCAGGGGAGAAGGATGTGAGGTGTGAACACAGTATATCAGCTGGTGGCTGAATACAAATGCCAAGACATTTGTATTCAAATGAAGAACAGCACTTAGGTGCACGCAAATCTGTCAGATAGAAACGTCACTGCTTCCACAGCACTGGTGTGACATCGTATAATAAGTATTTTAGCAGAACTGAAAAAATATTGTAGCCGCGTGTTCAATCTGCAAACTGGCCATACTTCAGTGAATCCAGATTTCTAAACATGAAACCGAACGGTTTCTATAGCAGATCCTCTGTTGAACCTTTTCCAAACATGTGCGTTTATGTAAATGATTTAACTGAAGGAAGCTCATCAGACCAGAGCCTAGCTACAGGGCCAGAGACATTAAGTCAGGAAAGAACGTTCAAAACCATTGCATTTTAACTGTTCAGAGTCTGTAGGGCTAGTCAAGAGTGGTAACACGAAGCGCCACTACGAAACAAAACACATGCACCAATCAATAATGGTTAAGCATTAAAAGGAAACTGCCATGCAGTCATGTTAGTTGCTTATCCAGGATGTTCTAAGCAAGGAATTTCATGAAACTGGACCTTCACAAATTTCACTCGAATACACCTGCAGTAATATGTCTCAAACAGAATTATTTCCCAAAGCCCTTTTGGGACTCTACAACATGCTGTAAAATGAGAAAGGACAGATTGATGTGTGAGAGAGAATATAGCTCTCATTACTCTCCACACTAACAATAGCCCAGCGTCTCCTAAGCCTCAGCCTTCTGTGCACACTGCCTGTGTGGCCTGTTAATAAAACGTAGAGGCACCCAGAAAAGGTTATGGCATTTTCCTTCTGTGTAGGAGAGAGGGGATGATAGAAATAGAGAAGGGTTGTGTGTATGGAAGACAGCAAGAATGAATCTTTGCCTTTGGTTGGTGTAAGCTCACCTGTATGTACTCTTTGTTGCTGTCTTCGCTGGGCGTCCAGGCGTTGTTGTCGTAGTTAAGACGAGCCTGCTGTGGAGACCACAGTCCATCGCTGAATGATGAAGACGCTGTGATCTGGTCGTCTGTGATCCTGCCTGACTCCATCCCGAAAGGATTGCTACAGTGAAAATCTAAAATAGGACACACAGCATATACTAAACGACAAAGAGTATATGTCCCAACTGCTTTATTTCTATTTCAGGTTTATTTTTTCATTCTGTGTATGCAATCTCTAAAAAAAAATGCTTCCCATGCATAAGACTGCTGCTAAAGACACATATTGATGATTAAAAGCATCTTTTTAATATTGTGGAAGTGACAAGATTTCTGCATCCTGACTGAATCAGGGGTAACTGTTACATACTTTTAGCTTTTATTGCTGAGTGAATGATGAATGATGTGCAATCCCTGTTATTAAAAAGTAGTTCAAAGATTTTACTGCTCACAGTGTGGTGACCGACAGCCAAATAAATTATGGCTCTTTTAATAGTATTTTATGAACATTAGTCATTTTTTGCACTGCTGCTGGACAAGTTTGTGGCACACAGTACCTCTTTATTGTTCACTATAAAATATTTATATTTGTTCTCTGGCTTGTTCCACTGCAGTTTACAGAAGAAAAAAAAAATCAAAAGTGTAAAATGTAAATTTGCAAGAGACTATAGTAAATCAATTGATTTAACTTTAAAAAAAAGAGTCTTTCAAGAAGAAAAAGAGTCACTATGAGATCATGTTCTCCATACAAATTTGTACATCATTGTATTCATATATAATGACTCTGATTTATTATTCTTAAATAATATTTTGAATTTTGCCCCTTTTACCCACCAATGGGAACACAGCTACAAAGTACATTGTCCCAAATATATACCAGGTTGCTTAAGGAACAAACAATCCAGTCACCGCTATACACCATACTTCATGATCATGGTGATGATGATGATGATGAGTTCTATACATGGTAGTAGTAGTGATTCATACCATTTCATTTATTAATGTTGACTGTATTTCTGTCACCTCTTTAGAACACACCAGAAGAAAATGGCTATGCCTTGAACTTGGTGTGTGAAAGTCCCAAGTAGCTTGGTAAATTAAAAAAAAATCAAAAACCTCTCTTGAATAAACAATACTTACTGTCAGTAACCTCCTTTAACGTCATGTTATAGCTAGCAGAGAAGCCATCTTTTGCCACGGCCATGTCCGTGTGGAAGGTGAGTGAGAGAATCCCGGTGGATGACTGGATTTCAGGGGGAATTTTAGTCCCACAGTGGCGTCCAATGAGAGGTCCAACTACAAAACACACAAATTAAGAAAAATCAGACGATCCCACTCAGCAGTTACACCAATATCCTGAATCCTGAGCTGTTCCCACAGTCGTGTAATGAACAACAGACTTTTTCCCCCTTATATTTCTCAGACAGTCTCACTCAAGGCTGGACTTTAAAGCATTAAATCCAGCAAGGCAGATGATGGTGGGGCCTAAGGGAAAAACAGACCCATGTGAACATCAGTGTGTCAGGTGTGCATTGCTACTTTAGTCACAGTGAGGTGGAGAGGGACTTTTCTCTAATGAGGTGTTTCACTTTACCCGGTCTGGCTGTTAAGTCACATGACAAAGACCTACTCCTCTCACGGTGAGGTATCTCTTCATCTTCAAAATAGAGTTATCCATCTCTTACACACACACACACACACACACACACACACACACACACACACACACACACACACATTTTCCTTATCCTATGAGTCTTTGACTTAGCTGATCCTTTACTTTTGGTGTAAACCTCTTTTTTGACCAAACTATACCTTTAATTAATTTTAGCCATGCTTTAAGAATTTTCTAGTGACCCAGTATAATATAGAATGTAAAACTGACAGACACACACACACACACACACACACACACACACACACACGCACACACGCACAAATGCAAGAGAAATAGCCCTTTATTGATTACACACATTGATTTTCCTCCCTTTACGAGACAGAGGAGATCTGAAGTAGAAATGTCCGTTGAACAAACGCTTCGGATAACTCATTCTCTCTGCTGACAGCTAGGACAGTCGGCAAAACAAGATGTAGTGTGAAATAAATGTGAGGCAGCCAGTTTAGATCCAAGAGCTGAGCTCTATCCTCAGAGGAATCGCAGCTTTCAGATCTCTGGATGTATCCACTCGTATATGAGTGGACGGCTCATTGATCGATCGCAGTGTGTTACAGAGGAGGAGAGCTCCAGCTCTTGAGGAGTGAAGGATAAACGTTTGTAATGAAGTTGATGGTGAAAGTCATTTTAGACTTCAATGACTCTCAGTACTCAGTAGTCATCTTCAAATCCTGTTGTAGTAGCTTATCTAGAAAGTAGCACTCATCTGTATGAGGTGTGTGAGAGAGAAATCTGGCTTCAGTATGAGTTTCCATAGGGGCTGAAGTGGGCTGAGAAGCAAATGACTCAGGACCGTGACACTATTACACCGGATTGAGAAAAGAAAGAATACAAGACAAGACTTAAATCCTATTTCGGTATTATTCATGCCCTATTTTTACTCTATTGATAAGGGTTAACACCACCACTCTTCCTCTCTCCTTCAGTGTCTTTTGTCTTGCCTACCCTCTCAGTCCCTCTCCTTATAGAATAATATGGGTGCAGTGGCTTCGTGGCCCGACTGGCAGAGATAAGGCAGCGAGGCCTGAGGCTGGGCTTTCATCTTCCAACGCACTGCTCTAAAATAACAATTAGACTAGCAGGCTGAGCATCATGGCAGCGTCATGGCTCAGCTCTACGCTGGCACGGCTGCTGTCAGTCTGGGCACAAGGCGTTTGGATTTGAGATGGGCACACGGCCTAGCCAGATGGTTAGCAAGTGCAGCACACTATGTTGCTATGCAGCCGCAACATCGGCATGATGACTGAATTATGGTTTTATGTGGAATTGAGGCTACACATTTGCATGGAACCCGACAATGGGGTCAAAACGATGGTGGATTGAAATCCTCTTAAATGCACTCCACTGTGCGCCACTGGCAACTCCAGACTTGACAACACCAGGGCACTAATCCCAATTGGCAGAAAAAAAAAACACGGCACACGGCGTACTGTAGGATTACAAGCGTCTAGACTTACCCTGCGGCAGGCCGTCCCACACTTCCAGCCAGTCGTACTTGCACTCTCCCTCTGAGCCCTGCAAAGGGTCGTTTTCCAGGTCAAAGGTCATGAAGGTGAGTGTGACCTCCATGTGAGGAGGGACAATAATGATGAAGGTGCATTCCAAGTTGTGAGGGTACTTGTCAGGGAAACCGGGCGACTCGATCACACCTGATGGACTGGTGAAGTTTCTGGAGCAGTCAGAACCTAAAAACGCAGGAGATAACTCGGGTTAAAGAAGAGCAGAAACACGGGTACAGATTATACATACTCAGTACTGTGATAATCTAAGAGCTGATTGCTAACTGTATCCATTACATGCGCACACAGTCACACAAAAGCATAGCGGACAGTAGCGGAGTGAGCTGCCTGATGGAACACATTGAAGCCTGTGAATATCAGATCATTCGTCACAGCGTAGCATTCAATCTATGCTGAAAAATGCTCCATCTGCAAAAGAGCTGAACGACAGTGATATCCTGACCTTGGAGCTGTTGTCAATACTCACTCACTGCCGGTAAAGGGAACCTGCTACAGCTCTGACTCTTAGTCACTGATAATACTGACGGTTTTACAGAAATGTAAGAAATATCTTTTTATTGCTGCACATTTTCAGCCACTTCATAGAAGCACAAATTTGAAATGTTCTACCCACTGCTTTCTGTGCTGATTTGGGTGTACGTTTGGGGTTATTACCTTGTTGAAAGATAATAAGGCCTAGTCTAATCCCCCTTGCAGAGTTAACCAGGTTTTGGGCTAAAATATTGTCTCATCAAACTCCATAAGAGCTAACGGACTATTTATTTAAGGTACAATATAACTATTTCTGATGCATCAAGTTTGATATCTATTCACTACTGGCTGTTATGCAAGTCAAACACTTCAACATGACTTCATGTCACTCTGACTTCCTGTTTCAGAAGGAAATACATCAAAGTAGAGAATCGAATCCCGGTTTCATGGGGCCTTTAAACAATATTTGCCATATAGCTTGTAATGCAGCTAGCTGAAGTAGAGTTTAATGTAGCTGATTTACTTTTTCCATAGAGTAAGTTGTAGTTTATTTGTTTCGTTTTTAAATATAGCTTGCCTGACACTGTCTGAGTGGAGAAAACAAAGTCTTACAGTCTTATACATATGCACACTTCAGAGATGAGAACATCAGTCTTTTTCCCAAGCATAAGTGCTCCTCTTTGTGAAAATAAAGGCAAAAAGCACAGAATAAGCCCACCTGCAGTGTTATTGTTTCAAACCCAGACAGCAGGGCTTTATAGGGGCTCGGTGCTGAGCGCTCCAGGATGCTTCTATAAAAGATGCGTGACCGACTTCTACAGCGGAAATCTCTGTCTGTGTGATCAGCTCGCTCAGAGCAGGCAAGCGTGCATAGCAATTCTCTAATTCATATTTCATACCTCTGTTGTTTGTGTCTCTCTATGCCCCCGTCCCTGCTCTCTCTTTCCCCCAGTATTCTTTCACTCCACTTTTTCCCCTTTCCTCAGTACATGCCAGGTTAATGCAAAACTGAATTTTCATTACAAGGAGACGGAGAAAGCTGAAAAACCAAACAAGCTGCCATCCCAAAGGAGGCACTCAGGGTCAGGCTGCTCTCCCAGAGCATCCTGGGTATTCAAACGTATGCCCAGTCATGCTTCACCTTCAACAGCTCCACACGTGTTCTACATGCCAACTCTTCTCTGGCTCCCAACACAGTGCCAGGCGGCGTACCCTGTTACTGACTCTACAGAGACACACAGTCGCCGTATTAATACTAATGTGCACAGAAGGAGGAACACTCATGCATACACAGAGACACACGATATGATGTCGCATGGGAGGCTTTAAACCTGTTACTCATCTCATCAGGACTCTGCTAAAACGATGGGACTGATGGTTACTAAATCCAGAACTACCCATACCCTGGATATCTGTTTCCCATGGCATACCTGTATCTTTTAGTGTTGACATCATTTCCTATGTGACGTTAGTGTTAACAGTAAACGGTAACAACAGAAATAATAGACGAGCTTCAGATTTCCAGGTTGTACTTAGTAAGATTGATATAAGGCACTTCTGAAGATTGCTGTTCCATACGGTCTGATAAATGTGTCATTCTAGCTAACTAGAGCTTTTTCAAAATGGCAGCTGTCTGACTTGACTGACGACTTGTGACAATTCTGTAACAACTGTGATTGACCGATCAATATTTGGAATTATTTTTAGCTCCACCCACATGTCCTTATTTGGCACTTATCCGGCAAGAAATGAGAGTTGAGAAGACATGTAACCGAATTCAGCACTAGTTATAATATCAGTCACAATATCAGGGTGGGCAATACTTACATTATACATACTTATATTATATTATAATACCAGTTCTAGTCAACACTTGGCCACAAGTTCAAATATTTGACACAAGGAAAAAGAGGGGAAAAGTCAAGCAACGTTCGGTTACTAGTTACTCTCTCGCGTGCTTAAGAGAGACAAATTCATGTAAGTATCTGTATTGGTATGCGTTGACAGGAGCCTGGAATAGATAGTGTGAGCTCAGGAAGGGGGTAAAATATCATGGCATCAAAGAACAAACAGCCAGTAATCTGCAGCTCTTAACTCCTAAATAACTGTAATGCTTTAACTATTTATACTTTGCTGACCAGCTGCAAGCCTGACAGCAACACGTGCAGCTTCTCACAATACCCAGACTGAGAAGGAGCAATAACTGTGCTATAAACAGAAACACACAAACACAGACTGACACCTGAATATGCATGTTTACACACACACACACACACACACACACACACACACACACACACACACACACACACACACTGTACAAGGCTACATCTTCCTCTCTCAGCTCCCGGCAGCCTGGTCCTTACAGGGCTCCTGGCACCACGCAGAGATTAATCGAGCTCTATATAAGGCTTTAGAGCAGGAGATAGTGACCCAGAGTCTGAAGACTTAATGAGAGGTCACAGCCTTCCTGTGGGACAAGCCTGGACCGGTCCTAGACTCTAGGTTAACACACACACATGCACACACAGTCTTATATGCCTCTTCAGAGGGATCTCACACGAAAGATCGAGCTGCAGGGACCAGCTGGCCTCGGTTTGTGTTACACACCGTCCTTATCCTTTTTCTCTGCTGCACTGCCACCATTCTGTACATCTGTTTCAAGCCTGTGTACATGTGTGTACATCTGTGCCTTTTTCAGTTTTCAGACATGCATGTTTGCATGCACATACACCTGCTTACACATACATTCACTTTTAAATATACAGTCAGTGGTTTTAGCAGAACTTAGCTAGGCACTTGTTGCTTTGATACTCAAAATCCAAACAAACACAGCCCTCCCTTCCACGTTTCCGCCAAAGCTACACCCCCAAAATGCATGACACATGACGGACAACATGACTGACAGGCAAGTAAAGTAGAGACGCCTCCTTTTTCTAGTTGTGTGTTGGTCATCCATATATTTATTTATTTATTTCATTTACAGAGGGCAGTCAAAGATGACCAGAACTTTACAAAATAACAGTGTTCAGACTGCAAGATCTCCTTCTCCTTCTTAGGACACAAATGTCTCAATAGTGCTCCTACCTTTTCTACTCTCAGCAATCAGAAAGAAATAACCAGTTACACGTTTGTGCACAGGGGGAAGACACCACTATAGCAATTCTTTACACAACCACAGTGTCCTAGATTGAGCCTGTCGCCGTCTTCTGCACACAACCAAAACTCAGCTCCGCCACATAATAACTGTTCCATCTGAACCCAAATGCAAATCGGACGGGGTGATATGCTGATATAATACTGATACTGTGATCAATTACATCATATTATGCTTTTCTCAGAGAATCATGAGTATTCAATGACCTCATTATCAGTACTGAGACACTTTTCGGATCAGATATCGTATCTATTTTTGAACAAATGGTTCATTTTTTACATTTTCCTTACACACGTTAACATTTGGTAAATTTTGAATTAAAATGCAAAACTTCTAGTTTTTTCCAAATAAGGCTATACTACTTTAATCACACTATGTCAGCAAAAACTTATCAAAAATACTGTGATACACATCATGTATTGATCATTTTTGGGGGGATCGCACTCCTACTTCATTTTTATTCACAGTAGCTGACTGAATATTGAAATAATTCTGTACTAATTGTTTCATTTTCCTTGTTAGGCAATGATAAATATTATCATAAACATACTATAGAACTTGTAATGCAGGATTAAGGCTGCAGGTCAGACACTTACTGTCCTACCCTTTCCGTCACTGACTTTTTAGGTCACTGGATTCCTCCTTAACACATGACCCTCTCACTTCTGTGCACACGGACACAGCTGCTATCACACACTGTATATGCTAGTATATATGACTTGCCTCGACTGCTGATTTCCTCACATTAGAGGGTCAGATTGTCTCTGCTGACAGTGCTTTAGCCTGCAGTAACAGATCTGTTCAGATACACCAGCATACTCTCACCCGCTCAGCAATTTTCTTACACTCAGTCCATGTGGAAAAGTGTGCCTTAGTGTCTTAGTGTGACCCAAGATGACCTCTTTTGCCTACACAGTCAGTGAGACAGACAGTACAGCAGACCCTCGCCGTGGCTCTGTACTGCACTGCACTGCACTGCACTGTGTATGCTTGAATAAACCTAACGCCATCAGCCTTTTGTCTGTATTCATTAATTCATGTTTGTGAGTCTGGAAAAACCGGCAGCTCACTGCACAGGGGGTTCCTTTCTGATCCACGGCAAAGAAGTGCCATAACTGGGTCATGTGTTCGAACCTGGGCTGTCTGTAGCTCCTGGGGAAATGGGGGGGGGGGGTTGTTATTGTGGAGCGCTGCTGGGTAGAACTGGAAACGATTGTCATGGATGAGTGAACTCTATGTGTGTGAGACAGATTCTCGTTGCCATATAATGTGTGCAAGTGTGTGTCTGGAGGGTGCTAGCGCTGGGAGCTGGCATTCATTCACATCTAAGCATTCGTGTCATGCTGATACAGTAGTGTTCCACATTTATGAACATTGTCTGCAGCTTAAAAAAAATGTATTACATAGACCCGAACAATTTTATGACTAAGCTTTCAGATATAGTTCAGGGTAAAACAAATCCACCTCAGTCAACTATAATAAGTGGTTGTTGTTGTGCGATGTGATCAGTAATACAGTGCAGAGAAACCCGCCAGAGAGCATTATCACCATCCGTCAACAGACTTTAATTCACATAAGCACACGATACAGCAGAGTCCAGACTGTACAGCCCGGGGGGAGTGAAAGAGAGAGGGGGCAACGGGGTTATATAGTAATAGCTGTGGGGAAGCTGGATAGTAAGCTCTGACTGACTTTCCTTGGCTCCTCATGTCTACTGTTCCAGCTCTCTAATGGTGGAAAACAAATTGGTTGAGTCTCCCAACTGTAGCCGTGGCAACAGTAGGACTGGATTATATGTACGGTTGAGTAAACTAAACTGTGGTTTGTGGGGGAGGTTTAAAGGAACTTTACAGGATGGAAAGTGGTTTAATACAGATGCTCAGGCATACACTAAACTATGAATTTTAGGGCTGGTTTTATTTCTGCAACTGCAAATCTGTGAACATGTACATGCAGAAATAAAGGTGTCTTCCAACATACAATACATAGCAAGAATCATGAATGTGTTCACTAGGGGGCAGAGCTGAATGTACCAAGATTTAATATACGGAAAATGAAGAGAATGAAGAAGAATGTGTCACATTTCACTCTAATAGGGAGAACATCTAGAACAAGCATAGCACTGGGATGGGTTTGTTACTAATATGTGACAATATTATGCTAAATTTTGTCTCTCGAATTGACTTCCATTTGTCCAGGTACACCTTTAGATTCTTGCCTAAGATTTTCCCCCCAGCAGATCCCTCCAGCAATTCATTGTCCTGTCACCTTTTTTAAATATTGGTCATATAAGTGCACCTCTTAGCCCAACCCGTTCTTGAACTGCTCTGTCTTGTGGTAGCATTAGTTCAGGTTTGGGTCAAGACCCAACTTTAGCAATATCAGATACACTTCCCAGATTCATCCACCACGTAGCTGAGATTTTGGAGGTGCGGCCCTGGAATCCTCTGCTAGTTCCACTTAACCATAACCCTGTTCTCTGTGACTTGATGCAAATACATTTAGGTGTATCTGACAGGAGTGTAAATCAGCTCTCAGGATACAAAACACGTCACAGTGGAGCTACTCTCAAGGGTACATCTTTTGTACCTTTCATTACCTGGAACAATGAATGTAATAAACTGTTAAACCACATTTAAGGACCAGAGGCTGTTGTATGTGTGAGGACACATTTATACTGAATGTACCTTGGGGAGCAAAAGTGTACCTGAACGGTATCTTGTTCTGACAGCGTAGCAAGGTATTAGACATTAAATTTCCATAATCACTGGTCCACAGACAAAACTTCAGAGGGAACAAGTTTGACGGTTTAATGGTTTTGTGAAAACTTAACAACCGCTCCTACAGGCATATATATATATATATATTGTGGTTGTTATATATATATATAGTTTTTGCGAATATAAAGCTTTGCAAATAGCGGGCCATCATCAGGAAGCTGTTAGCTCATATGGGATTTTCCCACTGTAGGTGCTAATACAACACATTCCAAATTGCTGTGTAATGACAGATGGGAGAGTCGTCCAGGACCTCTGATGATAAAATGCAGGAACACAGAATAGCTCTGTCCTGCTGCGAGGCAGAGCTTGGTGTAGCTGAAATCAGTATGAGAAGGGGCAGTCCAGCACTGACCTGGGCAGAGGAGTGGAGGCTAGATTTCCTCTCCACAGGAGGTGGTAGTTTGATAGAGGCTTTTTCCCTAGCAATCTCTGCCATGCAGGGCAGACACACCTCCAGGCTGTGTATTTACTCAAAATTTCTATCACTGCTGGAGAATACTGGACTGCTTCTGCCAACACACATTCATGGTAAAAAGAGCTCACAGCCCAGGCCTTAGTCCATTCGATCTTTCATTGGATTTTTTTCTCAATGCTTGCTTGTTTTCTGTTCTTCCTGCTTGTCTTTTTTTGCCTTCCCTTTCCTCAGGCTTGTTTTGCATCTCATAAAACATGGCTTGCCGGCACACTCTGGCAACAGGCTGGCGAGTTCAAATTAAACAGCAGTGGTTGGGGGAGGCACTCCACACATCGTCAAATTGGGTTTTGCCAGCACACACACATTCAAATTCTATAAATCTCTTTATCTTTGTGCTGAGATCCAGCACACACAATTTCACCCAAATCCTTTAAGGTGTTACAGAATTTTCTTAATGCCATGGCAACTGCAAAGCCTCCACATCCCACAGGCTTTCGTCATTATTGCTTGCTTATGATGGAAAGCCTGCGACCTGCCGATATGATAGCACTCATCCTGGCATCTGCTTGTCTCTCCATGTTATGGGTTCACTGAGGTACTTCTGTGCATCACTGACACTCTCAATTCAAGATTAGGGGACCTGTGATTGCATGTCTTTAGTTCTTCCCGAGAGAGGAAGTCAGTGATGTGCGAAACAGACTATTCTATAGTTTTACTTACTCTGTGTTTTCTGTGTGTATACTGTTGCAGGTACCAACTTCAACTATGAGTTTTTGTTGGTACCAATTTAAGCTCCAAAAACCCAAGTGAACATTTATTACTGCGCCATTAGCCAATGGAAAAAAGCTATTCTTGTTATCTGGTGCAGTGGAAAAAGGCCCTTTGTGATTTTTTTGTTGTCTGTTGTCAGACTTCTGTTTGAACTTGAAGGCACATACACAGAAACACAGACAGACATTATGTTAGTAACACTAGTTCCCTTGCTTGCTTCAGAGCCTGGAGATCAGGACTCAGTTAAATAGGCATTCCTGGAATGCTTTCTGAAGGATGAAAAGGGGACAGTACACGCCTGCCCGCTGTTTATTTTCTCTACCCGCTGCTGCCTTGATCTGAATTTGTCACGCTGTGTGTCAAACAGACCCGTGAAGCAGAGGTGAATCACATGGGTATGGTGGCAGGGTCATACAGGGCAGCTGTGATTAGCCCCAGGCAGTGTCACAAGACATCACTGCATTACCGTAATAATGATCTTCCTGCTACTGAACCAAACCTGACCAACAGAACACACTCCTTGCAATTCACAACATTGTAGTCTGCTAACATCTTTCTGCTACCAAACCAAATCCTGACCAGTGGCATCATTTCCCTCCAGTGTTGAACAAAATAGCACTTGACACCATCCTGACCAATAAGAGCCTTTCCCTCCAGTTTTCAAAAGCCAATCACTACTTGTCATTTAAGTGGGACTTGGCACATTGCTGCTGATGTTGGGGTGATCAGAGGAACGGCTGAAGTGTGTGTATCCTGTGTGAAAGAGCTCTCTATTATGTGCTAATACAGGCAGCTCCATCAGAGGTCATACTGTGGTGACACACTCAAACAAAAATCCCTCTAAAAAAAACTGCCTGAGATTGAAAAAAAAAAAAAAAAGACTAGAGAAACCTTCCAAAATGCAGAGGCAATAACAGAAACAGTTGAAAAGAGATGAAGCCAGCCACTTTGATATGACTTACTTCAATGCAATAGGTGACTAAGGGAGGGCAATCTGGCAAAAATATATCACAAAACTTGAAGACGAATAGCAGTGCTGCTAAAACTTGTGAGTGCAATGATACTTTTGTTTAAAGTATGAGAAGAAATGAATATAGAAAAGGGGAAAATAAACCATTTTACACAGATCTGTGTAATCTGTGAATAACAGTGAGTCTATTAGTATTATAAAAGTACGAACGACACTTAAAAGATCTAAAAAGGTATATTGTTTTATCATACATTGACATTTTTAAAATCCAGATTGATTTACACCTGAGAGAGGATACAACTGATCAGTTGCTCAAGGACCCAACCATTTTAGCCTGGTGGTGCCTTAACCCCTGATCCACCACTTCCCCACTATATCAATATTATATAACCATATCAGCCAGCTGTAGTGCTGAAGTTCCCTTACCCGTCTTGTGGATCTCGTAGCGCAGTGAGAAGCCGGCTCCCTGGTGGGCATAGTCAGACACAAATCGGATGTGGAGCACGGGTCCTGATGAGATGATGGCCGGCGGGGCGATGTTACTGCAGTGTTTCCCCAGCAGATCTGCAGAATCTGAATTGCCATCACGGATCTCGATGAAGTCGTATCTGCAAAACAAACCCAATTACACACGGCATATGTGAGGGCAGCGAGCCAGTGGGGTCAATGCTTGAGTAATTGTAGCCTATCTGACCCTGTGACCTGTGTTACACGCACATTCCTGCCTGTCAGTAAAATGAGTGCTGGCAACATATACATCTTCAGCTGTTTCTATCTTAGATGCATCTTTGTTCTAACAAAACCTGGCAGCAGACAACACAGTTGGATGGGGGGGGAAAATCAATGTAACAAACAGCACACAAAAATAAATCAAAGTGTAGACTTTCTCACTCCTATAAATACATACCTTCATATTAGTTTCACTGTTACTGAAAAATTTATAGCAATCACTGAATAATATGCTTTACAATGAATAACTGATTAACACAGAGGCTTTCATGGGTTAAAGTAATACACACAATTAGTGCTAATAGAATAAGAACAAAACCTGATATGATTATAAAGGACCCTGAAGGCTAAAATACACACACTCTCTCTCATACATATTCAGCACAGATATACTGTATGCAAACAAATACACACACAAACACATTGTGTGTGTGTGTGTGTGTGTATGTGTGTGTGTGTGTGTGTGTGTGTGTGTGTGTGTTTATAGCCTGTCAGTTTTTCTTCAGCAGCACCCACTGTAATGAGTTTCTCTCTCGTTTTTTCTCATTACATCCCCAGTTTATAAGCAGCCGTTGCCTGAGGAGTTTATGCACACTGTGGTCAAAGGGGGCTCGATCTCAGTTAACTAAGGAAAAAACACGCCTATTATGCACTTCGAACATTTCCTGCCTGATTACACAAAATGGACTCCATTCCTCAAAGACACAAAAAGCCTGACCTTAATGACAAGTAGATTAAAAACAGTTAAAATGCAACAAGTATGAAACAGAAAGAAAGCGAGAGAGATAGAAAGAGATTCAATACAATCTCTTATTGTAATGAATTGAATTAGAAGAAATCGATTATTCTGCTTTTTCTTCTGAGGCTGAATTAAAAGAAGGTTGGTCTTAACAGGGAGAGGAACAGAACAATACAAAGGGAACTACTGAACTGCCATTAAGTCTAACGAGGATGTAAAGGAAGACGGCTGTCCTGCTAAGAACTGTGCAATCACACTAACATGGCTGATTCTTTATGGAGCCGCTCACACAGGTTCATTCGACACTAAAGCGTGACTGGTGCCAGTGTGTTGAGGCTGATCTGACCGCAGTCTAATGAGCCTGCGACTCCTCACTGCACTCGAGCTGAGGAGAGCCATTGTTCAACAATCAACTCCAGCTGAAGAGTCGAGAGTCGCCTGCCGGAGAAGTCAACGAGCCCCAATGTGAAGAGCTTCATCTCTCGTTCTCTTCTTCCAGCTGCTCACACATCACTCAGGCACTCGGAAGACAAGTCATGTTCTCACATATAAAGCTTTTAGAATACGTGATGAGTGTCTTTGCTTAAGGCTGTTAAGCAAAGACACTTCTGAAGGCTGCTTTCTTCAGAACACTAAATCACTTGGGCTGGTTCGGACTTCCTGGGTAGGAAATGAGAAGCAGCATGTGTGGTTAGGTTCTGCTTAAATGTTGGCTTCAAGCCTGTATGAATGACTTACATTTGTTTTGCCAGTCATTAGGCTTGGTTCTGGATGGCCGTGGGGTTCGCAGATCATCACACTGTGAACTCCCAGCCTTCCAGAGGATGAAGGTCTAACAGTGCATTGTAGCTAAAGACTAACATCTTTTCTCTATTTTCTATCAAAAACTTTAAGACTTTACTTATCTCACACACTATTCCAGTCACTGCATTACTGTTGATTATATGTACTGCAAGTTCCATACTGTTACAACTTTTGCTTATTCTTCTGCACAGCATGAATGTATTGTCTTCTATCTTGTTGTCAGTTTGCACTATAAATTTTCCTAATCTGCCCTGCATGTTGTCCGATGATTATTTTGTACCACGCAATATATCGCAGGCATTGAAGAACACTTTTATTCTGCTGTACATGTGTATATGGATAGAATGACAATAAAGCTCTCTACTCTTCTACCGCTGCTACTTTTCAAACATCATCTTCTGCCATCGACCTGCATGCTTGATTGGCCTCATTAAAACACCTGCTAGGGAGATCCACCTTTCCTTTTCCTTTTCCCATCCATTTATAAATACCCAAGCGAGTCTGATTGCTGGAAGATGAAGGTGCGACAGTTTAGTAGGTGGAGGCTGTGAGCCAGGAAAAGGAGGGGGAGGAGGAGATGCACTGAAACCTAACACTGCCTTTGGTTCATTAAGTGACAGACACCGGCAGGTGTCTTTAAAACCATCAAGCATGTACACTCCATGATGAGCTCAAAAATGACACAAAAAAGCACTGATTGCTCAGAGATACACAAAACCGAGACAGTTGTGGGGGTTGCAATCATCATGAGAAGGAGTCCAGGAGTCGGATTGAATGGATTCAAAATTAGGAAGAAAAGTTGTTAATTTTCGAATCCAATCCTAAATAACTCCAATCCTAACTAACTCCAAATGATATCAAGTTAAATCTAAATGCTAGGTTAGTAAAACAAGGTGCCGTTACTATGATACACAATGTCTTTAACACAGTGTAACTGGTTTGGTATCTGTGGAAAGCTCTAATTGTGCTTAACATGCCTAGTATTAAAATATTTGGATTACATTTATAAAATAAACGTGGGCCGTGGAATTGGTTTTACAATGAAAGTGGTCCTTGGCAGAAAACATTTGTGTGCGCCTCCTCTAAAAGTCTCATATAATAGCGCAAGAGGCAGTACTCATTATGAATATGTGATTTTCTCACACTCACATTTCATGACAATTAAAGGTACATTTGCATTGCCGCAGCTTGGACTTCGATACAAAAGAAAAATAAAAGAAGGTATGGAACATTTGGCAGTTGAAAAAAAAAAAGAATATTTAAAAAAAAAAAAAACAACAGTAATATAAGTAATGGTAGTAATAATAATAATAATCATAATAATCATAATCCTTTCTCTCATTCTCGTTCTGGTACAACTTCATCCTGCTGACAGCCAGGAGCAATGTGTTATTTGGTCTGGTACTCTGGGGGGAGCTACAGGGGACTTTGGGCAGTTCTAGTTGCCTTCAGACTCCAATTTAGCCCACCAGTCAATTAACACACATACACACACACACACACACACACACACACACACACACACACACACACACACAAAACAATAGCAGCATTCATGCACTGATGAGGACACATGGGGTGCAACGCTTGCTCTCTAATCATTACAGTCACATGACCAGCAGCTTTAAGCGAATACTAAGGATGATTAGATTTCCATAGATTTTATTATGGGATGCTGTTGCTGTGGTTTCATATCAGTTAGGTGAGGATGTTGCGATGATCGGCTTTGTGAAGCTGCATGACTGTGAGAACCTAAACGCTGAAATTGATTCCTTTGTCAAAGGGAATGGAAAATTTCATTCTGTAGTTTCCTTGTTTCTCCCTTTTCTCGTCTCATCACTCTACATTTACGCTCCATTATTACTGTAATTTTGTCTGTAAAGTTTTTTTTCTCACGTGTGTATCTGTGGGAACTCTCCATGGAGCTTATGTTTGACATGATCAGGGTAACGTGTGTGTGTGTGTGTGTGTGTGTGTGTGTGTGTTCTCCTCCTGCTCTCTGAGCTGCCTGTTAATTGCCTTTCACACGTTCTATCTTTCAGGCAGGAATCTTTTTCACACCTGCACACACCCATCAAGCTTCAAAGATCTGCTACACACACACACCCTTGGTAACACTGGGTTAATGAGAAGCCACCTTCAGTTTTTAGAGTGACACACAATGACCATCACTGTTTCACTGTCACACACCAAAGCAATGATCTGTTTACAGTAAGAAAACATCAGCAATGCTAACAAATAACAATGCTTTTAAAATGTAATGAGAAACAAATCCCTGGTAAACAGCCCAAGGTCCTGCCAAGAATCTGCAGATAAACATCTTCACACTCTCTCCCGTGGTACAAAGCTGCTTACTTACAAAAGAAAGAAAACCAAAATGGACCTTGCTCAGAACCTGTAAAAACCTGAGAAAAAGAAATATTCTGAAAGTGCCTGTACATCATTAACTCTGTGTCTGAATTAAATCACAGTGCAGACTCGAACTGGTCATTTGTTTGGGTGTGAGAACCAGTAGTACATATCAGTTTCTTACTACTGACAGTAACGGAAATGAGAAAGAAAAACTATCACATTGTACAAATAAAACTGCACAGACCTACTTTCTGGTATTTAGCATCTGTGTGGCCAGAACCTAATGTCAAGGGAAGTTTTAATATTTTATAGTAATAACTTTATAGATATATGTCCTGCTAAGTCACTTAAACGAGTGTTATATCTCAGAACAACTGTGCTTATAGACAAGGCCATGGTCCTCCGGCTCTGCGATGTAACGTTAATCGTCTTCAATGTCTGTAACAAATGTTTCTGCAACCTGAGTAAGACTGTTATATGTGTGGGACATTAATGAGTCCTCTGGAGTCCAGCTCTCCTTCATACCGTCCATTGATTCTTCATTTCATGTGGAAAAATAATCATTGATCAGCTGGACCCCCGGGGAAGTGGTGTTGGACAAGGTTATCATCAATGTGTCACTTCACATTGGAGAAGAACTAGAAGTGCCCTACTGCTCTCTTTCTTAGACCAAATTCTTCACAGATAGAGGTTTAAATTGAGAAAATAATCGGAGGGAATCCTGACTTCTTCTGTTTTTGTGTATATCTCATACTAAATAGTTTTAAAACAAAGGCAACCTGAGTAAACACACAATACAGTTTTTGTTTATTATTTTTTTTATTGAAGCAAAAAAAAGGTATCCAACACCTATCACCCATGTGAAAAACTAACTGCCCTCTTAAACTTAAAATCTGGTTGTGCCACCTTTAGCAGCAATAACTGCAACCAAACGCTTCCGATAACTGGACATCAGTCTTTCACTTACTTCAAGGACTAGGACTTACTCCTATGCTTTGGATCATTTTCTTGCTGCATAATCCAGTTATAGACTGAAGACCAGACATTCTCCTTTAGGATTTTCTGGTAGAGAGCAAAATTCATGTTTCCCTCAAATACTGCAAGTTACCCAGGCCCTGAAGTAGCAAAGCATCCCCACACCATCACACTTCCACCACCATGCTTGACCGTAGGTATGATGTTCTTTTTGTGGAATTCGGTGTATGGCTTACACCAGATTTAATGCCAGATGTAACCCGTCTTCCAAACAGTTCCACTTTTGACTCATCAATCCACAGAACATTCTCCCAAAAGGTTTGAGGATCATTAAGGTGTCTTTTGGCAAAATTCAGAGGAGCCTTAATGTTCTTCTGGGTTAACAGCGGTTTTTGCCTTGCCACTCTTCCATAGATGCCATTTTTGCCCAGAGTCTTTCTGATAGTGGAGTCATGAACAGTGACCTTTATTGATGCAAGAGAGGCCTGTAGGTACTTTGATGTTGTCCTTGGCTCTTTTGTGACTTCCTGGATGAGTAGTTGCTGTGCTCTTGGAGGAATTTTGGAAGGTCGGCCACTTCTGGGAAGGTTCACTACTGTGCCGAGTTTTTCCATTTGGAGATGATGGCTCTCACTGTGGTTCTTTGGAGTCCCAGAGCCTTTGAAATACCTTTGTAACCCTCCCCAGACTGATGTATTTCAATCACCTTCTTCCTCATCATTTCTGGTAATTCTTTCAACTTTGACAGTGTGTTACTGGGTAGGGTCTTTTAACCAACTTTATTCTGTTGAAAAGGTTATATTTAAGTGTTGATTTGATTGAACAGGGTTTGCAGTAATCAGACCTGGTTGTGTCTAGTCCAGCTGAACCCCATTATGAATGCAGTTTCATAGATTTGGGGAATTAGTAACTACTGGGGCAAATACATTTTCACACAGGCCCAGTTGGTATTGGATAACTTTTTTGCTTCAATAAATAACATTATCGTTTAAAAACTGTATTTTTGTTTACTCAGGTTGCCTTTGTTTTAATTTCTGAAACAATTTAGTATGAGATATACACAAAAACAGAAGAAATCAGGATGGGGCAAATACTTTTTCACAGTACTGTACAGCAGGAAAATTTTTAGCATAGATCAAATGATTGTGTTTGCTACATTGCACTGAGCCTAGTCAGGGTAGATTGGCGTTCATCTAAATCCATGTAAATTTCATAGAACCATCCACTACAGACAAGCTGAGAGAGTTAGATAGTATAGCAGATTAGCATTAAACTAATGCTAACCTCCTTTCCCCAGTGTTGATGGAACAAGAGCCCAGGCAGCTGTCTCCCGTCCCCAGCTGGACGACATTAAGGTGCTGCTGGGTCTGTCATTGCAGCTTGGCATGCATCAGGAACCGAAACTTTGAGGATGCTCCAAGGCTACTGTCACAATCCAAGCTCACTGTTGAGAGATGTTAAAACATTGCCAACACTGCGCACAGTGCACATGTGGAGTGTTTGAACACTGGTTAGCCGCGGCACTGGTGCTAATTTCAGGGTAAATACACTCACAGTGCCACATGTATTGTAAAACAAAGCGAATAACGACCTCGATCTGCCGAATGTTCCCAAACTGGAACCTAATCAACATTCTTAATGCACAGTGCATACGCACCATGACGTTCATTTCTAGAGCAAGCAATTTCCAGACATGTACAATGACAGTGTTTTAGCCGTGCGCACTGATACAGTGATCATACTCCATGTTAATTAAATCCCTTATAAAAGAGGGAAATCTTATTTGTAGTCTATTTGCTCCAGAGTGATACAGCAGGAGTCACAAAGCAAGAGGGCTCCAAAGGGGATGAAGGAGTACACGGAGACAGAAAGACAGACAAAGCGAGGGGAAAGCACCTTCAACCAGCTCATCCTCAGTCTATATCCATTATCCATGCCATTCAGGAATGTGGCTTGCTTGATTGAATTACAGATATATCATAATAAATCATGTAGCTCTTTTTATATTCATTCAACATCAATCTATTTATAACCCTGAGGGGCGGGAAGCAGTTGGCGCTGTGCCAGGCTTGTGTGGAGTGATCTGCTGAATTATAATGCACACTGCGGAGTGAGGCACAGGGGCAATGCTGTCATGATTATTCCAGCTGAGACCTGAGCTGTGAGCCCTGGACCCGATTGCCCATCCTGACACTGCACTTCTTCCCAATGCAAATACAATCACGGAAATATTGTCACTGCAAACACTGACACTGCAGCTCGCCCTATCTGCAAATATTGCACTCTTCTGATAGAGCTTGTGGTTTTCTACGACGCCCTTGTTTTCTCCCTTTTCTCGTCTCTTCACTCTTCACTTATGCATTTATGTAGGAAATGGTAATTAATCAGGAAGAGGTTAAATGTCAAAATCCCATGAAGTGATGCAGCAATCAACGAGAACGAGAACAATTCACGGAAAATTATCCAGAGGCTCATAAGTGAACAGAAGCCAATACATTACTGGGAAAGGGAATGATGACTTGATCTTACAATGTTCTGACAGCTTTTGAGGAAGCTGGTTTAAAACATTAGCACAGTGAACTCACAACAGTAAGAAAACTCACAGGTAATACAAATGAACAGAGGAAAGGTCTGGAAATTGGAGTGATTTAGAATTAAAGAAGATGTTGGCCATTCACACGGAGATCTAAAATATTCATTAAGAATACAAAATAACACCACTGTCAGCAACAAACACAGAGAAAACAATATAAGTAGAAAGATGGTAAAACAAATCCACTGCATGTGGAATTTTTCATACACTGAATCCTATCCTGTGTAACAGGATTTTGAATGTGCAGATCCGAACGTTCACATTTCTGTAAAATGCATTTTTGCTGCGAGTTTGAATAAAGCAAGTCATTATTGATAAATCCATAATGTCCCGGGTTTAGAATGTGAAAATGCTATCTGATCGTGTTGTTTTCTCATCTCATTTCCCCTGCTTCATTGTTTGCAAGGCAGAGTGAATGTATTTGCATTTTTAACACCATTTGCCTCTGCTCAGCACACTCATCCATTCTAGATGAACTCTGGCTTGCATTTCCAACAGCTATTTGAAAACTGTTCAAATCAGCCTTTGCAGTTTTACTCCACTCATGAGACAAAATACAGGATCTAAACTGCTGTCTCCTCAGTAAGCATGCTAAACACTAGCGGTGTGGCTGGATCAGTAACATTGTTTACTCCAAAGCGGAGAACCTAGAATAGAGAATGGGCTGCATCTTTGGAGATGACTTATTTAAATTTGATGGGAGTAGGAACGATGAAGGAAAAAGCAGAGGCCGAGATGGAGATGACAAAATGGAAAAGAGATATAAAAGAGGGCCAAAGGTGTGGCTGCAGACCAGACCGCTACAGACTAAACTTTCTGTATGAGGGCAAGGTGAAACATATTTCCTCTCTATCTGGTAACATCTGTAATTGTAACAGCCACACCAGTGTGTACATTTACTCCAGACTGTGTTCAGCTTGTCTGGTTGGCACTGACATGATCCCTGAGCTCCAAAATAATATCTGACAGTTAAAACTCTTCAACTTAAATAAATTAAATAGGGCACTTAGCTGCTAAAAGAGTGGCTTTGTGGCCAGGAGAGAGCTAAATGGGGCCTGCAGATCAGATGTATATGCTCTGCTCACAACATCTACACCATATAGTGTGGCTGAGTGTTGGCGCGATTTATATATAGTGAAGCAGAGGCACATGCATCCAGAGAATGACTCTTAAGTGAAGAATGATATGGTACAATGTGATGTCAGGCCACCAAGTCATGATTCTTCCTCAACCCTCTTAAATAAGCACTTGTTTATGTGCTCCCAAATTACACAGTGTGCATATACACACTAGAGTGAGCTAAAGAAACACACTCCCACAGGCTAAGTGGCCTTTGCTGCCATTGAGCAGTGTAGAGGAATCCCATACACCCTTGTATGTATGGGTGAGTGTGCTGTTTTTCAGCTTCCACTGAATCTGGACTTAAGCCTGAGGGGCTGTCACTACAGGAGCCATCAGAACAACACTGCTTTTAATTCATCTTCAAAATCCCCTGACTCTCTCTCTCTCTCTCTCTCTCTCTCTCTCTCACTCTCTCTCTCTCTCTCTCTCTGTCTCTCTCTCTCACACACACATATTGATGTCAAACTGTAAGTGTGACTGCTACAATAGAAATGTTTGTCTGCATCACAAAGTTGCCACTGTTAGATATATCCAATATGGCAGCCCCTTCAGCTAACTATCTCGCTAGGACACACTGTTTACTCTCATGAAGATGTTTAGCAAAGAAGTAAGATAGCCAAAGAGCAGTGAATGGGGACTGTGTTACCATGTGCCAGTGGGTACGATTTTTATTACTTGTTTTTAACGAGACACTTGTGTTGACTGCACTTTCTCACTTAAGATCGTGGTTAGCTATAAAAGCTGCATCAGTACTAGCTGCTCTGCCTTTAATTCAGCCATCTGGATCCAGAAAAGAAACTTGATCTTACAGGGTAATGCAGTAAACAAAGAGGAAATTGGGGGGGATTTTGGAATATAGAGATGTACCATCAGACACCGACATTAAATGCTGGCTGGTTTGGGATCAGACTTGGACATGGTGGCTCAATATTCAAAGGCATTATGCTACTGATCGGAAGGCTGTTCAAATCCTAGCTTCGCCAAACTGCTACTGCTAGGCCCTTGTGCAAGTCTTTAACTCTTAACTGATCATTGGTAAGTCATGTTGGATAAAATGCATAAAACATAAATGTATAATATATTCTGGTCTGATTTACAGATGTATTATATGCCACAAACACGTTACATTGACTGACAGAATATTTAGCATGAACATGAACACAGGACGCAGCTTGCCCTAAACCACACTGCAATTATACCTCTGATGTTTCACATAACTTGCTAACAGAAGCTTGCTGATAGCTGGCTTTATCACTAAGGGGAACTGAGTATCTGGTTTCAGCGCTGATATTGGCATCCCTAGTTAACTAGATACCTAGCATCCCTAGTTAATGGTCAAAATCTCATTCTGACAGATTCTGTAGTTTCCTCTCATCTCTACACTAGCCGTCAGCTTTCAGCTCGTTTTCAGCTCTTGCCATACACCGAGCAGGCAATCCAACATGTACAACCGTGCCAACATGTACCACTTCTCTTCTGAGCAGCGCAAGAACAGCACACTAAATTAAACAGCGTTCATTCTCTTTGTGGACAAAATGTGACGCTGCAATATAACAGAAAACCTCAAGCTGGGAGGTAAATGGGATAGGGATGGAAAAGAAATGTTCCTAGCTGCTGGTCTTAGTTTTGTTGATCTAAACCCAAGAACATCCTCTCCCAGTAACTGGGGAAAACGCTCGCTGACCTGTTTTCCTAAAAGAATGACGTGCACCAGGTCTCCATAAATAAATAAGAGTCTTCCTACAGAGTAGTGTTTACTAATGCACGTGTGTAAAAAAGCAGCATCTCTGCAGATGAGATGTGAGATGTAATGAAACATGCCAACTCTTATAAAAATCAAGGCAAAGCACAAGAAAAGTACAAAATATAGCAGCAATGTACAAATCACTGAGGAGTAACTAAAATAGCTGAATGAGAGATGGATCAAAATCTACATCCCTCCCTCCCCTCTCCTTTCGTGTCAGCTGTGATAGAGAGCACTGACAGGGAAGTCTTTCAACAACAGCTGGTAAAATATTAATGCTCTATATCTAACAAAGAAAGGTCAAGCCTGTTTTTAAATATCTTTGTATATAGCTATGTATTATTAATACAGTAAAAATGTTAATCTAGATTCAGAAAGCTTGAAGTGGTTTAAAGTCTGCTACAAAATCAGTTAATATTTCTGGCTCTATAACCTAATAATTCCCTCTAATTCTATAGTGAAGTCTTACTTTACTACATGACACTGTATTAGCAGAGAAATATGCTAAAATATAGTTAATTTCTGAGTCATCATGCATGCATTTCCACTACTGACCAACAGGGGGTGGACTCACCACAGCAGCCACCAAGCCTGTGGAATGCTCTCAAATCCATACTGTACATTTCCATAAATCCCTGGGATTCAGAAATGCTTTATTTATAGTATATTTAACTAAAGTGTAGGCTTCACAGACGTCCTTTGAGGTGTCTGCAAGTCAGACTCAGCAGTCTCCATTTGAGCACTGGGAGATCCTCCAAGTGCAGCTTGGTGCCAGATTGGAGGTTCTGTTCAAATGTAACAATTTAAAAAAAAAAAGGGAAGTGCTGTGGTCTCGTGACGTGAAATTGCTCCAAAAAAAAAAGCACTGAATATCAGTGGCCTACTAACAACTTTAAAAGCCTCCATCTGCTACATAGCCCATGATTCATCGCTCTCACACCTCAGGAAAAGACCAGTTCAATATGTGTAACTTAATTTTGTGCTTCATAACATATTTAACAGAGTACAACATCACGCTACAGCCTATAGGTTATATAAATACCTTTGTGTAAGACAGTGTCTGAGATAATGTAGACTTTTCATACCTAAGCAATAATTAAAGCACTTGAGAATGTATTATTTGCGATTATTTTTACTTAAGCTCTGAATTGCATGTGTTGCGCAACGTCCCCTAACCTGCAGTCCAGCCTCTCCAGCTCAAAGTGGGGGTTAAAGTTGAGGACGATGCGCTGCGAAGGCTCTGGAGCTGTGATGATCCACCGGCAGTCCTGATGAGGTGGGTACTCCTGTGGGTAACCAGGCGTGGTGATATAGCCTGCATCGCTTGCATCCCGGTGCCCACCACATGGCTCTGGAAATAAAGAAAAGGTCAGATTCAGCTCAAATGATTCAACGCAAGTGATTCAACAGGATCCATATTGTTAAACAACATGAATCATTACTTCATACAATGGATATGATTCAAGTAACTTAATAAATCTGCTTTAAAAAAAAAACAAGTAAGAATCAATGTGTACATGCTCGACAGACATGTTTAAAGACTATTTGTCTTGTGTCCATTAGCCATCCCTGTCTCCTGTCATGTAAAAGCAAGGACAGGCCATTTGCAAACATTGGGACATGATCTCTGATGATCTCTGATTCAATCTGCACATCTTTAGAATAATAACCCCTCTAGTACACAGAGTCACTATCCTGTGACAGGAAACGGCATACAGGCTGTGTGTCTGCTTCAGGTCAAAGGTCACCTTAATGCTGTGAGATCAGCATTTGGCCACAAAGACGCCTTTCTGCACAAGGAACGCAGAGAGGGCACTCTTTCATTCATTCATTTTTTTTCTTTTAAGCCCTCTTTATACCAGGTTTATCCATTACAAGACTCAGCTCAAATAATTGCTAATGTTTTCATTTATTGTTTCCCCCAAGTGTACAGTTCAGGTTGTTTATCCTGTGCTATAACTCTACGGAGCTGCATATTTCAAATTTGAGAAGAACGCAACATATTAAAGACTAACCAAGTAGGAGGGAGGTCTGATAAACTGCAATCATGCCTCACACTGATAGGAGGTACACGACTCGCATGAATTGCAAACATTCTTATCTAAAAATACACACTCATCCATTACAGTAAACTGGCAATGCTTCAGCAAGGACTTTCATACATACAGTACACACGCCGACCCAACCTCACACGTACATTACTGTACGAATCTGGGGTTGATCCAGTGCCACATGGAGAAGCTCAGTTGGGGATGCTGGGAATGGGTTCAGAGGAACTGATAGGTTTGATTAAGTGTTATGGCAGGTTTCCACCATGCATTGTGAACTCGTATATATGACCAATGCGCTTGCTCAGGGGTTATGAAGATCCCAAAACTTTATGGCAGCATTCATATCATTCACATGACATTCTAAATTACTGTCCCTATATCGTTTTTACTCTGCCACTTATACAGAAGACTTTTCGAAGATGTGGCCCCATCTCCAAAGCTCTTCAAATATTGGGAAAACAAAAAACCCAGATGGGTGAGATGTAATAGACTTTCAAGAGGTGACATTTGGAAGACTATTAGAAATTTAAAGGTGTGCTTTCTGCTCCATTGCATTTTATATGCCAGACTGCCCTTCTCTCGTTTCCCCAATGGCCACAGAGCAGTCCACTACATCACGCACACACAAAACATACACAATAACAACAAAATAAAATAGCCTGAAACACTTCTGCCTGTTTGACAGCAATTAAGTGACCCCACCACTGCCTGCAGCTCTTTCAGGGATGTTTAGCATGTATACTTTTGTGCTAGAAATACTGCCACATCAACATTTTCTCAACAGACCTTGTTCTATGTGAGTGTGTGTGCATTTAGGTTGACAGGCTGCAGGCTCTCATTAGGGGGTGCTCTTCCTCTCCTGGCTCTAGGTCTCAGCAGCATGGGCCTGCCACTGTGTGAATTTATTTCAGTTCAGAATGGAGGATGGAAGGCGTGAGAGAAGGAGAAAGAGGGAAAGAGAGAGAGAGAGATGCTGCTGTGCAGTGTGATGGCCTCATGAATTATTGTGCCTGTGCTGCTAAAGGAGTCGATCCATCTACCCACTGTGCCACATGCTATCAGAGCAACACACAGCCTCAGAGACTGGGGCAACGGCAAGAACACACAAAGCTTGGTGTTTGTGTACAAGTGTGTGTGTTTGCGTGTAAAACTATATGATGCTGTTCTTACCATTAAAGTGATATGTAGATTTTTATGGTAGATGCAAATTTCTAAAACTGCCCTATGGAGATTCTGAAATGCTGTATTTCCTCATGATGAAAAACGCAATAATGCTGAATGACGTGTTTTGAAACTAGATCTGAATTAAGGGATGAAGCATAGCTGCATTGCTGGGTGTCTCAGTAAAAATAAGAGAATATGCGTTGCGGACAGTGGAATGGTTGCAGCATATCTTAGTAGCGGCCACATAAAAGCTCAAAATAATTTGTTCATAACTATAAACTGAGGACTGATGCATCCATGAGTGGCCTCTTATTAACCACGTGCACATGCAAGCGGATGCAAACACGACGGCCTCCATCTGCATGAAGATCTGCTGAGTTGAGATGTTTCTCTGGCTTGAAATAGAGGAGATCAATGATTTGTCAATACAGGTTTTCAGATTTTTTTTCCCCCTTTTCCACATTTCCCTTCTTTAGAAAGCCAACACTGAACTCAAGGCTGATTATAGAGCCGCATAGAGACACATTCACATGCAATCCTAAACTTATCTCACTCATCACCCCTTCTTGAGCCATAGGGAACAGTAAACGGTGTAGAGAAAGAGAATATAGCTGCATTATTTATGGCTTCCTTTCTTGTTGTGAATTTCATTGTGATAGCACTATTTTAGCATGTTTCTTGCTATCGCCTCATGAGAAAAAGAAAAAAAAAAGATATACAGAAACAGAGATGGAATGAAGGAACACTTGTTTACTGGCCCAAATGCAAATAGCCGACCTTCTTTTTGGCAGATTTAGAGGCTCATCCTCCCTTAAAGAGGACTTTATTGTTCTACAGAAAAGAGATGTGAAAAACAAAGCAACATGACAACAAGATAAGGCAACTACAATCTCCATAATGGCTGTTGTTTGCACAGATACCACACATTTATCCAATTCTGCTCAATTAGATCTGACAGCAACAGATGCTGTTCTAACGGGCTTGCCACTCAACCTACGCAATTATTCTTGCTTTACCTCTGAATTGATACTGTGGGGTGGCAATAAATTTGAGGGAAGACAACACAGAGAGAGATCACCATTCATGTCATTTTTCCACTGAGCTTCGGTTTCTTGACTATCCACAGTGTTCCATGGCATAACCTTGACTGAGGGTTTGCTCTGTATGCAAGGAATGCACTGATCTGCTCTCTCCTGTGATTCTTCTGTTAGCACATATGTGCACACACACACACACACACACACACCGGTGCTGCTCAGTGGCTGCCAAAGTCTTACATCTGTGTCTCATCAGTGTGTGTGTCAACAGTATAAAGAAATAAGAGGAGAAGCTGGACTGAACCTGACTATGCACCTCTCTCTCTCTCTCTCTCTCTCTCTCTCTCTCTCTTTCTCTCACACACACACACACACACACACACATTCACACAGGGACAGATGGGTCAAGAAAACATACTGCTGACTTACTTACACCAAAGCAACAGAAGAAACCTAAGTGATATTTAAGAGAAGCACATAGGGAAAAAAACACCCAAAACCTCTGAACGGCAAAAACAGAAAATGACAAATGGGTTTAGCAGGACAGTGATAAAACCCTGCGATGAAATTTTAAAGAGATCCTATCCCATTGGTATCCTGTGAAACAATTGGCTAGAAAGTATAAACATTTTCCAATTCCCCTCAGAAAGGCAGCAGAAAGTGCAGCCAACCTGCTATCAGCCAACCGAAAGCACATAGAAAACCTAAATTCCGGCCACGCTGTGGAAATGCCACAAGCAGCAGCCTGCACATGCAATGTTGGTACTTGTTTACAGTGCTGGTGCTCTGCAGGTGGCCAGGTGAGTGTGTGTATTTGCCCCAGCCTATAATCCACCACCAGCACCAGCACTTCCTGCAGACACGGGTGACCCAATGATCAGCCAAAGAAGTGCAATGCACAAGGATCAGAGAGTAGACACACACACACACACACACACACACACACACACACACACACACACACACACACAGAAATTCTTTTCAAATATGGTGAGTTGGCCAGAGCTACTACCAGGGGACAGCAAGGCAAGAAGAAAACAGCAGCGACTGACTGATAGGTTTTCCATTTCCACCAAGCGGACTTCAGCTGATAATTAACTGCCTCTTAATCACTGAGATGAAGAGCTTAAGCTCTTCCATGCTATCACATATCCCTGATGACTGAACTGCTTCTTCAACCAGGTCAACTATCCACTGCTTCTCAAATCAAAAGGAGTTATCCCAGCATACCATTCATCTAGTCCTAAGCTCAGTGTGAGCTCTAGCCTTCTGCCGCACGTTGCAAACACAGCAGTTCTCAGCATGACTGCCACCCCACAAACAAGTATCCTCTCTTGGAATATTTCTTCTTCCTCACCATCTCTCTTTGGCATTAATAGATCCAACGCAGCCATTCAGAAGGATAACTGGACTAATGAAGTGGCTGTTTGTTGGGGGAGAAATCTGGGCTTTCAGAAAGGATCCCTGAGGAAAAGCCCCTTGTGGATCCGATGCTACGGCTCAAGTCAGAAAAGAATAAAAAAAAACAAGACGCTATTTAGGCTGTAACCAGGGAAATCCGTTTATGCTTAAAACTGATTTTTACTCAAATCAGGGTCAAAATTACACTAAATAAACAGATGAGAACTCAATGACTAAATTAATACAAGTTTTGTATTAATGCTCTCTAATAAATTGTAAGACAACCACACACATGGTTTAAGAAAATAAAATAAAAGTGATGGATATATCAAGTAGCAGCACTTTTACTACAAATAAAACACGTTCTTAAATCACGTAAAATAAAGGTGTACATGGTTATGATGAAGTTTTGTGAAAAGATCAACCCGAACGCTGCGGTCAACCCAACTTGGACTTCATAACAGTGATTGTAATGTAAATAGTGATTCATATTTACATTACAATTCACATCTAGGATGTGTAGCTCTTTATATCAGAAGCTTTCCATGCACATCTGAAGAACAACACATCTGTCACCAATCCAAATAATACTGGGCTGAAATGAGCAGATGTATTAGAGATCAAAGCTCGGGGGTTTTTAGGTGTTGTGTGCGCGGATTTCTTCTTAAACACTGTACAGGGACTTGGTAGGGAACATGTTCCACACACACACTACATTACTGGCACTCATGCGCGGTCTAACACCGACTCCTGATTGAGAAGAGCGCGGATGCCGGATCTGGTATGAAAGCTGATCACGAGCACACGAGATTTACCCAGGAACCTCCACAGGTCTTGGGGTTCATAAATAAATCTGTTAATACCGAATACTCAGTCGTGGACGGAAAGCTGTGAGACCTGAACGCACGAACCTGGCTCAAAAAGTGGTGCAGAAAAATGTAGTTAAGAATAAGAAGCACATCTCTTCAGTGCTGGCGCTCCATGCATAGCTTTAATTACCCTGTGTAAACAGTCTAATACATGGTTACTTAATGAAGGCTGAGAAACGAGCCCATTCATGCAAAAATAAATAAATAAATAGAAATCTCCTGGATTTAATGAGCGCGCGCGACCAAGTGACATACCACTCACTTCCCCGGTGTAATGCAGGCTATAACATATCCTCCCAAAATAAAGGTAAATGAGCTTCAATAGAACAATGAGAAACGTGCAAACCTTTGGCTGGTGTCGAAGTGCTAAAATAAAAATAAACTAAAATAAAATGTATAATAACGGATCTGGCATCTTGATGACTGTCCAGCGCGCGCTCCTGTATCGCACTGTTCTACAGAGCTGTGTACTGACTGCTGGAATAATTACACATCTCACAGTGAAAAAGCTAATGTAGTCCTAATCCTAATGTAGTTGTACTTTTCTTTTCGATCAAGAAAAAAAAAAGGTTTATTTCCGCATCTTAAAAGGGTATTGCTGGTATTAAGGTATTAACACCAGTTGCCTCCAGATTTACCCATAAACACGTTCTGATAATAAAACACACAAGAACACACACACAACACATTCTTGGTTCACACATGAAGCTATAAAGCAAAGAATAAACGCAACAATAAAACTAATTTTCTTTTAATTATTATCATTATTATTATTATTATTAATAATAATAATAATAATAATAATAATAATAATAATAATAATAATAATAATAATAATCAGTCTGTTGCATACAGATGTGGAGGGAAATGTTAATGGTTTGGAATAATAAACCCCCTTTAACTTACCCTCATCTCCGTAAACCAGCGGCGAGAAATAAAACACTAGTAAGCATCCACACAGTCTGGCGGCTAAATCCATCTTTCCGGGTGAAATGTGCCACCCTTGGAGGAAAAAGCGTGTAAGTGGAGTCTTGTTTCTTGAATCCCGGCCCTCTTTCGGCGTGGAGAAACGGGTTTATCCACCGGGAAGAGCTCTTCAGCACGGCGATGATCACTTCTGTCCTCTCCGCCGCTCGCCTGTTACACGCGTTATTCTTCAACACGCAGAGAAACTCAGATCAGAGCGCGTGCTTCAACAACATGTCCATGACGCTGTACAGGCAAAAACTAAAGCATTACTTGAATAAATCAGCTTTCTAAAGAACTTTTCTTGCTGAAGTCTGACTAGGAACCATGGCACGGAGAGCGCCAAACTGTAAGAAACGAGCTGCGTTAAGTTCGAGTCCCTTGATTTCCTCGAGCTGGTAGTGAAAGTGAGTGAAGCTCCTATCCGATCCGAAGAATGACACCAGGTGTCTTGACTGTTTTTCTGACTTTTCTCACTTGTAGGGAAAAACGCGTGAGGGGATCGTGAAGACGGTTCAATCGTATGTTCCGTGGAGCGAGCGCGTGCGCGTCCGGAGATCTCCGCGTCCGCCACTCCGCTGCCTTCACTCCTCCAGCGCGTGGAAGAAAGAGATGTGGCTCCGAGCTGTAGCCTACAGCGTGTGTGTGTGAGAGTGTGTGTAATGGCATCGGGACGGCGCAGCTATCGCGTTACACACACGCAGCGCCTCGGCCCGCCTTCCTCCCTGCCTCCCTCCTTCCCTCCCTCTCCCTCCATCCCTCCCGGTGTGTGATTAAAGAGGAGCGCTCGGCCGAGTTATAAAAAGACAGGGCGAAGGAGACACATACGCAAACGCCACGCCAACGTCCATCGCCGCAAAAAAAAAAAAAAAAATCACAGATCAGTTAGAGAGTATTTCTGGAAAGCGAGGGCCGCCTCACCCATGTTAATGACACTATAACAAAACAGTGATAACAAAAAAAAAAAAAAAAGGTAAAGAGAAGAAACTGCCATGGTTTTTGTAATTGCCCACATTGCCATGTATTTAGTGTGGTGTCCTACCCAGAGTCAAGAACCCGATACCTCTGAGTGGCCTTCAGGCTAAAAAAACTTGGATAAAAATACAGATGTAGCACAAACTTAAAATGCTGAGCTAAGCTTTAGATATCTATGGAGGGCAGGTGAAGGGGATGAATATGGCAATGCATAGCTGAGCTGAAATTAATGAACATGTACTTGATAACAGGACAAGAAATGATCAGCAAGGTCAAGATGCACAGAAGTCATGTGTTGATTTCAGCGGGGTGTCTAGATTTCAGCAATTTTACACGGCATTTTAAAAAGATGACTTGTATGCAAGCTTACCAAAAACAGACTAATGTTTTCATACAGGCTGTTTTAAGTCAGGCCAGACTGATCTTGGATGTATATTGACGTCTCTGGTCAGTCGGGATAAGCATAGTACCATCAGCTAGTCATATGATTTCCTGTTGAAAACACAAATCTCACACACAAAAAATCCTTACCCAAACAGGAAGGTAGTAGCAGTTCCTTGTTTGGTGATGAAGTAATTGAGCAAAAGAGAGATTTTGAGAAGTGTCCACCCACACCACTTTTAGTCAGTCTCTAATTTAAGACCCTGCGGTGTGCAGAAGTGCATGTTGATATGACACTATGGAGATGAGGCTCAACAATAAGGAGAAGAAAAAGGGAAATTATAGTTTTAAGGGAACTGAAATAGATAAAACCTTATACACCACACTGCACACATCAAAGTCTTTAGCATACATCCTTAAGAGCGACCCAAACCAACTGTCATGCTCACATGTACCACACCCAGCACTGGGTCCTCACTGGCCCCCTGCTTCCCCTCTAACTATATACACACACAGACCTCAATGACACAGCAACCTCCAAAAATAAACTTCAAGAGCTGCTCCTCCTCAAGCATACTAACCAGCATATGACAGAGCAACGGTTTGAGACCACAACACCCGCTGACACCCTAAACATGACCCAAAAGCAATGCGTCATTAAGATCACTTTAAATTATTTTCTAGCTGCATATGTGGGCTTTGGGTGTTTTGACCCAGGGTTGTTTAAAACTCAGGTTGAGTTTTACTGAGGTCACATGACCAGTCGGTACTTGTGGCATGCTTGAGCCACATCAGTAAAATTCACTGATCATGATAGAGAGATGAAGAAACAATTTTTTGGCTTTCTCAGTGTTAGTGAGTCAGCAGGATGGATCCTCAGGGGGTTTCTGTCCCAGTCCACCCTGACGCTCTTATCTCCATCTGAGAGCGCCGGCTCCTGCCAAGAGTGAGTTCTGAGCTCTGGAGGCTATGATACAGTTTGACCAGTTTGACCTGAGAGCTTCAGGCTGTCAGCAGCAGTGCTGATTGAAGCTGTCCCTGTCCACTGTTTTGTGATCAGTCGCACAGGTTTTTTTTTTTTTTCCTTGCCATGGTTAAAGTTTATAGTTGGCGATGAGGTGCTGATCTGGGGACAGTACAAAGTTTTTTTTCTTGACTCAGCGTTGACAGCACAACTTGGCCCTTTCTACACTTAGCTCGACCCTCCACCGACCTGACATCATCCATCTTTAGAGCTAATGGCAGCCTGAGTATGGAGATCTTTGTGAAGAACAGTGGAGGCTCTGTGTCTGGTGGTTTGGGCTGTCTGCACTATCTGCCTCACAGGAAGAGGAGCGCAGAGACTGCCTGCATGTGTTAGGCTGCCTGAGTTTCAGTATACACACCAGAACAGGTGGAGGTTTTCAACGTAGTGGTGCATCCAGATTTTAGATATTATATGACAAACTAAGGGGTAACCACTTAGATATTTAATAATCAAGGAATTTGGTTCAAATTCCTACAGAACTACAATCGAATCAACATTGGTTTGATATGTTTCATAGGTGATTTTCAGTCACTGGAAAACAGCAAAAAATGCAATTGCAGATCAAAGTTGGAGTGAAATTTAGGGTTAAGGCTTATTTTAAGAGTGGTAGCTACTATCCTGTGCATCTATGTACATCCATGCATCCACAATCTTTATCATAATTCAAAGCTTTTTCAGTCATTGAAATTAGAATTAGAAATGATGCACAACTGTAACTGATACTATTGTACTAATGCATTAAGACATGAAGGTATCACACTAATTAATACTCATATTCGCTTGGGAATAGAAGCAATAGACAGCTTTGTCATGTCCCCCACGTCTACCACTGAGCTACAATATCTGGACTGGCATACAGACATCTTAAAGACTGGGACAGTCTTTTTTTTGTTGTTGTTGTTTCTGTGAGACTGAAATTGGGGTCTCTTAGAATTGCTAATTGATTGATTGTTTGTTTGACTGAGATTGATTGTCTACACCTGTGAATAATTGTCTATTTATACTCCTCTCCATTATGTGAGAAATCACACCTTGACAAAGGCTTGCTGCCGAAACGCTGGTGAAATAAAGTATTTACAAGTGAGTGTATCTCCTTCATACAGATTTATTCTCTTAGACCTGCACCTCGGATGGTGTGCGTTTGCTTAAGGGTTTTATTTAAAGACTGGGACAGAAACATTCTGAAATGCAACTCTGAATCAGAAATTCTTTTCATAGGGCAAAGGTCAGACACAAAGCACTTTTATCAGTGTTTACAACATATCCACTGTTTCTCTCTCCACTCTTATCAGAACTTGAAGTGGGCCATGCCCACTCACTGCGAATTAAGGGTGGGATGACGTTTTAAAGAAAACATAGCGTCAATCATTCTCCCTTTGATGGTCTGTGGAACATGTATAGCTCCATGTGCTGCATTGCTCCCACTATAAGAATTCTGTAGGTGTCAAGATATTCTTGTTTACATGCTCACATGCACAACCTCCCCTAGGCAACCATCAGCGAGGTGTACTGACCTCACCTTATGAGAACAGTAAATTACTATGTCAACAGCAAATGGACGCCAGTGACAATCTAATTTACAGTTCGGCTGTGCTGATAGATTTCTTTCTCCCTTAACTGAAAAAAAAAAACACTTGCTCACTCCAACACACATGCACACAATTGTGTCCTGGGTTCATTTTCTTTTCACACATGCTGCCACTGCAATTTTTTCTGTTCATTAAGAGCTAAGCTGTACATGTGACCGAAATTTCAAACCCGCCCACGGACCACATACGCATCCTGGTTGTCGATCGGCTCGCTGCTCCTCGTCTGATCTGTTCATCAGAGCACAGAGGCTGTGTGCAGCAGGCTGAGATCACAGCACAGTACATCTTGGGCCAGGTCTCTGCAGGAGAAGCCTTTTATTTGGCTATTTACAGCCGCGTGTCACTGCTGCTGCCTCTGGCATGATTATCACTGTAGGATGAAGCGGTGTCCGGGGGTTCATGCGGCACAATAGTGGCTGAGGAAACTGCAGACCTCATTATCTACAGAGCTATCCAGCCCTCCTGAGTCCTATCTGCTCTGTACACTCACATTCATTCAGCCAGCATACGGTACCAAACTTGTAGATGTGCTGCAGGCCTGACTATGTTCAACTGACTGAGCAAGGTGGCCATGGAGAATTATATCGGTTCTCTATTGCTTTTATGAATACTAAAATAAGAACCATGAGATTGTGATAAATGACCTGCATCTGCGTGATGATTAATTATGAATTATACTGTATGTTAAGCATACTGCAATTATAATGAATAACTGCTTTAGTGTCAAGTCTTCAGCTTGTCCCAACAATTCCATGTTGATCCATAAGGGGGCAGATGTCTGCCAAGTGACGATTGGGAGAAACAAGTGGTCAAGTAAAGCCTGAACAAGAAAACATCATCAGAAAGGAATCAAAGGAATAGTTTGAGGATTAAAAGAAAAGCAAAGCTCAAAGCTATTATTAGAGGTAGGTCTGGACAGTATTTCAAAAGCAAACTATAGCTAATTAATGCTCTTAATAGAGACAGAGATTGAGAGATTTATATTCTATAGATACACTGTGATCTGCATATTTCTATGATAATCACACACTCAGCCTTAATACAATTCTCAGTGCTCTTCTTTGTTTCCCCTCCAGCTATTTCTGCACTCTCGCTAGTCTTTTCCTCATACACTTTTTTTCCCCTCTTTGATATGTGATTTCATTTGCTGTCTTTGGATGCACTCACCTGTTGATATGGAGCAATAAACAGTGGGCAATTAGGATCATAGACAGGAACAACAGGGAGAAAAATAAATTAGTAAAATGCCCAAGGTGCATTTACTTTCTGGGACGCTGAGATCACAGATACATATCTCTTAATCTTGCTTTTAATTTACAACCACTGCAGCAATGATTAGGATACACACACTACAAACACCACTACCCCTGCAATGAATACCATCACAGCTATTGATAAAGCTCGCCCAAGGCGTTTCCATTACAGCACACACCTTTGCCTGTGATGGTATTCAGTGATGAGTTGCCTTGCGTGGGCGGTTCTATTCATCAGGGTTAGTTTGGCCATTGATAAGCCTGGGGGTCACAGGTCAGGGCCTCGAACACTGATAAGACTGTCTATGGAACCACACTGGGCTGATTGGAATCTGAGCATGCAGGAGACGCAAGGCAGAGATGGGACACTGATCAAACAATGAGAGCGACCTCATCCATCCTCACGCCCTCCCTGTCTCTGTCTCTTTTACAGCATGCTTATCTAAAGCCTGACATGATCTCAGCTGTGGCTCCTGCACCTAGAGCTCTGTATTTATTCTGGCCCTAATTACACGAGTGGTGTTCGCTCAGCCCTCTGTCTGCAAGCCATTAGCTTGTTTACGTTAAATCTCATCTTCCAGCGAGCATGCACATACAGAGGGAAGTAAGTCTTGTGACTACAGTGCCTTCAGGCCATTCCCCCTTTTGTCTCTTGAATCTTATGAAGCATGACTGGTCGCACATACAGATGTGCAAAATAGAGCCGAGCTAGTTAGCGAGCTAAGATGACATTACCTGGGGGTCATACCTTACAGTTTATCTCCCAAAAGTAATTCCTCATTTGTGACTGTGGTGCTATAAGTTAAATTGCTATATTTGTAGAATGAATATGTTCATTTACTGCTTTGCCCAGGCCAAACAGTTGGAAGTGATTGACTGGCACAACATACAGTTGAATACAAAATCTTTTCCCCAATAGTCTATGAATGGGATAAATGGGAAATAAATTTTCTATTTTATTGTTTATCATAAAAAACTGCTGCAAAACTCTTTTTTTTTTTTTTGTTGTCTTCATTTGCCTTCTCAGAGTTTGCAAACTTTTTCACTCAAGTGTATATTGCTATATTGGCAGTATGAAGTTCTTCAGTACTTTGCCAATGCTCTAGTCCTAACAACAAAGCCAAATTTCCCAGACAGTATCTCAAAAGGAAGAGCTGTGTGTCCGTATCAGCAGATTTTTATGTAGTATATAACTGCAGTTACAGGAATAGCTGAGAATAGTGATGACTGTGCATTACTTGTTTTGGGTAATACATACAGCAGATTGCATTATACCTGATATTTACTGAATACAGTATTCTCCTACTAAACACCATTAACATCGGGCTGGCACAGCATGCACCACGCCGTATGAGTTGTCTTGATCACAAACCACACTACAGCATATACGGCCTTTTTAAAAAATTCACCCAAACTGCAGTTCAGACATTTTCCTGCGTGTTCACAGCATTTCATCAACTGAAGTAACCATTTGTGTAATTAATTTGATTAATAAAATCACAAATAAGGCTTACATCTGCGTTTTCTCTCTCCTTCTGCCATTTCACTCCAAGTCTGCCCTGAGGTGGCTTTAAGCAGTAAAAACAGATTTACTGGGTGTCTGACAGACCGCATGAGAGCTGTTTGTTGTTTCTGCATTGTAGAAATTAAATCCGGCGGGCTTTAGAAGCCTCCACAGCTCCACCACACATTACAGGTTTTTTCAATTAAAAACAATAATAAAGAAAGAAATGAGGTGTCAATACTGAAACAATGAATGTCAGAAGTAAAGTGTTTATTTTGTCACTGACACGGTTTCAGTTATAACTGTTTTGGTTGTGACTAATTCAAGAATTAAATCAATAAATACTGTATTGAAGCCCTGCAGCTAGTGATTATTATTTTCATCTGGCGTACACACTGTCTGACTTTACAAAAAAAAAAATCTTATATTTCCAAGAGAAATAATGTGCAGAAATATAAGTTAGATTAGTGACATTTTAGAGCTGTGTGGTTTTCCAGGAGAGGAAATTAACTTGGGGGAGTTTGAAAGGCCACCACAGTTTAGAGCCTTGGGATTATCTTTAAGTCTAACTATTCAGAAACAGCCTCTAACAAATCCTCTGCACATAACAGTGAAGGACAGGACATGTTAATGATAAACCGCACTTTAGTTGAGTGAATCTCCTCATCCTATTGTCTGGGTTAAGCAGGGTGTGATTGCTCTCTAACCACTGGAAAAGGAAAGGAGAGGGAGGGAACAGGCGTAAAAACCAAGAGGCAGGTAATGACAAATGGAGACTGATTGTATCAGGATTCATTAGAGCATGAATATAGGAAAGTAGATTACAGTTATACTGCATGCAAGGCATAAAACATGACGGGGAGTGCTGTTACAGGAAAACAATCAATGACGTGTTGCTGTGAAGCCCTTATATTGTTACCACCTCAAAATTGTTTATTTGGTGGTGGTAGCTGAGTTCAAATCCCAGCACCACCAAGCTGTCACTGTTGGGCCCCTGTGCAAGGCCCTTAACCCTCAACTGCTCAATTATATAAATGAGCTACAGTGCCCTCCACTAATATTGGCACCCTTGGTAATTATGAGCAAAGAAAGCCGTGAAAAATTGTCTTAATTGTTTAACCTTTTGATCTTTTGTTCAAAAAATTCACAAAAATACTCTGCTCTCATGGATATCATACAATTGCAAACAAAACACAGGTTTATCAAAAAAATCTTTTTCTTTTTTAAATATAGGTGTGCAACAATTATTGGCACCCCTATGAATTCATATGAGAAAAATATATTTCATAACATATCATTCATAACAATGGGTAAGACCAAGGAATATATAAATATATATATATATATATATATATATATATATATATATATATATATATATATATATATATATATATATATATATATATAGTCTATGGTCTGTGTTGTGCGGCAATAATTAAGAAGTTCCAGTCAACTGGAAATGTTATGAATCAACCTGAAATTGGATGTGTGTCTATATTGTCTCAACGCTCTGTGAAGAGGATGGTTGGAGTGGCCAAAAAATCTCCAAGGATCAAAGCTGGAGAATTGCAGAAGTTAGTTGTGTCTTGGGGTCAGAAAGTCTCCAAAACTACAATATACATTTACGGCATTAGGCAGACGCCCTTATCCAGAGCGACTTACATTTATCTCATTTATACATCTGAGCAGTTGAGGATTAAGAGCCTTGCTCAGGGGCCCAACAGTGGAAGCTTGGCAGTGCTGGGGTTTGAACTCATGACCTTCCGATCAGTAGCCCAACTTCTTAACAACTGAGCTACCACTGCCCTACAATCTAAAGTCACCTACATCACCTCAAGTTGTTTGGAAGGGTTTCAAGAAAAAAGCCTCTACTCTCATCCAAAAACAAACTTAAGCATCTTCAGTTTGCAAAGTAATGCTGTAGAGCAAAGATGCCTTCAAAATAATGAAATTTAATGTTTCTATTTTACAGAACCAGCCACAGTTCTTCTGGAGACTTTGACTTTCACACTTGCTTCTAATTTTTGCAGCAAAACCCATCAGCCTTCATTGTGTCTTTTGTTTGAAAAGTGTCTCTTACGTAATACGCTGCTTTCTTTAATGACATACAAACATTTTTCTGTAACATTTAATTCTGTGCTAGACAACTAATGTTTGGGAATCTAAAATGTTTTTTGTACTCACTTGATAATGTAGAAGTCATAAAATAAAAAAATCTATAACAAAGTTTATACTAAAAGAAATAGGGTTCCTGAAACTTTTGCACAGTACTGTATACATAACAATGATATTGTTTTTGATGAACCTGTGTTTTGTTTGCAATTGTTTGATATCCATGAGAGCAGAGTATTTTTGTGAATTTTTTTAACAAAAGATCAAAAGGATAAACAATAAAGACAATTTCTCACAGCCTGCTTTGCTCATATTTACCCAGGGTGCCAATGTTAGTGGAGGGCGCTGTATATACAGTGGGTATAGAAAAGAATCACCCCCTTTAAAATAATCACATTTTGTTGCTTTTCAGCCTGAAATGAAGACGGACACAGTTTTTTTTCATCCAGCTGTATTTACTCAGTGCAACTTATAACATCCAAGTGAAAGATACAACACCAACATGTCAGAAACAAAATTAAAAAACAAAAAAACAAAACAGAATCACTGAGTTGGAAAAAGGATCACCCCCTTGCTTTAATTTGCCTTAATTTTTTAATTACAGCCTTTAGTCTGTTGGGATATGTCTCTACTAACTTTGCACATCTAGACTTTGCAATATTTGCCCACTCTTCTTTGCAGAACTACTCAAGTTCAGTTAAATTTGATAGTGACTGTTTGTGGACTACTGTCTTCAAGTCATTCCACAGATTTTCAATGGGGTTTAAGTCTGGGCTCTGACTAGGCCATGCAAGGACATTCACCTTTTTCTCCTTCAACCACTGTGTGGTCAGTTTTGCTGTGTGCTTTGGGTCATTGTCATGTTGGAAGGTAAACCTTCTTCCCACTGACAACTTTCTGGCAGAGGGCAGCAGATTTTCCTCAGGAATTTGACAGTATTTTGCCCCATCCATTTTTCCTTCTATCCTGACAAGTACTCCAGTCCCTGCTGCAGAGAAACACCCCCATAACAGGATATTACCACCTCCATGCTTTACTGTAGGAATGGTGTTATTTGGATGGTGAGCTGTGTTGGATTTCCGCCAGACATATTATTTGGTGTTGAGGCCAAATAATCTGACCATAACACCTTTTTCACCTCTTGTTAGCCTCTCTGACCAGTTTCCTCCTGGCTCTTTCATCCAGTTTGGAGCGACGTCCTGATCCAGGAACGGTCTGTGTTGTACCAAATACCTTCCACTTCTTAATAATAGACTTCACTGTGCTTCTAGGCATTGATAAAGCCTTTGAATTTTTTTTGTGTCCATCTCCTGACTTGTGCCTGTCTACAATTTTATCCCGGAGATCTTTTGACAGTGCCTTGCCACCCATAGGTGATTGTTTGTTTTAGTTGCACTACAAAATGCTCCAGGAAAGATCTTTTCATGCTGACCTAATCAAAATGACCGCAGCTGATCACAGTTGAAATTCAAATGGCTTTGTGTGCCACTGAGAAGGTGATTAGCTACACCTGATTGAGTTTACAAGCCATTTTTAGGAGGGGGTGATCCTTTATCCAACTCAGTGATGTTTTTTTTTTTATTTTTTATTTTTTTATTTTGTTTCTGACATGTTGGTGTTATATCTTTCACTTGGATGTTATAAGTTGCACTGAGTAAATACAGCTGGATAAAACAAAAACTGTGTCCGTCTTCATTTCAGGCAGAAAAGCAACAAAATGTGATTATTTTAAAAAGGGGTAATTCTTTTCTATACCCACTGTATAAGTCACTCTGGATAAGGAGTCTGCCAAATTCCATAAATGTAAATGTTCCTATAACAACATGCCCTCAGCAAGTTAGTTCCCGTTAGCACATGTTATACCAGATATAAAAAGTTGTCCCTTGACCAGCCACCCTATTTTCTCTCTTATAAAGATGCAGTCAAAATACAGCTTGTCACGTTACAGGAAACTGCAAACTTCACCATGATGGAAAAGTTAAAGTTACAGCTTTATCTCTGATTGTTACAAAGCGCAGCCTTTCTGCAAAATTCTCCTGACAGAAAGCTTCAACAATTACACACATTATTTTAATCTATTTATGTGGAGCATCTGCCATATAAGTCCCTGTGGAAGTTGTTACTATAGTAACAACAAAGTGTTAGACTGAGCTCAATAATATAAACCTTGCAGCCAAGCCAAGCCTGGCTGTGATAGAAAATTTATCAACACTTTCTGACCAATCAGAATCGAGCATTCAGCACTGTGGTATAAAATGATATAACTCAGTTATATCACACACAAGTTCAGGATACTGAGCAATTAAGGCAAGATTAACCTAAGTCATTAAAAAATAATAATAATAAAGTACTAAACTGAATGCAGTGTTGCTTCTAAACTCATTTAGGGAACGACATACGTAATAAATCACAATAAACTACATTCACTTTCCAGGGTGAAAGATACCTATAAAAATGTAGAATATTGAGTATTCTGATATTGATTTTCGTATTCTGAGGATTTGACTAAAATAAACCCAGTGTACTTTCTGTCCATTGTTCAGCTGCTTTTACTACGAAACCAAATGACTGACACTCGTGTGAATTGATGCTCGTGTGAATTTACCATTCTTTGTTAACAGTGCTAGTTTTTCACATTCATTTATGCATCTCAAACACTGATTCATGCATACAGTGCAAGTGTCTGTGTGTATGTGTGTGTGTGTGTGTGTGTGTGTGTGTGTGTGTGTGTGTGTGTGTGTATGTGTGTGTGTGTGTGTGTGTGTGTGTGTGAGATAGAGAGAGGAAACAGGAGATGAGAATGGGAAATGAGACATGAGTGTGCCTCTCAGATTTGATTTGGCGCTGGAGTCTCAGTGAGATAGCTCACTAGCCATCTGATGTGGGTGACTGATTAACTCTGTTTAATTGATTGAAAAGCATTGCTGCAATGGGCTGAATCATAGGGATGAGGGGTAACATCTGCTGCTTTCTCAAAGTACCCCCCCCTTAGATTTAACCCCTAAAGCCAGCATAAGGCCACTGTGGCCCTAAAGTCTCCAGTAGACACGCACAGCATGGAGGAGCTGGCAGGAGTCATAGGAAGTGAAGCGGAAACAGACAAAAGTAAGAGAAGGGCAATGAGGAATGAAAGGAAAGTGTGGCTGCACATGAGTCTGGCCTGACTGATCTAACCTTAGACCAGTGTCATTACAGATTAGATTTTTTTTTTCATGAATTGTGTTATTTTTAAATGCTCATTTGAATTTAAGTTTATTTTTTATTGTCATTTTTCTGTTTTCTATTAGTTATTTTTTCTGTCTGATCTAAGAGGGAGGTACGTGAATACAAAATGTATATTATTTAGCATAGCTCTATTGCAGCCATCTGCCATTTCCTACATTAATCTTTTCCCATTTCTGATTTAATTTATATTAGAACATAATTTCAAGGCATAATTTTAGTATTATTTATTTCTTGCCCTTTTTTTGCATTAATAACAGTGTGCACTCGAGCTGGCATGAACTATACAAGTTTGTGCAAAACATTATGATCCATTTTAGATCAAATACATCGGAGTGTCGTCTGGACACATGCTTCAATAGAAGAGATTAGGCATGAGAAAAATCGGACCTTTTCACTAATTTGCTTACATTTAAATAGTGACCTAGAAATAGTGCAGAAGCTTGAATATTAAATATTCAAGATATTGAACATTTACTTTTTTTGTTTTAAATATTTTAAAACCTTCTGTTTATTTCCAATTTTAAATGAAAAAGGAAAATCCCATAGTTTCAATGTGGTTTCAGAAATTTGGACCCCACTGTATACAGTATATAATTTTAATAATGTCTGTTACATACCTTGCATGTCAGATATTTAAATACACAGTGATGTGAAAAATTACCATGTATGTCTGTACTACAGTATTGGTGCTACAGTGCAATAACTGCTGTAATTGATCATGTTTAGTACTTACATGTAATAGTTGGTGCAGATTTTGCAACTTGTAAAAGTAAGTAAACAGTAAACTAATGTGGCACAATATCAAGTATACATCCTTACTTTCAGCTGAATGTTGAATCAGTATGTGTTTTAAGTATTATTACACACTTTTCTTTCTATTTCTACTTACCTACTCATTTCAGTCAGATATATACTATATGGCCAAAGGTTTGTTGATGTCTGACCATCACACCCACATGTACTAGTTGAACATCCCATTCCAGATTTAGTCCCCCTTTTCTGTTATTATAACCTCCACTCTTCTGGAAAGGCTTTCCACTAGATTTTGGAGTGTGGCTGTGGGGATTTGTGCTCATTCAGCCACAAGGGCATTACTGAGGTTTGAGAAGGCCTGGGGCACAGTCTGTGTTTAAGAGGTGTTCAGTAGAGTTGAGGTCAGGGCACTTGCAGGCCACTTGAGTTCTTTCACTTCAACCTTGGCAAACCATGTTTTCATAGTGCTTGCTTTGTGCACAGGGGCACAAAGCAAAGAGTGTGATGGTCAGGTGTCCACAAACTTTTGGTCATACAGTGTATGTGTAATTACTTACTTACATATTTAACTCACACAGTATTCACAGTAAGTGTTACTTAGTAGAATCTAAAATGTACCAGAAGTATATATTTAAATATTAAATACTTTACTGTACTGTAAAACAAAGTGCTATTAAGTTTTTTTTTTATTATTATACCTTTCGTTAACGTTAAAAAACCTTGCTTAAGACTAAAACTACATTCCAATCAATAATTACGAGCAGTAATGACAGATTAATGATACTGTTTTTGCACTGTTATAGTGAAACTGCGTCTACCACATCTGTTATAGAGATTTTACGCATCTTTGGACCTCCACACTGTATGGCTTTGAGGGAATTTACTCAAGCTGAAAATTTCCTGTTTAAATAGGCTGTGATTAATATGACACCATGCGGAAACTCAGATAGAGAAATGAATAGCTATTGATTATTGACTTCAGCTAAGCCAACAAAATTTATCTACTTGACAATATTAATCAAGGCCCAGACTGTGGACTGAGGAAGAAGGTTTTGGCTTCACTCTGAGCAGGTTATCAAAACAGTGCACTGTGGAATGAGAAGCTGATAATGAAGAGCTCAATAAGAGGAGGCTGTGTTGTGACAATGATAATGCACAGATAACCAATCACTGAAAGCACATGCGGGCAATGGATGTCAGTGAGTAAGAGCTCAGCACTGCTCATCTTCAGCATGTTGCCAGTTTTACCAGTAACTCAATAAACACTGCACATAGTATTCTTGGAGGTAGCATATGGTGTCTTTCTCTGTGGTTTACACACGCGCACACAGACATGTGCGCACACGCCAATATAATTCCATTTAAAATCTCATTGCTTTTGTGCTCTTTTAACAAGGAAGCATAATAGCCGGGCGCAGTAGCTAGGCGATCTTTGATGTGCGGCCGGCTGGCTCCTTGAATGAGCTCTGGAGTAGTGAGTGAGGAGAAAAGAAGACCTGGGGAGGCTGCTCAATACACACTTTGATGTCCCTCCATTAGTCTCGGAAGTTGGAAGGTGGGAGGGTGATTGCAGTTTCCACAGACATAGTGATATAAAAAAGAGTTTAAGTGTATGTGTGCAGCTGAGTGAAACAGGAAAAAAAAATCTTAGCATTTTGGCCAGTGTAGTATGATATACTGATGCAGTCAAGACATCTAAAATAAAAAGATAAGAATATAATTATAGAAACACACATACAGAAACTGTTCACATATTGAATAGGGCTATAATAATCTATCACAGCGGTTCTGTTATTAACCAGAACCAGCTTTCATCATGAAACTAGGCCACAAATGATCTGATCCAAAACACTTCAATAATCTGTCCCTCAAAGGTGTTTGTTGTGCATTCAAAAAGAGACAATAAGAGATAGAGCCATCCTGCACTGTGTATCCTGAAAATGAAAGCAAAGCTCATTTTACATAAAAAAAAAAAAAAAAGATTCACAGCAGAGTAATGACGGGTAGTTAATGCATTATCTGAAAAGAGTGTGACTTATTTGAAGTAGGGAATGAGAGCTTGATGAGCTCAGGAAACTAACAGCACATTGTAATTTCATCTTCTCCCTAGCCAAACGGGTGCCCGGGCCGGTCACAATAGATTTAATGAAGCGCTTTTGCACACACAACTCCATTCCTTTACGGCATCGGTAACACCACCAAGTTTTATAACACTGCTGTAAAATGCAGACAAAAGACAAATGGCCGTCAGTAAATTACTGCAGTGTCACAGCAGTGGCTGGGCACAGGGAGGGGGTTGTTGAGCAAACCTTAACAAAAAAACAAAACAAAAAAAAAGAGGACAAAAGTAGGACGCAACACACACACACACACACACACACACACACACACACACACACACACACACACACACACACACACACACACACACCACCACCACCACCAGGTACCAAATGTTTGTTTAAGTTCTGGTACCTGATAAATTCTGATACCAACAGGAACTAATAGTACCCTGGGGTGGGGCTAACAACATCATTCATTGTGAAATGGGTACATGACGACACCATTATTCGCCTCTGCCCTGTGTGTCCAGAGTTTGCATGTTCTCCCAGCGCCTCAGGGGTTTCCTCCAGGTACTCCAGTTTCCTCCCCCAGTCCAAAGACATGTGCTGTAGGCTGATTGGCATCTCTAAATGTAAGTGTAAGTGAGTATGTAAGTGTGTATGCGATTGTGCCCTGAGATGAACTGGCACCCCAACCAGGCTGTCCCCTGCCTTGTGCCCTGAGTTCCCTGGGAATGGCTCCAGGCTCCCTGCAACCCCGTGTAGGATAACTGTTACAGAAAATGGATGGATGGATGGACACCATTATTTTTAAAATAAATTTTTTTTTTTCTGAAAATGCAAAAACACTTGAGCACTGGTATGATGCGGAGACACAGACACTAATTTGATCTCCAATATAATATAAAAAAGTTAAATACCAAAATGACCAAACAGATAAAAAGTTAATTCAAGTGCTTCTTCCATGTCAGATTTATAATTGCGTCAACACACCACATGTGCAGGTCTTCTTCTTTTTGGAAAATGAACCGGAGCCCTAAGTACCGTTGCGTCTGGTTTGGGCATGTTCCTATTTTTAAATGCATAGTGAAAACAAACATCTGAAACATACATTTCCCTCTCTCCATCACTTCTGCAAGACTGTGACCTGACTGCCTGGTAACAGGTGGTACTAGTTGGGTTCATTACTCCTATATCTCCCATCTCTCCCTCTGGCCATGTTACGTTCATCACGATAGGGCTCAAGAAAAAGCCCTGCGTCAGGATCACATTTGCCATTTAAAACGATTAGTGGGCTATGTAATGGATATGAATCTTTTCAGCATCCTGTTCAAAGCTAGCATGTGTAACCTGCTGCCAAGTCCAGCAGTGAGCTGGTGCCAGTGAGTACGGTGCCCTGTCTGTGCCCGGTGTGGGTGACACCACAGCAATCTGAGCTTCATTGTGAATGCATGAAACAAACTGTACATACACAGTACTGTGCAAAAGTTCTGTACATACACAGTACTGTGACTTCTACATTATCAAGTCAGTACAAAGAACATTTTAGATTCCCAAACATTAGTTTTCTAGCACAAAATTAAATGTTACAGCAAAATGTTTGTATGTCATTAAAGAAAGCAGCATATTACATAAGAGGCCACTTTTCAGACAAAAAACACAATGAAGGCTGCTGGGTTTTGCTGCAAAAATAAGAAGCAAGTGTGAAAGTCAAAGTCTCCAGAAGAACTGGAGACTACTATTTTTATTTTTATTCTTTTGAGACACCAAATATTGACTTTGTTTCATTTACTACTGTTTTCTGCTCGTTTTTTTATGTAGAAACATTTCATTTCTTTATTTTGAAGGCATCTTTGCTCTACAGTATTTCTTTGCATGTGCCTAAAACCTTTGAACAGTACTGTACATGCATGTAGTCAATATTATATTACAATTTTATGGGGTATTTCATTGACTTGTGTATTATTGTAGGTAAATAAGTATTTTACCTGAAAGTCACCTCAGTACCAAAGGGGAAATCTTTTGGCTCTTTTATGTTATATCGCAAAAAGGATTACTTAAGACATATCAAAAACTTTATTTTTATTTATTAATTTCACCTAATTCTCTTGATTTAGGAGTAGAAACCATGGGGGACTGCAAACCTCTGCACTTAATTGTAAATGTTGACTTTAGTTGATCTTCACACCAAAAAATACAAACAAATGTATCACAGTAGAAAGGCCTTAATGATGGACTACGCTTGGAGTGTGAAGTGAAGACAGATACATATGGACACCTTCACACTGTTCCATAATGCACCATGAAATTGAAGGGGGAGGGGCTTGTCACAGACATTGGATACTTGATGACTATCTTTTGTCTGTCTAAAATAAATTAGTCAATAAGCTGTTAGTACTGAACACCAACAATAAACACTGTTGTATAATTTAGCCATCTAACATCGTGCAGCAATAAACACAATTCAGGACTATTATTTATACCAAGTACAAGACAGTATTTCAGTGTAATGTATGACAGTACAAACCCATTTAAAAAGTAAGTTCTCTATCCTAATCCATCTAGTATTAGGTCATAGTAAAAACACTGGTTCTGTATGTTTACACACCAGTATTTGGAGGCTCTCATAGTGGCTCTTGTGTCCATCAAACACATACCCTGAGGGTGAAAAGGAAAATAAGCAGTTCTGTATCCTTTATCAGATCAGATCATCAGATACCTCCAGCACCCACACACAACATGCTCTACAATGACTGGAGAAAGTAAGACACCACCAACCCCACTGAAATAACACTGTTTATAATGTGTGTGTGTGTGTGTGTGTGTGTGTGTGTGTGTGTGTGTGTGTGTGTGTGTGTGTGTGTGTGTGTCTGTGATTGTCAGGCAAACACATCAATCCTCAATAGGAGCAGATCATTTCAATATCAAACACAGCACTGATGGTGTTTTTAATAAAGCTAATTGACCGAGTATCTTTGTTTCTCTTTCACACTTAGCTGCACAGATGCACATAAGAAACAAATATACACTTAGGCATATACACACACATGAACCTTTATGCCAGGACAAACAAAAATCCTCTCTGACTGAAAACATAGTGAGAGTGAGTGTGTGTGTGTGTGTGTGTGTGTGTGTGTGTGTGTGTGTGTGTGTGTGTGTGTGTGTGTGCAGGTGTAAATGGCAGTTAATTGATGCACACTGTCCTTTGTTTCATAATTCAAGAGCTTCTCATTATTGTGCCAGTCTGAACACAATTATCCGCCTAGCTATAAACAATCAAAATGGGCACGTGGAATGGTCTTACAATCATACTAACAACACATGTGTGTATATGTTGAGTATTAATGCATGTATTTATCATGTGTATTCATAAATAATGAAGTAAAAACAGATGCAGTGGGTGTAAAGTGTTCAGGAGTTTTACAGCTTAATTTAATTATTTATTTACAATACCACAATGCATTTGGCAAATGGATGCATTTTAACATATATGAGAGGCTTGCCCTGACATATGGTTGCTTTTCATGCTGTACGGATGCTGTATATCTGCATCGTATTTACATTTATACCATTCTAAATGTATAAATTTACATTTATACATTTATACCATCTGATTGTTCAGAAGGAGTTGATTAATTTTCTATAACAACAGGTCTGGCAATAGTGCTGGCTGTAAATTCAAAATCACAGGTTTATATAAATGTGCTTATTATAATGTGGTAAAATACAATTGTTCTATATTAACAGATCATTCACAGGGATACAGGGTGGACTCTCCAGACTAGAAAACAAACAGAATAAAAGCATGTTGCTATCTAACAAAGACAAAATTTATTATCACTGATATGGTGAAGTTTTCTGCGAGGAGACATTTATTGAACATTTTTCGAATGAGTCTCCATTGTCAACAGTTTCTGACAGTCAAAGGTAAAGCTCTTTCTTTAGGTTGTCTGCCATGGGGGAGTCTAAGCACAGAAGGCATTACACTTTCCAGTTTCTCTGCAACACACTGCATTGTTTGCCTTATTAACTTCAAGAGAAAGAGAGGGAACAACTGTTTATAGCTGCCATAACATAAGATTTCAGGAACTAACTAGTTTTGTGGACTAAATATATATAAAAATATTATGTCAATCTATAATGAATAAAAAAAAAAGTAATTATTGGCAAATTGCTGTGGAATAAGAGAAATAAAACTTCAGGACTTGCTGTTATAAATAAATAATCAGCTTCATCATTGATTATTCTTTATATAATCTAAATTATATTATCCAAAGCGACTTACAAATGAGGAAATACAAACAAAGTGTTACATCAAGCAGAGAACAATACAAGTAGCGCTACCATACAAGATTTTTAATTGAGTGCTAGAGGAGCAAAGTGCACAGAGTAGAGGTATAAGAGCCAGTGTAAGTGCAGATTTTTATTTTTTGTTAAATCTTACTATATCGTTATCCTTATCATACTTTTATACATAACTCTCATTTTAATTCTATTCATCTTGTATTATTTACATGGTGCCGAAACACTTAAATTTCCCTATTGAGAAAAAAATCCTGCCTGGGTTTAAAAAAAAATATCGTAGAAATGTTTGGATGATAATATTTAGCTGGAATAAACCTGTATATATTATGTGTCCAGATCAAGCACATTAAGTCAGCTCTGAGGTGGTCACCAGAGTCTTCTCGATTTGAACATCAGTCTAACTGGCAGTTAATCTAACCAGGCAGTTATAGTGTGGTGAGAGGAGTTGTCATGCTAATAGGACTTCATGATGTACAAAACAGCAGCATTTTGTCTGGTGAATGTGTTTCCCACTGTAGGTATGTGGTATGAGTTTGATAGCTTTCTGTGAAAAATGCACAGCTAAGCCAGCACATCACAGATGAACTGCAACACAGTAAGCAAACAAACAAATTAGAGAGGAGATGACGGCACATTAAAAAAAAATAAAAAATTTTTCTCCTAGAGAGAGAGAGAGAGAGAGAGAGAGAGAGAGAGAGAGAGAGAGAGAGAGAGAGAGAGAGAAGGGAAAGCATGAGGGAGGAAATGTTGTGAATAGATGCAGCAGTCTCCTCGGCTAAGAGGATTTTTGCATGTGGCAGAGTGGAGGGAATTGCAGAGGATATTTGGAGAGAATTACCCCAGAATATTAAAGTGCTCACACAGTACTTGAGAGCTATAACCTAAAGCTAACACATGCACACACACACACACACACACACACACACACACACACACACACACACACACACACACACACACAAATAGACCTTTAAATACAAATCCACACACGATAAGTGTGAGGAACCTCAGTTCTGTGAGCCACAGATCATTTTCTTCCTATAGCATATACACACAGCTGAGCTATAATAACCTGGTTAATAACGGGGATTTTTCAGAGTGAGGATATTAGACGGCAAATCTTTTGCCTGCTCAGAATGGGACTATTGTGCTTGTGTGGAACCAAACACCTCGCTCTTTCCACACTTATCTTGATCCAAAGCAAGGAGAAGGAAATATTGCACCTTATTTGTGAGTGCTGCCAAAAGTAGCTCTAAAAGACGTGTTTCATGGAGCACTTGAAGGAGCTTGAGGTTGGCCTTTGGGGCAGTGAGCCTCTCTTTGTGCAGCCCGGAGCTCTGAACAACATCAGCATGTGCTTTGGGTTCAATGGCTACATTCACACTGACCACAGCGCTCTGTGAAAACCATTATTGAACATGCATACAAACACACCCTCACACAAGGACTTTAGCTTAGAGTGTGTTTGGCTATCCTGATGGAGACTAAGTAGTGATAGGATGGGAAAAGAGATAAGAGGTGCGTATACAAGCCAATTTTCGGCCATGTTTACCCAGAAGGTCAGAGATCATGTTTGTTTGCGTGAGCGATCAGCCATCCATCGCAGCCATCCATACACACAATCATGGTAGAGTTTATGGGGGGGAAGTTTCAGGAAGATAATGGCATGCAATTACACAAGAAGTCCTCTCAACTCAAGCTTAACCAGAATCTGCCTTCATCTAATAATTTCTCAACACAGAGACGGCACACAAGAGTGCTCTATCTCAGCCAGACTCTCACACTGAAGTCTATAGTTCAGAAAGTCAAACACTAAGAGAAACTCACAAAGATGGAGGGCATATTTAAAGAATTTTTGTTTCAGTGATCTCAAATGATGATCAATCAAACTGTCAAGGCTTTCCCCCCCCCCAATTCAACATAGAAGATTTGCTGAAGTCTCTTCAGTGATGAGGCAATAATGCTCTATGTACTAAACTCAGACCAGTCAATTCAAGAAGAAAAGTAGCTATTATACATTCATTAGAGCTGGGGTACCTCTAGGAAGTGAAATTTCCTGCACTTACACCATGTGGCTAACACAGTGTTAGCAGAGTACACGCCATAACTGAATATCAATTACTTTAAACCGTTTACGGTATGCAGGAGTTCGGAATTTGGAAATTACGTTTCCAAAGTAGATATCAGGCCGGTTTATTTTTGTTATGTGTTATTCCTAATAGAATCACAGACACATTAAATAAAGACAATAAATGCATGCAATATAATAGAACATTAATATGGGCAATGTGTATGATTGCACTGTGGGTAGAGTGAGTGTATATGCAGAAGGCTACAGGCTTCTCAGTGAATTGGTTTAGTGAGAGAGCATCTGATTAGAACTCATTGCTTGTGTGTAAACCATTATTCCTCGCAAACCTTCACATATCTCAGCTATTATACATCATCCAACAGACACTCAAAGTACAGAAAAGCACGAAAAAAAAGATTAGAACAACGTGTTGGAAGTGCTGCCCTTAGATAGGACCCACAGAAATGTCAGGAGTTCAGTAGTTCAGCACACAAAGCTCCCTGACTCTTCCTCTCTCTTGAACTAGCAGGCTTATTAAAATGAACATCAAACCGAGACCGAGTTTTAGTACGCTGATGAGTATTCACTGGCCATTGCCATGGTGACCTCTGGCCGACCAGAGAGCGAGCCACAGTAAATGTCGACTGTCCTTTAGCGATTAACACTGAACGCACAAAAACACACACACGAAAATCAACACGAGTCGCATCAGCTCAACCTCTCTCTCTCTCTGTGCACTAGACATTTTCTTCATTACTGAAGCTGTGGATACAGCTGATATTTGTAAAGGTCTTTTCAGCCACCTCTCCCCTCCTGGATTAGATTAGCTGTAATTAGCTTATGCAGATTGGTGTGCGGTTGCATGCAGATGTTTGGATGAAGCGGGTGACAGCTGAGCGGGAGCTTGTGAGTTATTGGATAAAGGAAAACGCTCATTTGTGTTGCATTCGGAAACTAACAAGGTTTAGCACCAGGCACGTCAACTGAGTAATCTGTCTCCCACAAAAGGTAGGTCAAAGGTCATGGGGGCCTTTGGTTGTTCTCGCTAAGCAAACACTTATACAGGGCATCCATGGTGGCATTCTGCATTAACACTGCTGACTGTTTCTGGCTCTGGATCAATGTATTTACTGCACATTCTCATGGTCGCTTTTTATATGGTAGTTACATGGCTCTGCTCCATGGTACGTATCAAATTTATAACTCTGGACTTGAATTCAGGGATTTCCATCTAGGCTTGGGGTTTCCTTTTTTCATTGGTGAGTGTGATGGGAGTTGAAGGAGAGAGGTGGTGTGAGGGGTGATTGACTTACCACACTTCCTCTGGTGTCGGCACAGCTGCGGTTTAGCGCCACCGCATTGACCTCTGACCTCTCCCAGCTTGCTGTGCATGGATTGTTGGCACAGTCTGTTATTCCTGGCTGCTCAGTACAGCAGCTCGTACAGCGTTGCTAATGGGCCGGCTGGGCCAAGTGCAGGTCCAAACTGGTCTCGGGCCAGTGGCTTTTACTGCCTCTGCCACTCATCACCTATAAGAGGACCACAAAGCAAGGCAAATAATGGACCACAGCATGCCATAATTTGTCTTTCTATATGTATCTTATAATAGTAACAGAAAAGGTGGTGAAACTATTTTAAGGGAAATGAAATAAATGGTCACCACATTTCCAGCCAGTACTTCTGTTAATATAAGCAACTGAACAATTTGGCAGCCACGGCAGGTTCCAGAGCTTCGTTTTTGACACGGCTGTCTTTTCCTCATTTCTTGCCTCATGTGGAGTTCGCTGCTTAAATGTTCGATTTCCCCTACAGAGCAGCAAAGTAAGGCTCCATTAGGAAACCCAACTTCAAGTTAACTTAAGTATGTCTCTTCTAACCTCCGTCTGGTGAGTCGCATGCAGAGTGTGTGAGACTGCAACTGGACCAGAGGAGAAGACATGAGAGAGAAGACAAAGACACAAAGATGCAGAGATAAGAGAGATTCACCTGCTGAGAACAGGGGTACTCGAGCAGGAACTTGAGGAGGAATAGTACCTGAACCATTACAATACAAACACATGCACACAGTATTGTATTACTTGTATTGCGATATACCTCCATTGACTTATGTGTTACTGTTGCTTAAATAATGTTATGACCTATACTTAACACTAACCATTAAAATTCACTTGCCTTTCTGCTCAAAAACTGACTGATCCCTGGATTTACAACTTATTAGATGCATGTAATTAGTCTTTACACCAGTTTAAGTTTATTGTCTGTGTTAATAAAAGATCTCAAATCAGAGTGACAGTGTTACTAGTGTATAATCCACATCATATTCAAAAACCCGGCATGTTAATTAATGTCTAATGTCACTAAATGCTGCATTTGAAACTAAATGGAAACCGTTTTAACACTTACTGATACTTGGATGAGCTGAAGATCTGATGAAAGAGATGAAGAGAAATAAGTATGAGCCTCGTTCTTAAATTTTATGATATACTGAGTAAAACGCAACAAACAAATCCATAAATTATATTACAAAGCCAAATACACAGCTTTCACAAACAGGAGGGATGTAAAATATAACGTGTTAAAGTTCTGAATGATAACTAAATTAAGTATGAACCAGCACTTTGGTGAAAAATGTGCCAACCTTCAGAAGAAAATCCAGACAAGAGTGAAATCTAACTGTGAAAATTAAAGAGGAGTGAGAAATGGCTGAGGTGAGAGTAAGATAATAAGCATGACCCTGTCGTTTATTTTCAGTTTAGGCCTCAATTAAGTTTAATTGCGTTTTTAATGAGGGTGACATTTTTCAGTCCTAGTGAGGATCTGATGGCAGCAAGCACAGGAAGTCTCAGAGTGTGTTGTTGTTGTGTGAAATCCATCCATCTTCACCTAGAGAAGGGCTCCAGTACCTCTCCACTCCAGCCCAACGTTTGTTTAAAATTCTCAATCTGGAATGTTTCAAGGGCTTTGGTAATAGCCGTCAAAGTAACCGTATATCCAGGAACAGCAGTCCACAGAATGTCAAAGCATTCAGTATAGGAAGAGCGAGAGAAAGGGGGGTGGGGGGGTCAGTGTAGTTAAGTTGCCTGTAAAAGCTGCAGTGATGAAACTGAGTCAATGTCCAGGTGAGAGACATTATTCACGGCTCGGCTGGAATGAGTCACAGTGCACCGGTGACACTTGAGCTGAGCTCCGGGAGCACTACCGGCAGGCGCAAGAAAACACATGACACGGGCCATCTGCAGGAACAGCAGCCACCTAACCACAGCCAAGAGCTGCTAATGAGCCCGTGCTGATGAAGTGAAGTTTCAGCAGCTACAGACTGGTGGGTCGTGTCCCATTTAAGTGATGTCCGGCCACAGTGCTTCCGACTTCACCGAGTCAGAACGAAGAAGATCCCTCTCACCCTTCTGACTAGACGTAATCAACGATATCACCTTCACTATCGCTCGATTTCAGCACTCTGGAGCTTGTAGACAAGGCTGACAAACCCGCAGGCATGCTCCGAGCGAGTACCTTGTCTTGCACAAACACACTCTGCGTGTGTACAAGCACACTCTGCTGGTTCAAACACACCCCACTGTTACAACAATGCCATATGGTCACTCTCTAGGGAACAAGGCTAAGCTGTGTACCATGACAGCCCACTCAGACCTGCTAACTGAGACATATATGCAAACAGCAGGGGAGATGATGAACCTGAGCGAGAGTGTGGATCTGAGAGAGAGCAAGCTTGGAAGTGAGAAACCTTGTGGAGGGAAAAAGAAAAGAAAAGAAAGCAATGTGAGTGATGGAGACAAGTACACCGTCGTCAAACTAGGTGTCGTGTTGTTTACATTCTCTGGAACAGAGAGCTGGTGTGTCCTCTCCGCTTATCTCTCTGCCAGACGCTCTGTCCCAGCGGAGAGTCAACAACAAGACGGACACAGTCCAAACGCACGGACGCTGAGAGTTAAAGCTTCACAATGTTTGACTTCAGCTGTCCGTTTGTTTAAAACGTTCATCCCACCTCTAGCTACATTGGCTGGGTTTTTGTTCCCTTTGAAAGTGTTTAAGAGGAAAAATGAATCCTCAAATACACTCAGCCAAATGGAATAATCCTCTTGAACATCCATTATGATAGAAAACTAACAGGCCGCTCATGTGCGGATGGTTCCTCAAACATTTTTCTCAGTGCTCTATTTTTGGTTTGCTCAGCAGTGCAACTAAATGGATTTTAGGACCATAATCACGAACTGTATGTTTGGATTTCACTGAGTGGAATGTTGCTAGGCATGCTGCATCATAAACACCATTGAGTGTGAACGAGTGTGAGACTTTGTACAGTCCTCGAGTTCACTTGGGCAGGAACGACTCATTTCTGTTCCAGACCATAACTCTTCAAAATACCATAAAACATTTACGCCATGTTAAACACTCTCAGAGTGCAGCACTCAGTCTTAAAACAATAGTGCTGCACACTTTCAGGAAAGAATTACATCTTAAATTAGGGAATTTCCATTGTTCCTCTTGGAGATCCTTTAAAGAACCCTTGAAGAATCCTTAACTGATTATGTTTTATAAGAATGAAGAGTATGCTGAATTTATAGGGCAGTTGGCCAGACTACCTTCTCAGTCTATAGTGTCTTTCATACAAACTGGAAGGGGTTAAACGTTAATACAAACCAGGGTTCAATCCCAGGTAGATTAACAGAGACCTAGTGAGACCTAGTACAATTCCCAGGAAATTATTGGAAGGAAAAGGAATTTAACATAAGCCAAAACACATCATGGAAAACACTGAGACATTTTGAGATTTTTGATGAAATAACACATCACAGTATAGTCACAACAGGAGGAAAACCTATAAAGAAAGTCAATGAAGGAAAAAAAAACAGGAGAAATGTCTGAAAATTGGGGCAATCTACAAATGAAGGAGCTGTTGACTCACCGTCTGTTGCTGTGGATGGTCCCATATGGATACCTTAAAGATTTTTACTTCCCCAAACAGTTTCACCCTTTTTTCAGTAGATAATGTCACCTGGATACTGAAGACATGTACCTAGGAACTGTCCTGTACTCATTCCAGGACTCTTAATTCACAACATGCTCATACTGAACATCCTTTCAACACACTCTTATACACCTGTATATGGTAATGAGTTATAATTCCACTATCTGGTGTCACCCAGAAGACGATGAGTGCCCTTTGGAGTCTGGTTCCTTTCAAGGTTTCTTCCTCGTGTTGTCTCAGGGAGTTTTTCCTTGCCACTGTAGCCCCTGGATTGCTCATTAGGGATCCAAATCCACATCTGGAATTCTGTAAAGCTGTGTTGTGACAAAGTCTACTGTTAGAAGTGCTGTACAAATAACAATCAAAATGAATAGAATGGAACTGAACTGTTGGTCATTTGTGTTAAGGTCAAAGTTTTTGTCAAATGAATGGCACACAGTCAGGTTTACAGTCAGGAGATGTGGTCATTTGTGGACTAAATCACAAGCAGGCTCTGATTTGATTTGTGTGTAACAATATTTATGACATGTAAAGTGTCCAGGCTGGAAAAAATGCTGTCGAAATTCTGCAAGTTTGTATGAGGCAAAGTTTGAACATTACAAGTAAAGCTTTACCAATAATGCCCTGTGTTTTGGGTGTGAAAGAGGTGTGGGCCTTACTTAACAGGTGTGAGCTACACAACAGTTATCTCCTCAAAATCCTCTAGCAAACATGACAAGTATTCAAAACTCCACAGTTTATCCAGAGCTTTTCTCTCACACCACTCTACCATGATCTCATCACTCTCTGTCCTCGAGGAGAATCTGTGAGCGGCCATTATTCCCAGCCTTCATTCTAGCCAAGACAACCAAAGAGGCCGAGTCGACTCTGGTGGCCGTGAGGTTTCCATAGCGACTGCTAGTTGTAAGATGGTGGCTGGCATTGCTGGCACGATTACGTGCCTATCTGTTCCATCCAAAAAGCAGGAGAGGATGTTGAGGAAGGAGAGCAATAATTCAATGCTTTCCAGCTGAAGGGGATTTGAATTTACACCCTGTTAACAAGCAGCATAACTCCACAACACAGAGGATTAATGTGGAGCGTGTGATGGAGTGACGAGTGGCAGCGACTCACACCTCCTTGGCACAGCAGCTGTTAACGAAGTGTCTCTTTCTTCTCTGCTCTCCTCTTCCTCTTCTTTTGGTCTCTCTTCCTCCTCCCTGCATTGCCTGAGCGTCTGAGCTGGGGGAAAACCTTTAAGTTTGTGGCAAAGCGTGAAATCCAGGATTTCTTTGTGCAATCATCGTCGTTATTTAATTATTTATTTCCATTATCGTGCTTTCCACAAAACAACACATGGCAGTAATCTAGGCCTGGAATTTTTCAGGGTGGAAAATCTCTTTTTGGTATTTTTGCTCACTTAAATAATTTCCTGTGGAGAGTGAAAGTGATCTGCCAGTTTTGTAAAATGCAAGCTTGTGCACAGTCCTGACACTCGGTATCTGTGAAGGACAGATTCAAGCAACTTTGCCTGTTCAAATCACGCTGCTTGGGCACATCAGTAATTTTGGATTAAATTAAAACATCCACTAATCTTGAGTTATTTTAAATGCTAGCACATGTCTGCATTGGCCATTTGCACTGTCACAGAAAGGTAAAGGAACCTCAAGCATTTTCAAAGAACATTTTCTTTGACTTCGGCCACTTATTGCAAATCAGTGTGTTTTTTACTGTAACACGCTTCAAATAATGAATGATTATTAGACTCTGTGCAGCAGAACTCACACCCCCAGCACTGTACGAGCAGGTAGCAAGTGACTTCTATGACATGCAGGTAACATCCATTAAGGATAGAAAGGATTCCTCCCGTGTGAGAAGTTTTTTTTTTTTTATGTCTTTTTTCGCTTCTGTCTGGTAACTGCAGTATTTAACCACACCATTTATGGAAATGGTCTAATCACAGCTGAGCTTTCGAAAAACAAAACCACAGTTAATAATCACATTCCATGTTCAGAAGAGATGGAAAAAACAAGGAGCTTAAACGAGTGAGTCCTTGCTCCTTTGGCATTCGAAATGCACGAAGCTGCCTGCTTGCCAGCCTCATTATTCTGCTCTCGCAAAGAGCTTGGAACTATTCGGACCACTTTTCTCCAAACTCAATTCCGCAAAAACCAGCCAGCTTATCAAATAACAGTCAGAGGGTCGAAAAGGGGAAGGGGAAAAAAGCGATTTAATGAGAGAAGCAAGAAAGTAGAGCTGATCAGACTTGATTTTTAAATACAAATCTATTTGTTCCTTTTTTCCTACACTGGAGAAAAAATGAGAAATGCACAGCTGGGATTTTTAAGCTTAGAAACAAATTGACAACATTTATACCTTTTTATACATTTTCAGTGCTCTGATCCTAATCAGACAGCGAAATTATTATTATTAAACCATGTGTAAACACACAGCACACAGTGTGATCAAATATCAGTATAATATAATAACAGTAGAGACTGCATCAAGATAACACCAAGGAGAAAGTAGACCACCCAAAGAGTACGCCTATTGTACTAACCTATTGTAAATTGCTCAAATTATGTTGAGTGTAAATAAATAAATAAATATGTAAGTAGGTAAGTAAATAAATAACCTTGTATTTAAAAGTCAGATTGTTTCTTTGTCCTATTGGTGAAAATTGGCCAATAGTGGGTTTTGTGTGTCTATGTGTGTGGAAAAGAAATGTTTAAAGAATTAAATAAATAAAGTAAGCCCATCAGCCCCTAGCCACTGGACTCAGGAGACAAAGAACGGCCTGTGTGTTCCTAAAAACACACGCTCACTGAAAGAAGAAACTCAAACCACAACTCTCTCCCTACTGTAATCTTGGGTCAGGCAGAGAGGAGAAGGAAACAGCTGCTGTGGTTTTCGCAGGCACCATGAGACTGATACGAGGGACACAAAATGGAATTTATAGCTCCCAAATGCTTGTGCACTTTAGTAGGACAATGCATACTATCTTAATACACAACCAGTGACCTTGACGAGGTCTAAATCTGCAGGTGTGAGGTTCACGGAGATGCTCAGCCTGCTCTCAGCGCTAGCTCATACTTCTGTGAACCTGACATTGGCACGGCAGCTCGACCACACTGCCTTCATAACTCCCAGCACACAGGAGTCTTACTCTACAGGGACAAAGGAAGTGTGAAAAAAGACAAGGACAGATTAGAGGCAGTGTATTGCATGACATACTTTTAGAGGCTTGCAAAAATATGCAGTGCTTACTAAAACTAATATCTGAACACACACGCAGCTCCAGTACTGCTAGCATTAAAACTACAAATTATAGGCACTGTAAAACAGCAGGCCAGGCTGCAGAAAGAGAACGTTCCCAGTTCTGGTGTTAAGCTCTAAAACCCTGACGGGGAGCTGGAAGGAAACGGGTCTAGATTTTCCGTCACACCCATCATAAATCTGATCTGCGACTCTCGTTCACAAACTCGCACACACAGTCACTTCCAATTCACTGTACATTTCCACCGAGCGAGTTTAACATCTCTCTTAGGGATGCCTCCTTCCCCGCTCTGCTTAGGAAGAATGTTCCAGATAACACACACTGCCAAAAGAACTGATTGAGTTGTAAACACTCCAATGTGGGACCAAACACATTTCGAATTTTCAGTGCCAAAGTTGTGTAACACTTCGACAGCATTATACAATGATACTGCAATAACCTGCATAAGTTACAGCATGGCAGTGAATCTGACATTAACGACATGTGTTACAGGAATTAGAAAATGCAGTCAAGACAAAAGCACAAATAACACGGAGCATGTCCATCATGTAAATGACACACTCAGCAGACTGATCACAAAGTGGGTCACGATTATACAACGCACCCTTCTCCCTTCCTGACAACCGTGACAGTGTGCGAACAAGCCACATCAAACACAAAAGTGCAATTACTTTGGCCTCCGATGCTAATTAAAACTTCACCTAATAATAACTTGTAATAATTACACATCCCAAATGGATTCTGGGAAAGCTGGAAGACAAAGTAATTACACCAGTGCTCCTTTTGAAGGCAATATGAATGAAATCTGTGCCTCACAAAACCATACCAGAACAATAAAAAAAAATGAAAAACAATTACGAAAAGCAGCAAGAATTTCATTATGGCTTACAAACGAACCCGCAGCTGGGTGAAAAATGGTCCAAAATTGAATCTATGAAATTGCGCGATCACTGAAATTGTGTTTGTGTAGGACTTGTATAGAACTGGATACGCAGACGGCGTGTGTAGACCTGGTGAAATGAAGTTATCAGACCTGACGTTTGAGTAATCTGGAGTTAGTGCATTGGACAGTTATTAATTTGAAGAGTGTGTCAAACCAGGAAGCTTGTTTGTGTGCACATCCTACACTCATTTTGAACAACATAGCTGTCTACAAAACTACAACGAATAACACTGTCAAACTGACAATCTGTTGAAAACAGAATATTTTCCAAAAATGTGTCTTAGAGCTCCTATCTTCGGTTACTGAGAGTACTCTGCTTGAGAATATACTGTGTGTGTTTTTGCTGCTGCTGCTCACTGGAGCTTTTTCTTCTTTATGGTTTTCTATTCTTTTTCCCTTCCCATCTTTCTTCCATTTATTTGTTTGATGTTTTTTCCCTGTCTATCTTTTGGTTAATGATTTTTTATTAAATTTGTCCTCTGGTTACCGGTTGCGGTGGAGCTCCAGACCCAAGCTTGAGCAGAAGATTTCCTCTGGCCATGTGTGTTGAGTATCTGCTGGCTGTAGATTGAGTGCAGCGTCTGATCACCACCAGCGTGTCTGTTGCTGTTGCATGTTAGCAGGGAAATTATCCTCTACCCTGCTCCTTTAACTGTATGGTGCCAAAGTTTTTTGAGTGGTCTCAGGACTGCTCAGCGCTCTCTACCCTTTGTGTGGTCCCTGTGGCTGTGTGGACTGCATGAGCTGTGCCAGTGTCTGCCATTAGCTGGACTATGATCACCTGTGCAGTTGAAATCTGATCAAAGCAACTTCTTTTGAAGGATTCTGTTAACCAGTCTGTTTATCATCATTTTGCCTTTGTGTTTATTTTTCCAAAATTTAAAAGCAATCCTGATTGAGAAAGGTGTCATATAAATTGAATTTATACAGTCCCTCCAGGATTTAGCGATTTTGCAATCGCAGAAATTAACGCAAATTCAGGGAAACTTCGCAGTGTTTGGAGGAGCTTGCGAGGTTTCAAAATTACCGCAGATTTTCCAGACTTGGGCCAAGACGCGGCGATTCACATGCGTCGAACAGAAGTACAGCTGAAAGGTCTCAGTCTCATTTACCAACAAACATCACTGCAAAAGACCGTGCAAAACAATTTAGTTCATTTGGGATTATGCCAATTCGAGTAGATTTCCGCAAAAAAAAGGACAAAGAAAAAAACTCTACAAATTGCATCGCAAATTTTGGAAAAAAAAAAAAAAAAAAGCTGCAACAATCACAATAAAAACTGCGAAATTCTGTACAGACTGTGTATAATTATTAGTCAAGTATGAAGGCTGGTTGTGGCAATGTTCTGTTGAAGAGAGTGAAAAAGGCAATAGAGCAGAAATCTTGGAAAATGTAACTTGGCAATGTTCTGGGTTTTGTGTATGAATGTTGTGTATGTTTCTCAGGCCAGAGCCCTTAGCCAATAATTCAGCAGATATCACAGTTTGCACAATAATTATCACAACTCTTATTTCTCCAATTATGAAACTTCATTAGAAAAACAGAAATTGGTCTGTAATCACAGAAGTATATCTGTATGCATGTATGTCTGGTAATATTAATTGATAATTACAGATAATGTTAATTATTAACACAAGGGTAAAATTTGATGTAAGGTTTCAAGATGAAATTGAGTTTAAAAGATCAATATTCATCATTGGAACACATGCTGGTTCTGGTCTGTGGTGCAACATTCAGAACTTAATTTAGCAGAACAATGCAAGCGAGACAATCATATTTTAAATGCATATTTAATAAAGCAGTGTTATAAAAGAGGTTAGTAAAAAATGTATGTGTTCAGAATTAACATTCGGTTTGTTTATTACACACAAATTAATACCAAGCTATGGAAATATATTTGAAACATACAGTATGTGATATGTGTACAATGAAGCTATTAGAATTCAATGTGTCCATTATCTGCTCTCTAAATTTCCACAGTATCATTTATACATTCAAAGTGTGCAACTACTACGAGTATGAAGCAACCACACTTGTGAAGGATTTAGGTGCGAGTATGATGATAACGGGAAAAAAAATAATAACGGAAAGCTTCCACTTGCTGAGAGAAGTGTGTGGAGAAACAACTCCATCATCCTCTCATCCTTCCGATGTGGTGAATCCTTCTTTCCTCTCGACAAACACATCCACTTTCTTAATCTTCCATTTTTTTTTAATAAGACTTCACTCAAGCAGACATAAAATACAAACTCATCAACAGTCAGAAGAGATAGAAGAGAGTACCTTCACTTGTAAAATGTCATTAAAAAGCCTTTTGAGATATAAGAAAGGATCTTTTCAGTGTCAGTGGTTCTAAATGATGTTATTCGTAGATGTTTCCTTTAATAGCTGCATATGAACAGCGTGGTTATGGATAATAATAAATGTTCTAATGTAAATGTTGTAGAGTGGCTGTGTAATGGCAACATACAGAAAGACAATGATTTAAACTGTAAAGTTAAAGGGCTGCAGAGTGACAGTTAATGACCGTAGAGTGACAGTTAAAGAGTGACAGGACTATACTGTGCATTAAAGTGTATAGCAGTGGTTACCAACCCTGTTTCTGGAGATCTACCGTCCTGCAGGTTTCATCTCCAACCAAAATCTAACACACCTGTTTCAGTTGATCAAGAACGTCTTAAGGCAATGATTAGATGGTCAGGTGGGCATGATTATAGTTGGAGCTAAAGTCTTCAGGAAGGTAGATCTCCAGGAACAGGGTTGGTGACAATTGGTAAATACTATATGGTGTTCTTTTACCCCTTAAAATCCCAGAACCTGAATCTGCGGGTCCAGAATTACATTCCTCAACCTTATATCCATATGCCTTCTATATTAGTTTCATTTTAGTTACTGAATAATACGTATTAAGATTAACAAAGAAATAATAATTTGGGACTTTAAGGGGTTAACACAAATATAATAGCACTAACATTTAGCACACTGTGCACTGGAAAGAAGTCCATAGCACACACTTTAGATTGAATTGATGAATACCAAAGCGGAATGGGATTCAGTTTCTGTCATGTGGAGAATCATGCAAGCCTCAGCTCACTTAGGCATAGTACCATGGAAATCTCGCTCCACTTGGAAGCATGTATGCTCGTACACATCCACCCTCCCTTTGTGGTCGAGTCACAGATTTGGAGAAAAAGAGAAGCTCTTGAATGTAGCTCCATTAATGCTCACTTGGCAGGAAGACAGGAATGTATTATCTGCATTTTTTAAGATGTGGCCTTGGGCAGCAAGTCACTCAGGATAAGGCAGAGTGAACTACAGGTCAAGCACATAAACAACACTGAAAAGATGATGAACACATTGCTGCTGTGTGGTTCTTTATATGTTGCGTACCAGGCAGCATATACAATGTTGTGCTTAAACGGCTGCAGTCATGGCGTTCTTCTGTCTCGGATCAGGATGGCGTCCATCTGCGTAGGCGAATCGCTCTGGACTAGTGTGTCGGAGACCTCCACGGTTCATGGTGTCGTACCGGGCACCTCGGAGGGGCACAGGGGGTGAGGGGGGCACGTCCTGCCGCAGGGGACCTCTCTGTGGAGGGTGGGGGTGGTAAAATCCTGGGTCGTTGTGCCGAGGGTCCAGGGGGCGATGGGGGTAGTTGGGGTTGTAGCCTGGCTGTGGGGTGGTATAGTGGGCAGGGTCTCTGTGCCCAGGCCAAGCCTGTCCTGGGTACTCAGTAGGATCCACTGGACCCCTTCTGTAAGAAATAACAGACAGAAAGAAAATGAAAAGCTACTGAGTAGGAATTTTTACCTGAGAAGTAAAATTCCGTCAACTTTCTATCCTTCTCTGTGTGCCTGAGAGTCACTAGCTACCTACTCCTCTGCCAATAGATGAGTGAATAAGAGTTTAGGAGGGGAGGGCCTGAATTGTGTTTGACACCAGGATAGCTGAGAAGAAGAGGAGAAATACTGCTGGGATATAGACCCTGAGGTAGAGAAGATATGGGAATACAGTAATGACTCCTAATCCAAGCAGCTGAATTACAGAGATGGAGGGTGTGACTGAGAGAAAAACAGCTACAGTCCAAAATTGGCATCTTCATCTGCTGTTGCATAGCAGTTTTGAGTTTAGGGTTAAGGCAACAAGCTTAAAGGAATACTCAGCAATTTGTATGGAGCTAGCAGGAACTCAAAATTAAGGCCTTCAGAGACCCATCTCTAGGCTACAAAGCCTGAAGCTTCTTGAATTGAGATAACTGACAGGCAGGTAGAGACACCTCCTTGTCTTGACTGGTTGGATATTGGTGGTCCACCTCATTTGATTTCAAAGCCTGGGTTTTTTCCACCACAGTTTTTCTGTTGAGCAGATATTTTACTGACATCTTGTCAATAAAAAGAAACTTTGCTGTATATAAATATATATATATATATATATATATATATATATATATATATATATATATATATATATATATATATATGGTTGATGTGGAAGAATGTCTGTTAAAGGTGAAGTGATTTTAAATTTATATATATATATATATATATATATATATATATAGATAGATAGATAGATAGATAGATAGATGTAGATATAGATATATAAAAAAATTTAAAATCACTTCACCTTTAACAGACATTCTTCCACATCAATTGTGTTGAAAAAGAATGTGTTCTCTGGAAACCGTGGCAACAATTCTCTGGTCCATCTGGCTGATTAGAGTATAATCTCTTGAGTAACACAAGGCTGGGCAGGCATAATCCAGCACTCTGTGCCATTTACAGTCTTCAAGTTTTATTGTTAAACATGTGAGAGGAAGATAGAGGAAAAGAAATGCAGTCATAAGCTTGGCTGCATTTGCTAATCTGCAACACTTTTAGCCATCCTTTCTTATGGCTCAAGTTCAGGATCAGTATCAGTGCAGGCATGTGACACATCTTAAAGAGCTAGGATAATTTAGTCCAAATATCCGAACTAGATCCCTTCCCATGTTTATGTGTCTGCCACATGTCCACGAACAAGCTGCTGCTGAAGGTATCATTTAGCTGCCATGTTGTCCATATCCAAATGAGTATCTTAAGTTCCTCCTGCTGAGTGTGGAGAACATTATATTGAAGAGTCCTTAGCAGGACGTCTGCTCTTCCAGCTCATCTTAACTGCAACATATTGATTATCAGGGGGAGTTTTCTATAACAAGTCAGGGCTACAGCCCCAGAGGGCAGGAAAGCAGACATTCCAAAAATCATCAGCATGTCCTTAATCTCTCTTCTGTGCTGATCACCCAACCAGCACGACAGCCGGGCGTCTGCATGCACACACACACAGTCCCCTACTCTATAACCCCTTCATACTGGACTTGGCCTTGCCATGTCAACTTCCTCAGGCTCTGATAAGCATGTATACAGAGGAGAGGAGTGTGGAGGCCAGATATATCTTTATATAAAGATATATCTTTATTGTGGAAGATTATCAGCTTTGGCACATGTAGTGGATGTCTGCACCTGGTCCTAACCATGTTTAACACACACACACACACATACACAAAAAACCCCCAAAACAAAACAAAAACTAAGCACATTTACAATAAACCTTTATTCTCCTCTCAGTGAATTCCCAGACATGTCTGGCCTTCACCCTGACACTAATCTAAAATAGCTCAAGCATTTAGAAATCTCAGTTCTGGCCTGTTAGTCCAAAGTCCAAAGCATACGAAGGCACTCAAATTCAAATCTGCTCCATTTTTTTATTTAATCCCTGGTATTAACTAAATTTGTCCAGTTAATTGCCCGTAGTCATATCCCATCTGACTTCTAGTACCTAGATTGAAAGGACTGGAAATTGAAGATTTAATACAGCCATCTGCAATGGAGGATTGAGTAATAACACTCTTATTACACATAATAAGTCCCATTATGTTTAAATATCATGCAGGAGAGCATTACATCTGTCAGTCGCTCATTTATTCCTATACATCAGTGCTAGTGTGTTATGGCGGGCATCTGGGAGGAATTCGGTGTCAGTGACAGCGCTAAAATCCTTTTCTTGTTTTGGGATTTCTCACACCTGCCTCTGAAATTAGGAGGAAATTCCAAAGAGTCACCAGTTTGCTGGTACTCAATCGCAGTGGGATTTCTGGAGTGTCGGGAAACAGCTGTCTGAAAAACTCAGATACAGAGCTATGGCTGAGAAAACTACACCACTGCACACAACAACATGGATGCACAAACACATACAGTCCAGACCATGCCAGTAATACACTGCAGAGGCCTGGCCAGTTTGGAAAACCCCTTCTACTGGTACTTTCTGAAATAACAACTGTAAATAAAGAAGCTGTAAATAATGCCAGACAGGAGTGTCGGCTGTCTGTACAGCTCAGTTAATGGATGACTGAACAGCATGAAATCCTCACATACAGTGGGAAAATGTGTACTCTGTTTTCTTTTCTGTGCTAACTCCCAGCTCCTTTCTAGCAGGGTTTATGGTATTCTTAGACCATAACCACTTTAAATTAGCACGAGGACGTTCTACTCCTGCCAAATGCTGTAAATGTTGATTTTGTTGAAACGTGCTTAGATGTGGCCAAATGTAATTTTCCTTCTTTCCTTCAAAATGCACAAGATAAGCAACACCCACCATGAAATGACCAAATATCACGTGGCAAGGCCAAGGAAAAATGCCAGTTTTATCATCACTTTAAAACAGTGATGACACTCATGAAGCCAATTCAGTTATAATAAATAGAGCAATCGCCTCATTCACAAACTCATCATATCAAAGCTCAATCCCGAAGAGAGTGCTCATGTGGGTTTTGTAACTCAGTTAAGTACTCATAAAACTCCAGGTAACAAAGTTTCACTTTTAGAATGAAATTTCATTATCCAACTTGATAAGGCACTAACGACAGAGAGACCAAAACAAAAGAGCAATAAAGCTCGAGTGACGTGTAATGAAAGATAAATGGCTTTATCATCCAGCACTGCTGAGGGAGCAGTACACACACTCAAAATGTCCTTCTCAAACGTTTCTCTTCTAATATCGACACAAAGCTCTGCACTGTGTGATGGTGTTTTTGAATCTACTTTCTTTCTATCATTATAGAACTGTTCGATTTTTTTTTTATTTTTTATCTTGGACAGTCTGAGCAGTGTGCTTTCATGTGTTCTCACCTGAAATGTTCCTAAACCAGTTCTGTTATGCTGGTAAAGATCTGGAAAAACTGTTGTGTGTTAATCCCCAACAGAGCACCTGGCTGCTGAAGTGACGCCCTGGACCCTGTGAGGTTGGGTAATGTTTGCACAGCTGCCCTCGGGAACCGTGCACCTTTCCCCTCACACACACACACGTGCACGCACACGTACACACACACACACACACACACACACACACACACACACACACACACACACACACACACACACACACAGCTGACCCCTCTGAGACACAAGACACCAATAAGGCTCTGACAGAGTGGCTCAAAGAGGCCAGATCCCAGCAGGATTATTTAGAATTCCAGGCTTTTAATGGGAGAAAGGAAACCAGGAAAACATTCACGCTACCATTATAAGCTTTAACTGTCAGTTCAAATATATTAGGCATCAATCCATCAGTAATGTTTTCCCACTGGCTAAAGAGTGTGAATTTGAAGAAGTATTAATGTCTTTTTTAATGGCAATGAAAAGAAAATATGACAAGTATTAAATACTGTAGTGGTACTTAAATAAACACTTGTGAAAAAAGAGGAGCAAAAAAATGTACACATTTCTCCCTGTGTGTGTGTGTGTGTGTGTGTGTGTGTGGTGGCAGGTAGAGCATGGTTAAAAGGATGAATTAGGTGGTTAAGTGGTCTCGGTGTCTGTGCTGCTGTGCAGACAGAAATAGCTCTGCGGATTTTTGATCTGAAATCCTGCCCACGCACGGAGAATTCTTTCTGAGAGGCAGCAGAAGAATGCTGAAGGTCGGCACCTGTCGAATAAGGCCGATGGCTTTGTAGTGCAGCTCTGGAACGCAGTAAGAAATGCCAAGCTCCTAACTCATTCAGCGCCTGAAATCACGAATGATTGTTCTCTACCACAGCAGCCAATGAAACCATCAATAAATTAACCAGTGCCTGATTACACCATTAACCTAACATCCTCCGTCTGTTACCTGCCTGGCGCGCTAATGGGATGCTGTTTGATGCCTGGTGGGCCGAGCTGTACTAAATGAGCTTTGCTCTAATAAACTCATGCCTGTGCGCTTATTGATGCAATTGAGGAGAAGTTGGCTGGTGCAGGGAGCTGGATTTCACAGCTGATTGGATATAAAGAGCACCTTTATTTTCCGGAGCCTACCTGCAGGAAAGGTGGGACTAAGTGGAGCGGCTAGAGGAAAAATGAGCCTGAGCTGAAGCATTTAATGAATGAAAGGATGAAGGCACAGACAGGGGAAAAAAAAGAAGCTGCAGCAACAGAAGACTTGCAAACATACATGTAATAAGGAAATTTATGAGGCCATCTGTGATTGAGGATCGGGTGACAAAGTGTAATAACACTGTTATTACACATAATATGACTGATTATATTCTAGTTTAAATATCATACAGAGAAGTATTACAGTGCTGTGAAAAAGTATTTGCTTTTACCTGATTTCTTCTGTTTTTGTATATATCTCATGGTAAATAGTTTTAGATCTTCAAACGAAATTCATCACAACACAAAGGCAACCTGAGTAAACACAGACTACAGTTTTTAAATGATAATGTTATTTATTAAAGCAAAAAAGTTATCCAATACCATCTGGGCCTCTGTGAAAATCTATTTGCCCCCATAGTTACTAATTCCCCAAATCTATGAAACTTCATTCATAATGGGGTTCAGCTGGGCTAGATGCAACCAGGCCTGATTACTATAAACCCTGTTCAATCAAATCAACACTTAAATAGAACTTTTACACAGCACGGTCTGTCTGTCAGTCACTCGTTTATTCCTCAGCATCAGTGTTAGTGTGTTATGGAAGGTATTTTCGAGGAATTGGGGTTCTCATACGTTCCTCTGAAATTAGGAGGAAATCCAAAAAGGTAAAAGGTAGCACATGAGTAAGGTAATTTCATGAATTTACATAGATAATACAGGTATCTTACAATACAGAGTTTATTAAAATACTCAAAATTATTAAAGTGGACATGAAAAAGTACATATAATTAGAAGGTATGTTAGATGATATATGCATAATGTGCTGTATGACTATATTTGATAAAGATGCCCTTATGCAAACCTGCGACTCTAATACACCAGGACTGTGGTTGTTCATTTACTCTCGATTGCTACAGGACAAATCAATGTGTCTGAAAAGAGGAAATAAATGGAGGCAGAAATTACAGGCACTGGAAGAGAGGAAGCGAAGGAGAGGGAAAAGAGAGACAGTGGGAAAAAGGGGTGAGGAGGTCCAGCCTAACACAGATGGTGGATGCTTGGTTGCCAAGGCAACATCGAACAGGCAGAACAATGAAAATATGGCATTATTTTCAGAGCTCTCGTCAAATGTAACCTTTTTTTTCCCTTTCTTGTCAAGTTCTTTTTCTGGCATTTTCAGTTCTGAATCTGACAGCTCTCCTGTACGTCTGACTGACATGTGAATGCTGTACTAACAAATGTCCAAAAATGCTCCAACAAGTCTCTTAAGCTCTGTTAAGATCTCAGAGCAGCAGATTTCAAACTCGTTTAAGCTGCACAGGCAGGCCAGCAGGTTCTCGACATGGGACCTCACAGTGTAAGTGATACACAGACACAGACAGACACACAAACACACAGACAGAGACAGACACAGACACACCTTACTATCCTTGTGAGGACCTTCCACTGAATTATTAATGCATCAATTAATTCTATGCTACATTTAACGCTGTAGTTTTTGGGGAAGAAATGAAACAAACAAAACAGTTTCCTTAAATGTTTGCTTAAATGTCCCTACCATAAGGCAAAACTGTCAGATATTCCTAAACTTTGTGGTCCCCACCAAGATATAAAGACACATGTGCACCCACACACACCCTTTGTCAGTGGGCTGAAGAAATCTGGGAAAGCCTGTTTGGTTGCAGTAATGACTGAGATAAAGGGAGAAGCATGCAAGTGAGTGTGAGTGAACGCGTGCGTGCATGACAAAGCGTAGGTGATGTGGTGACTGGTTTACACTCTATAAAACGGGGAGCAATTGCGTCACTGTGCCTCATCACAGCCAGAGTTCAGCCAGAGAGGCCACCATCTGCACATTAATCACCCAATTATCACCCTAACTATCCAATGAAAACCCTGGCGGAATCAAATAGAACTTTGACTTGGCCAGCTAATCCAATAATCTTCGGATGGGAAGGGGTATGCAGCTCTTTTGATTGGCTGAGTAGCCTGGATAATGAGCGGGTGTATTATTTGGGTAATGGTTATAATTGGGCACATATGGAGGAGTGCGCATTCAGTCTAACAGGCCAAAAACCTTCCTCCATCTGCGAGGACCAGTGACCTCAGCTCTGGCTACAGGAGAGATCAACAGTCAGGGTTAGAATAACAAGCGAGGCTAGGGTTAGTGAAGGGCTGTGTGGCTAAGGCCCACCGCAATTATGTCAGCATAAAAACACATATCATTAAAATGGAATTGGAGGAACAAGGTAACTTTAAGGGAGAAAATGGCTTTAAAAGTGGGCCCTGGGGGATATCATGCAAATGTCTGTACTGAAAAACATTTCCGGAATGTTAGAAGTGTTGTAGCGTTAATTCATCCCTGTATTATAAGTGATGCAGTCATGTATTATTTCAGCAGTATGTCATGAATGCTAAGATGACACTTTCATAAAGTTCCGTGAATCATCCCAAGCATATTCATCCTGGTTAGTGTTTATTTTGTTGCTGGTTGATGTTAATCATTTGAGCTGGGTTTCACACCAATCAGTGCAGATGGAGTGAGAGATGGAGATAAAGACACAGCGATGCTGTAACCCGATTCAAGCCGAGAGATGCAGTGTGATATCAGGTTGCAGTGCCGGCCCGTCTCCCTGGAGAGGATCAGGTGAATTCCCAGGCGGAGAGGGCCTCAAAAGGCAGACACTCCAGATTTAATTATAAGCTTTAAAGAGGATTACTCAGCACTGCGTGAGAGAGAAAGAGGCCGACGGCTCACCACTTTCTTTCTCTCCCATTCATATTAATTCCTTGAACCTTGTTTTTCGATCCTCTGTCCCCATCACATTCCCCATTTCCCTTTTGTTCTGGCATTTTTCATTCTTTCTCCACTTCTCTGACTAATTATGGTTCTTTTACTTTCTCTATGTGTCTAATTTATTGCTCTCCACCGCCTCTCTCTTTGGTGGTCTCACCGTCACAGTTTTTTTTTTAAAACTCTAGTACAAGTTACTCCCTCTTTCTCTTGCCTCTTATTCCCCAACACTTCTCATTGCTGATCTTTCCATCACTGTCCTCTCTTATTGAATGGGCGGATGAGTGGGCATACCTGGGCAGGGAGGCATACTGGCGCTCCACATCCTCATAGCGGGGAGCCAGTCTGGGGTCAGGACTCCTGAGAGAAATCTGTTAAAAAGAAGGAGAGTGTGCAGTCAGACAGAGAACCAACACACCCACACAGAGTTTCAGCATACTCATCCATTCCTGTCACATACTGCTTGTAATGGATTACTACAGAACTGATTAGATGACATGAATAGTGCGAGTCATTTTTGGTTCCGCCTAAGCTCAGCTTTATTCCTGCTCCTTTCCTCCTCCGCATTAAGAACAGTGATGAAAGTTCCCTTCCCGCTCTGAAATACCTGCCGGTTCTGTAATCAAGGCCTGAAAGGCTGCAAGAGAGCAGCTCACAAAGGCTGCTTATTAGGGATTTAACAACAGGAGTTATGAAGAGGGGGTAGGAGGTTAGATTATGTTACTAAAAACAGGAAGGAGCTGAGCGGTCCAGCACCCATTCTCAAACCTGAGGAAAAGCCACATAACATCATAATCTTTTAAGAGAGGTGCTTATCATACAGATTTGAGAGAAAACCGGTCAAATACCAGCGCTTTTAAAATGAAGTTTCATACTCCACATCCTATTCATACTTTTCAGGCACTTTACTAAATTCAAAACCAGTCGTTTTTTCTCACTCACACAAACTTTTTTCTATCCATATAAACAAGATAAGGGTGATGGAAGTTTAAGGCTGTGAGAATCTCAGCCTGACATATATAGACAACTTAATAAATTATAAATACTGACACATAATCCATGAGGAAATTATTCCAGTAGATTTAGTTGTGGCTGACGGATTGAAGGTTAGGGCCATTATGGAAAACTGGCTGCTTTTCCGAGGGCAATAAGTGGGAAATTGTGTCATCCGTCTCAATGAACTGGTTTTAAATATACGCTCGCTGAGCTGCCACCTCTCTCTACCGTGCTCGTAATGGCTGGCCCACTGCCTGCATATTAAGCACATTTCTCCTCACTAGCTCTGAACGAGGAAATGTCTTGAGGCCATGTCTTCACAGCGAGAAGATAAAGGGACAGGCATGCATTACTTAGGAATGGAGAGACAGGTTGTGAGAGGGGCAAGAATGGACTAGGTAAATGACAAAGCGTTACTGATGAAAAGAGGAAGGAAATACGTGTCCTTTATTCAGTGTCAGATGCTCAGCATTTATGCCATTTATGTACATTTTTCACAGGCATTTTAGAATGAAGTGTTGTGAATTCACTTGGAGTCAAGGATCACTTTCCCCCAACCTGAAATTGTCCTTTAGGCTAGTGTGGAAAAATGCCAGGATTAGACTTTTTAGCAGGCATGCCCAAGGGGAACAAAATACTTATGGACTGGGAAAGAACATTCAGCTCCAAGTGCTTGATATTACAACTCCGTGCCAGCTCAGGACTCAATTTTTTTCCCATGGGTATCCCATATTCCCAAGTGTTCTGCAATAAAGATTTAGAATACATTTGGACTACCTCATGTCCTTGATGATTTGGCAAAGCAGCAGACTACACATAGCTCTCTTCACTCACATTGCCATTTTAACAAAGCAACACATTCCAGAGTAGACTGTCATTTAGCTACTGATTCTAATATATAAGGAATGCATCAATATTGATACTGGTATCGATCCAGTACTATGCTCATTAATTCGTACTGCTCCAAAATCAACATCTGATACCAGATGATACTATGTGACGTTAGCCAGTGTATAATGTGCTAATGAGCTGACAATATGAAATGACAATAGACTGGATTTATTTCACGATTAATTATGGCAAAGCAAAGAAGACTGCAAACTGTTTTCTGTGAAAAATCAAGATGAGGAACTACAGCATCTTCCTACAATAAAAGTAATGTGATCAAATCTTAAACATAAACTCAGCACAAGAGATCTAGACAACACTAGATGCATGAAAACAACAGATCTTGCTCAGTATGTTGTTCTTGATGAACAGCCACTACTGGAGATTAACTCTCCAAACCAGTGCCTTCATATGAATCCAACCTGCACTCAGTTTAAAAATCTTAAAGGTCTTTGGCCTTACTAAAGAAGAAACAAGTTCTAACAGTTCCCTGATTCCTGAAACCAGGTAATAGTGTGAAGCAGGGTAAGATAAAAACTCCTAATGGCAAAGTTCCTTATTTTAACCTGATTTTTGAAGTGTCTCTCTCAAAATTTATCTTGTGAATTCAGGCACCACACTGTATGTGAGAGATAGTGAGATTCAAGTGAGATGAACCTCGAGGTGAAGTGTTGAACAGTGTAGAACAGAGAGAGAGAGAGAGAGAGAGAGAGAGAGAGAGAGAGAGACTTAAAGAGCGGATCTTGGCTGATAGCATCTTCAAAAGCAAGTTAAAAAAATGATTCAGTTTCACAGGTATTCACAAAAACCCTCTTGTGGGCTTGACTGTATGCAGATTTATGTTTATGTCTAAGATAATCAGTGTGAGTGTGTAAGTCTGTGAGTGTGTGTGTGTGTGTGTGTGTGCATGTCTGTGTGCAATCCAGTGTCTCCAGTGTGTGCATTTGTGAACTCCAGATCTCTCAGTGGAATAAGTGTATTTCCCACTTCTCCCTAAGATGACGGTTTTGAGCTCATAAATATTCAATCACTCCGATTAAACCAGCGCAGTGTGAGCGAGCCAAACAAACAGCGCAGCACAGAGAGGACCGAGGTCACAACCTGGCTGAATGGCAGGATATGTGGCTTTCCACCCCGTCACCAAATCTCCATATTAAAGCTGTGCAGACAGGTGGTGCCTCCGAACAAATCTCATCTTACCGCCTGAAACACCCACCTGTGGCATTATCGAGTGTTTGTCCAAACAGGGCCAACATTTCAGCCTGAAAATGGCACTTGTTAAATGTTAATAACCTCTAAATGAGTTTAGTCATGGAAAAACCTTTTCCTGCATTGAAATTAATCTCGCTCCTGCGCGTTCCCTGGTGTATTGATTTCAGGCCTAAACACATACATTAAGATACATTAAATGATAAATGTGTTGCTGCAGTAAGTACATGGCCAAATATGATTACTCCTGGTCTGTTTGCATAAAGAAATCAATCTTCAGGTTCTGCCAACTAACAAACAAGGCAAGTGGAACAGGACCTAGAAGGAATATTCCGTTCACTTCAGTGTACTGGAACGCTTTATACGTTTAAATTGTATGTAATTTATATTGGTTGAGACCTTAAATCTTCACTATAGCTTAGTCCTTAGACACGTCACTCTTACATTACCAAGTTTTCCAAAATATTTTCTGACTTAAAAAAAACCAAAACTTTTCAGGTCTAAGAATGACTTTAAATCACATACTTTTCCGGTCTTCCCAGAACCTTGCAGTACAGAAATGACTTTAAACCCTGTCCATTCACTGTTTCATATAAAAAGACATAAAAAGACAGCAACTTGTTGAGCTCCTCTAGATCAGTGGTGGGTTTTCGAGGTTCTGTGTGACGTGAGGCCGTGCAGCAGTAGCAAGAGCAGAAGCCACAGTGTGAAGCCGAGTGCTCTGTGTAATGAAGGCTACAGGGAAAGCCTGTCTTAGTGACTCGGTTCCTTCATAGCTAATGGCCTACAGAAAGCCATTTCACGGCATACCGAGCAGAAGGGGAACACAGTCAGTGGAGGAATTCATGCAGAAGAGACTGACACAGCAGACACGGACTGTCCATCTTACACAATCTACAATCTATACCAAAATCTAAACCAAGACCTGTGTCCATCTCAGATCCAAAACAGACTCACTCATCTTGCGATGGTCCAGATGTTTTCAAAGAAATACAGATCTGTAATATTGAAATAGCGTAATGCAATACAGATGCTTAGCAGAATGGTGGTTATATATGTGGTATATTATATGTGGAATAATATATCGCTATTCTGATTAAATAGCATGTCTGTGCTGGATGAACTTTGAAGATAGTGAGCTTTCACATCAGGTCAGTTTTAAACTGAGGAGCCCATCTCTGACATATGAAGGACTAGAGGGTTATTAATACCAGCTCTGAGAAATAGCTTCCATTACTCCATCATGAACAGTGCTTATAAAATACAGTCAGCACTGGGAAAATATAATTAATGGCAGAAAAAAAAAATAAAAAATTCACCCCCAGACAAATGTGCGTACTAACATGCATTTCCAATTTGTTAAGGTCTGGCTTTGTCTAGCTGAGAAAGGACAAGGTGCAGTAAAATATATTTTAAAAAAACCACCAGCAAAAAAACAAGAGTTCCTGTTCTTTTTCCAGCTGACTTGGGCGTTTCATCATCTGCAACGGCAGGCGCTTGTTTGAACAGTGTGCTGGTCATTACTCTTACATACAGACATCTGATCACTTTCTCGTGAGGGCATGAATTACTGGCCATGTCAAATCCAACTGAAGGGTAATCATTTATTCCTCTGAGCTGGTAGTATAAATTCAACATGTGCAAAAACATGCATCGTTTCCTCCCCTTGGGTGGGTGGGGAGGGAGATGAGAGAGGCAGAGAGGTGAAGAGATGCACTGATTGAGGCAAGATGTTTTATTTCAGGACAGTACTTGAAACAGTAACAGGGTGCTGAAAGAGAAGCCAGGATGGGATTGGGCCTGCACAAACAGACTCAAATACACACACACACACACACACACACACACACACACACACACACACACACACACACACACACACACACACACACAGTATAAGCCTCTGGCTGTACTGAAAAGAGAATCTCATTGGTCTGCAGACAAAAAGAGGAACGTCTAAGTGGCTCTGTGTTATTGGCTGCAAAAGTCACTTCAAATGTATTCCTCTAAAACCTGAGTCACTCTGATGACATGCTTGAATGTAAACTCCAAACACATGACACACACACACACATACACACACACAATTTTTCTCTCACTTGCACAATCACACTAACACACACCCACTCATGCATCCAATCAGCCCCAAACTCAACTCTTCCTAATTGAGTTTAGCTAAACTGCTTGCACTGCACAAGTGATGCGAGTTATAGATTATACGAAGCTTTTGCATCGCCATCGATTCCCTTGCGAGTTGAAGGAGCAGGGCATGATGAGCACGGAGGGGAACTGACCATCTCTACCATTTAATTAAGTGCATGGAGCCAGAAGACCACACAGCAATAATATAAGTACAAGTGTATGTAAAGCACTGCTGCTCACAGGAGAGACAAGAGGGAGTGCACAAAGTACCAGATCCCAGTGAAATGTGAGACATGGAGATTTGCTCTAAAAGCTGAAAAGTGAATAGTTAGAAATGTTCAATTTGTTACTTGCTTCTTGTTGAGCTCATTTATTTAAATTTATTACTTACCCCATTTCCATAAAACTTGGGATTTTTTCTAAAATGCAATAAAATCTGTGATTTGTCAAGTCTCTTGAAACTTTAATTAACTGACAAAAGTACAAAGAAAAGATATTCAATGTTTTCACTGACCAACTTAATAGTATTTTGTAAATATAAACAAATTTAGAAATTGATGCCTTCAACATACTCAAAAAAAAGTTGTGACAGAGGCATGTTTACCACTGTGTTACATCACCCTTCTTTATAATTACACTCTTTAATCGTTTGGGAACTGAGGATACAAATTGTTGCAGTTTTGCAAGTGGAATTTTTGCCCTTTCTTGCTTGATACAAAAACTTCAGCTGATCAGCAGTCCTTGGTCGCCATTGTCTGATTCTCCTCTTCATGATGCGCCATAGGAGACAGATCTGGACTGCTGGCAGTCCAGTCAAGCACACGCACTCCGTGTCTACGAAGCCACGCTGTTGTAGCACGTGCAGAATGAGGCCTGGCATTGTCCTGCTGAAATCACCATGGACTTCCTGGGAAAAGATGTTGCCTTGATGGCTGCATATGTCTCTCTAAAATCCCAATATACGCCTCCATGTCAATGGTACCTTCACACATATGCAAGTCACCCATGCCGTGGGCACTGCTGCACCTCCATACCATCACAGATGCTGGCTTTTGCAGCTTTCGCTTATAACAGTCTGGATCTCGGATCTTTGGCTTGGAGAACTTGAGGTCCGTTTTTCCTGAAAACAAGCTGAAACGTGGACTCATCTGACCACAGCACACGTTTCCACTGCCTTTCAGTCCATCTGAGATGAGCTTGGATCCAGAGAACTCGGCGGGGTTTCTGCATTGAGTTGATGTGTGGCTTCCTCCTTGCGTAACAGAGTTTCGGGTTGCATTTCTGGATGCAGCGGCGGACTGTGTTAAGTGACAACGGTTTTCTGAAGTACTCCCGAGCCCATGTGGTTATATTTATCACAGTAGCATGACGATTTCTCAGGCAATGACGCCTGAGAACTCAAAGGTCACACACATTCAACAGGGGTTTCCTGCCTTGCCCTTTACACAATGAGATTTCTCCGGATTCCCTGAATCTTTTCACAATATTATGCACTGTAGATGGTGAAAGACCTAAATTCTTTGCAATCTTGCGTTGAGCAATGTTCTTTTTGAACTGACTGACAATTCTCTCACGAAGTTTGGCACAAAATGGTGAGCCACGACCCATCCTTGCTCACAAAGACTGAGCTTTTGGTGGATGCTCCTTTTATGCTCAATCCTGATACCCTCCCTGTTACCAATTAACCTGATCCTCCAAAATGATGAAGATTCTATAAACTTTTCAGTCTTATTTTGCCTCTAACCCAAGTTTTTTTTGAGTGTGTTGAAGGCATCAAATTCTAAATTTGTTTATATTTACAAAATACAATTAAGTTGTAATTGCTAGCAAACTAGGTTTAGATAGATATTGGGTGTGTTGATCAAACGTATGATTCGGATAGATATCACTGCAGACCAATTTTGACCGAGGAATAACCAAGGTTAAAATTCACAATAATATTGATTCTGGTTGTGATGAGAATGACCCATAAAAGATCATTTTACCCTAGGTTATACTATAACAGCTAGAATTGTAACACTAAAATAAGAAAATAACTAAAAAAAACACAGAACATGAAAGCCGATTGAAATTAAACTTAGTAGAGAAACTAATAATGATAGGATAACTTAACCATAACTTATTTAGGAAGTGCTGAAGCTGTACCTTGATACAGGGTAAGAGAAAGTTTGGGGATAAAAAAAAAAAAAAAAAACCCATAATGTTTTAATGTTATTTTATGAACTCCAGACTGCTGAATAAAATCTGTTCAGATGTTCAGACTGTGTTAAACACAACAACAGATAATACTCATGGTCGAGCCTGGGAATCAACATGGTGTCACATTCTCATCAAGAAGTTCCTGTTCACCTTCTTTCACCAACAGAGGAATGGACATTTTTCTCTTTGCAAGCTCTCACTTTCCTTCCACATACCATCGCTATGAGTAACACTCAATGTCGGCCTGAATGTCAGCAGGCATCTGCGCTCGATAAAGCTGTGGGCTAAAAACAAACTCATTCATTTAAGTCCACTTCGCCGCGCTGTTCTCCTTTACTGCTGTAATTGCCGTGCCTTGTGAAAAGCCATCAATTTCCAATCCTAATTAGTAAGGGTCCTTAAAATCTCCCCAGCAGTCTCTGAATGCTAGTCCCACTGGTATCTGATGCAATGGCTAACAGACTCCTACCCGGCAACAAAAGATCTCTGATAGCTTTAATTTTTCATAATTTTCTCTAATGAGATTGCATTGATTTTAACTGGTGCTTGACGACCATGGGGCAAGAGGAAGTAGATGGAACACTTGTGCTGTAACCGCGTGTCACTTCAGAATTTACTTTCTGCAATTGAAAAACTCCTCAATCATTCACTGAGATTGATATGTACTTAAAAGCGTTAAGTTTTTGCATTGGTACATTTATAAGTGCTGTAGAAAATATTGTTTGGGTGGGGGGGGGTTGTGGCTATAAGGAGCTACACACACATAAGGAGCTGTCTGTGAAGTGCAGAAACATTAAAGCATGGAAGCTCCCACATGAAATTAGAACATTTTACTTCTCTCTAATTTTAATTTCTGCAGCCAGGGTGAGTTATGTAAAACCTATGAGAGATTTGCACTACAGTCAGTCAGTGGAATTTTCAGCCTCCTAGCCTCACTGGGCTCAGAGAAGAAGATTCTGAGAATTTAATTACTCTAAATATGAGAGCTAGAGAACGAGAGGGAGGGAGGGAGGGAGAGAGAGAGAGAGAGAGAGAGAGAGAGAGAGAGAGAGAATGGGTTTATTTATTTACTTTACCAATACAGCAAAGATCTTGAATCTGAAATCTGTACTCTGGGTTAATACCCAATTTCAAATGTCAGCTATATACAGGATAAAATTGGATACTTAGGGAAAGAAACAAAAAATGTTGCACACTCCACTTCTCAATATTCAGACAATTAACAACATTAAAGGTCAATACCCAAAAGAATGATGCTTTTAACGACTGAGGAGTTTGCACATATTATGTCTTTAATGGCTTCTGGTGGCCATGTTAAATTTATCTACTCTTTTCACATAGTAGCATTCCCAAATCTGAGAATCTTGCTGCATGGCCAGTAAAAGCCAAACGAGTGGGAAAGACTAAATAGTCCTGTTCTAAACAGGCTTTTGATATGTGCTTACATTCTTAAGACAAATCTCCTTAAATACATAACTCATAATTGCATAAATAAAAGCTTAACTCTTATTACGGGCACCATCGTTCTCCTGACGTTCTAAACTGCTTCTGTCTGCTTCCCAGGAATTCACTTTCCTTTGTTCTCTTAATCCATGGTGGAAACTTTGAAGATGGGCACTTTGGGAAGTGGGGGTGCTGCACTGTCCGGGTGGCAGTGGCTTAAGAAAATTATTTATAGTCCCTGAACCCCCCCCCAATTCCTTCTTTTTCCCTCCTTTCTCTGATTCTCACTCTCTCCTTATCAGGTACCCACCTTGAGTTCTTTTCAGGACAGCATGCAAATTTACAGAGAAAAGAGGCTCTGTAAGCAGAGAGGGGGGTTAAAGCTGGTGAATAAATCTCAGACCCTTTCATATCGTCTTAGAGGAGTGTGCGTGCCCTTTTTCATTTTGCACAGGACAAGCGTACAACCCGCAAGAGAGCATTTGTGAATGGAGCCATCTAAAATAAAGAGATGTAGGACTACGAGGAAAGACACATTATGTTCGAAATCACACCCTATTTACTATATTTGCGGTCACCTGGGAAAACCCTTTACATGGTGAAACTGAGATTTTGAGAGCTACTATACAGTTCTGAAAACTAAAAACTTTTACAGAACTGAAAAATGTTTCTCAACATGTATCTCAACCAGAAGTGAATGTTATAGTCTGGTTATCCCTAAAAGTGAAAAGGGTGAAAATTGCATTGAAACATTTAATTCCAAGCCAAATGACAGATATTTTGACTGCCAGTATGTGATTACTGAATTGATTAGACTTATGTGCATTTAGCTATGGCATGTAGCTTTCCAACAACATTCACTGTGTGAGAAAACCATATTTTGCTAGCAAGGTTTTAGACATCTATAGGCAGACTGACTGTTAATCTGGCTTCTTACACCATGTGATATTTGCAGAAAGATAGACTAGGCAAGATTAAAATGTAAAATCATTTCCATGTCAATTTAGTGAAATGTATTCATGTTTGTAAAAAGAAATCAAAATATATTATAGGCAGAAAAAAAAACAATTTTGAAAAACTTGCTTTTCTGCTTCTGGCTCAGTGACATCTGGTGTGTTTTCTCAGACACTTTGTAGTAATGTCAGGAAGCCAAGGGGAGGAGATCCAGTGTATTCACTCTAATAAGTTAGAGTCCAACATATGCACTATGCTGTTTGTAGGGATTAGGGCAGAATTTGTTTTAGATGTATTTCAGTACTTATAAGAGAATAGTGCTGGAGCATTTCAATTCCAGGGTGTGTGACCTTCTGTGTGTCTGTGCTTGAACTATTCTTTCTATAGGTGCAGTCAGAATATCTATGAAAGCACTGTGTGTATGTATGTGTGTGTGTGTGTGTGTGTGTGTGTGTGTGTGTGTGTGTGTGTGTCTGAGTGGGTAGCAGCTGGCTGGGCAGGCAGGTTGAGATGAAGGTGTAATGGGATGGAAGCGACGCTCCTTTCTCTCCCTCATGGAGATGATTGCCAGTCAGAGAACGCTTGGTTTAAATGCAGCCTCCCTCACATCGCCAATCCCCACAGCTCCGCAGCAGTGCCGACCCCTGTCTGTCTGCAAATCATCTATCACTCTCGCCCGGCACTGCACACACCACAGCCTGCATTTCAAAAGCACCAGCTTCTGCCTACACATCAGAAAAAATGATAAAAGCAGCACAAGTGAGGCCATTTATAGGTGTAAAATAGAGAAGGATATCGCACAAATATACAGGTTGTGACAAACAAATGTTTGTTCTTTTTAACCAACAGTACCGGTGCAACTGTGACATATAAAACTGAACCTGAAGTATTAAAAAGCTAAAGGTCCATCTTCATAATGTCACATCGGAAGGAGATGGCAGGTTCTTTGAGGGTAATTGCCTGGTATTCTCTTTAGGGATGAATTTGCACAGTGCTAAGCAAAGCGTTCCTGTGACATTCAGTAGTGCTGCAATCAACAGCATGACATTAAAGTGAATTACTGTCCATTACAGTGGCCCCATTTACTTCAGAATACAGAGCGAAGGAGAGGGAGCAAATAAGAGATATAGCAGTACTTGACGGCAGATGAAAGTACACTCTGCTGCAGTCAGAATTTGTCAGAAACGGTGGGTATTAAAGGTCCAAATGGATGGCTTTCCACAGTAATGCCAGTGCATACCAAGGCAACTCAGTGATCATTTGAACATAATACCACCTTCAGCCAAAAGTACACTGTCCATGCATGTAAAAAGCTTTAAAAGCTAAAGTTGGAAAAGGAGAAAATTACAAACTTCAATCTACATTTTGGCCTCAATTTTATCTTTCAAATTTTCAGTCTAAAACCCCGAGCCAAGGTGGTGGCAAATGGCTGAAAATTTGAGCAGAGCTCCTGTCAGTCTTTCCTTGTTTACTGAGACTGTTCAGTATATAGGACTTCTATGGAGGAAGCCAGATGCAGGATAGTCTTAACTTCAGATGCTCCACCCACTGATCATCTAGTATATTTTGTACACTTAGCTGACCACAAGCATCTTACAGGCTACAATCTCAGTAACTCTCCTAAAAACAATGCTCTGTTGGTCATTTTAGTCAAAGGTTTTCATTGTCTGAAAGATCCTGACCATGTTTAGTGACAAGTGTGGCTTGTGAGACTAGATGTTGGTTGGCAGTCTGAGGAGCAGGACGACTAATCCCTTTTCGCTACACACCAGCTCCTTCCTGAATTCCTTAAATCCTCAACTGTGAATTCCTGAACTCCACATGGCATTTCGGCCTTTGAAGTCCTCCTATGATAATCCACTGAGGCAACAGACATCCCTCATTTCCTTCAGTCCCACATCTCTCAATGCTCATTAATTGTACAAAGAACACTCAACAATGCATACTTTCTTTTCCTGTTGCCAGAAACATAATTTTGTAGTATTGTCCATCCACTACACTGACCCCTATACACCTCAGCAGATTGTATAGTCTGGTTCCAACTGTGTCCCCATGATGCCCACTGCTGTGAGGGCTGATCTGAATGACACAGCAATACAGAGGAGGGTGGTAAGGTCTCTGTTTGAGATGTCCCAGGGTTAGAGGCTCAGTGTCTATGCTGGTGGTCAGTGACTGCGGGGGGTAATGGGCCTGATCAGTGACCCGACTCATGCATACTGGGAAGCACAGCAGGCCAATTAGCACAGATTGGGTAGAGGAAGGCAGCTGAACGCAGCTGGAAACATAAGTAACGCTGCTCTGGCTGAACTCACAGACTGCACTTTGGTTCAGGACATGGTTAGCCAGAGCGTGTAAGATGCCAGGTCATGATGTAAAGAACAAAACACAAGGGTGCAATGCTGTTATAGGAAAATAATCCATGCTAGTGTGGTGTCAGACCATACCATACTGTTACCACCCAGAAGGGGATTATTTTCTGATAAAAGCATGCCCAAAAGTGTTTTAATCCTATTATACCACAGGGATTTTAGAACAATTACAATTAAAAATTTTTTTAAGGAAAGACACAATACTTTTTAACCATTTACAGCTACATTTCATGTTATGGGATGTCTGAGACAAGTCAGTTCCTGTTATAACTTACTTTACAGCAGCTATAAACAGTTGTTCCCTCACCAGGCACTCTTTTTTCTCACTTTTACAAAAGATCAAAGCTGCATGCTTGTCATGCGACCATGAAAACCAGAAAGTGCAATCTTCTCTGTGCTGAAGACTCTGTCATGGGGGAAAACTTATGACTGTTACAAAGTGACACTAGAGGTTCCTTCCATAAATGTTAAATAAAACTTTACCATATCACTGATTATATGTTTTTGTTTGTTTATTTGTTAGTTAAATAAGCTTTTTTTTTTTTTTTTTTTTTTTTAAATTTGTTTATTATTAGCCTTAGATTATGTGGAACACCTGCCATACAAGGCTGTTACTACAGAAAAGATAACATATTAGAACTAGCACATTAATATAAACCTTTCATTTTAAATTTCAGCTGGAACTATTGTTGGTGTTACAGAAAAGTAATTTGCACCTTCAGTTTCAAGAATTCAACAGTGCTGTGTTATAACATTTTTGTAAAGGTTATATCAATAGTAATGTCCACATGAATGCATAAAAATTCTGATTGCCTGGAGAAGAAGATATTCTTAAGACTCTTAACCTTTGTCGCCGATTTTCAGAGAATCCTGAAAGTACAAAAAACAGACTCGGGGTACACAAACACCCATTCAGACCAAATGTTGATGACTGAAAGCAGGATATGGATTAAGGAAATTGAATAGGGAGATTGTAGAAGGATTCTATTCAATCTGGCTTTAACACAGGACAATACAATAGTCTGTCCACTGCCGTTAAGTGTCTGAAAGCTGACCTGAATGCGGCCAAATTGAATTAAAACAACATGATTACTCAAATACCACACACAATGAGGCAACTGACAAGGAAAATCTACTCAGTCAATAAGATGAAACAAGTGCAATGCAAAAGGTCAGACATCACTTTTATCTGATAGCCGGTGAAATATGTTTGCACATCACCTGACTGGATTTCAATTTGGCACTTAAAGAGCAACATCAGTTTTAAAAGGTTTCAATCATGCACAGTTACAATGGTTAACAAATACTTTCATACACAGAACTTCAAGCTGCAGTACACAAACGAAAGCCTTCTCATCATTCTTAACTGAACTCAGACACTACTGAGCATAATTCCCTAAAAGGGAGATAAAGACAAACCAGTGTATGCTATGCACTATGAAATTGGTACACAGCCACACTAGTCTTCCTAGAGCTCTGAAGTCCTTATGTTGACAATAGGCTTCTCTGGGTTATTTGCCCCACTGTGGTCTTATATGCCCTTGGCATACCAGAGTGCCTTGACCTGATCATACCAGACATTAATCAAACATTCCAATGTACCAAATCCTGGCCTCTACACACACACAGAGACTTAACCGAGGCCATGTTTAATACTCTGTGCCTACAAACATGCTCAGTGGTTTTACAGAGGCAATTAAGCAGCCTGTTAAAGAAAGAGTCAAGAGTTTCTCTAGCAAAAGTAGCAATGTGTATGCCACAAAGGCAGAGCAACTGAGAGCAATGGAAGTGTACGGGTTGACTGAGGTAACAGACGTTTGTGTATGTAGATACTTAAAATTAACAACTGATAGTGGAAAATGTAAAATAATCACACTCCATATAACTTCAAACATATTTCAAATACAGCTGAAAGGCTTTTACATAAAGTATGGCATAAAATAGCAAATAAAATGAATACAAAACTCATGCAATTGTTAAATGTTAAGAAAAAAAAATCAGAAAGTTAATTTTGATTTTTAAAGTGAGGGTTAATTATAATGACACTGCTATAACTAAAATTTTGAGCTCCTTTTATACAGGTGACAGATACATAATGAGAGTGCTTTTTGACTTCGGCTGCAAAAAGATAAGAGATGCTTCACACTTTTTCTTGTGTTTGACTCTTCGCATATTCAACAAATCGGTACATAATGAGCTTACGTTGCAATTCGGGAACACAATCTGTCAGGCACTCAGAATTGTATGAATTGTGGAAGACTACTGAGAACTTTAAATGCAGCAATTCTGAAATCAATCTCAAGTAAATCAGGTAGCAAATGTAACATTCAGATCTAGACCCTCCACCTATGAGGTAGTAAGTATTATGTAGCCTTTTCTCCAAACTGTTAGTGTATTGTAGTGTTATGAAATAGTAAAAGGATACCAACAATAAAAAAATATATATACATCAAACTTTGATAGCCTCTAATTTAGAGGTAAAATAACAGCTGAATTAACACACAAGTTCCTCCCTTTAGACATACTGTGTGCTGAAAATAATTCATTATTACTTCTTTGTTTGCTCAAGAGAACATTTTACGTTTATATTTACGAGCACTAACAGTCTTAAGTCTATCTAAGAATAGCACATGACCCATGAAGTTGTCACATAGCAAGTGGAAGATTTTAAATTTTGAATCACAGTTACAAATCTTTCTATAACAATGCATTTTCTGCGTACGTCTCCAGTTGTCCAGACTTTACTTTGGTCATATTTGCTACAAAGAGAGATACTTTGGTTAATATAGTGTTATATTGTTAATGCTCCACTGGAATCAGGTACTGTAATGCATTAATAATCATAACAGTTGTTGATGGAAGTGATGCTTCTTGTGAACTTAGGCATATTGCTCCTGGAATTTAAAAAAGTGCATCATCTTGAAACTGTGCTTTTCACAACTATGACTGTAACTGACTCTAACCTCAATTACACACTTAACAGAATCCAGAGAGTGGGCAACAATGTGATAAAAAGATGAAAACAGAAGGGCTACCAGAAAAAAAAAAAAAAAAAGAATGGTCTTTAAAAGAGAGAAACAAAAAAGCTTTTTATGGACAGAAGATAAATTGCCAAACTGATCACATACATGCCTAGAAGGGAAGTTGGAAATTAATGTTTGACTCTTGAAAAGAAAACATAAAAGTGCAAAAGGACTTCCCAGACACAGAATAACCTTCTGCAAGAAAGAAAAGAAAGTGAATCATAGAAGTGCTTCTTTAACGAAAAAGAACATAAGTCCTCGTGTCTTGAATTCTCTCTCTTTTTTTTTGCTTTAGATTCAGGTATTCAGAATGAGAGAACCTGCTAGAGTGGGTGATCTGAGAGAAACAGAGAGACAGACGGAGCACTGAGAGTGTGAGGGTGTGATAGCTCTGCAGCTCTCAGACCGTCATCATTATTCAGCTCGTTCAATGAGAGGAAGACCTGCAGCTCCAGGCTTCTCATTATACAGCGGTGCAGAGAGCTGTGAGCTGAACACAGTGAACATTACACACTCAGGCCTCCGTCACGACATCCACACTACCTCCAAGCTCTGCTGTACAGACCCACCATGGCCATTACAACCCAAGTGCCATATGAACCTAGGAGGGCCCATTAAAGTCAGCCGCGGCAGCTCTCCAACTATGAATGTGAAGGTAGAGGTAAAGCTTACACTACACCAGAAACACAGTAATGGAAAATCCAGATTCATATATAAAGAGGTTGAGCTAATATAACTCGGTTGATTGTAATTCATCCTAAACAAGGAGGCCTGGGAAACCTTATAGGCTGCTATGAGTCACATGCAATAACTGCCAAGGTTGCTTTTTTTTTTTTTTACTACAATGTCTGGCAACACAACTAAACAAAACAGGGTTCAGGAGTAAAAATACACTAAACACCAGGATCCACACATCCAAAAAACATATATTGTGAAAAATTAAAAAAAAAAAAAAATTCTAAAGCCTTATTTGTGCATTTATTTTCATACATACTGGTAATGTCCATGTTAAGCCATCTGTGACATGGATGGACATCTCTGATTTTGCAGGTAGATCTCAGCTTTTGTGTTGGGAAAAAAAAAAGTTTATTGCTACCGACACTCACCATATTTAGTCATTTTAAGAGAAAAAGAAATGAATGCTTTGAGCGAGTCTCTAAAAAATCTAACTTCACATGTCTAGGTACTGTATCCACTAGGAGCTTATTAGAAAGAAAATGAATAAAGATAACCAAAAGTAAGAGCGTAATCCCAAATTCTGATTAAACCGGCTATTATGATGACATCCTCAGGCCTGTTCCTGTCATTCTGCTTCAGTTCACTGGTGTTCATTCACTGTTCAGCTTCAGCTCACGCAGCTTTAGCAGCTCAATCCCTGACATTACTGACTATGACTGGATTATTTGAAACACTAGAACTATTCTTTCTAGATTTTTCTTCTTCTAGGACGTCGTTAGGACATTTATTGCGTCATTTTTTTTTTTTCCAGCAGTATGTTTTAATTAAAATCGGTGCTAGTGCTTGCTACATATCTTAAATTCAAATGCACAGTTTTTGCATTCGAATGAGCATCTTAAATAAATATCTTAAATTTGACAAATATTTGAAGTTTGAATTTTAATTTGACAGCCCTAGAGCAGATGAGAGGACAGAAGCAGCACGAATAACTAAAATGGTGCTGACATTCATTCTAAACAAACACGCATGTAAACTCAATGGGCAATATCGAGGTCATCATCATTGTATGTTCTATGAATAAACTCATAATAAAAACATATCCCATGTGTAAATGCATCCATTCAGATTTCCATAGAAAACAAAGTTGTCAGAAACTTGCTCATCCCATGCTGACTTTCCCATGTTACAGAGATTTTATTACAGACTTCATCCTAAAAATTAATACCATCATAACAGTGCTTAAGGCATTTTAGTGAGAATGTGACGCCAAAAATGAGTGCTTTTGAGCTCCAAATATAACCAAATTATCTTGGTTCAATGTCCCTGGGTGGGGAAAGGCGTGACTAGGGGAGGAGGAGAAAAACAAGAAGGGAGAAAAAAGCATGGTACATCACAGAGCTGGCTGTAATTGCTTGCTGTGGAAACTTCCACTCCCTCTGGGATGATCTACAGAAGCTGTGTGGCAGCAGCTGGACCAGCGGCCAAAACATTTTAATCATATTACACGTGGCTGCCGATGAATGAGCCACCACTCCAAGCCATGGTGCAGAGCATCACATGCCACGCTGGGGGTTATCACACACTCCCTAGGTGCACTGAGTGAGATCGAGCTGCAGATTATTCCTGGATGCCTCTGGGCCAAGGGGAGGTTAGCGAGGGTTAGCATGCAGGCTGTGTTTCTTTAACTGATTTTCTCTCCCCTGCAGCGGATTCACTGAATCCCAGTTCTAATCAAAGCCAGATCTAACTGTGTCTCTGATGAAAGTCGATGGGACACACTGCCGCCTTTCACTGCTGACCTGTATTACCTGGGCAATCTTAGAAAGTTAAAGCCAAACGTATGAATAAATAAAGCCCTTATTCAAACGTAACTCTGTACCACACCGCAGGGGTACAAAGTAGTCCTAAAGGAATGGTGTGGCCAAAAAATATTAAAAGTGTTACCCGTGAATGTTTTATTCATTATGGATTTCTGGCCATTCTAAGTAAAGTCATCATGACAGGGTTGTTGGTTTAATATATATGAAACATAACTTGTGTACCCTCTGGCAAGTTAAAACTTGTTTAAGACATGTTACCTAATACTTGGTGGTCTAAGTGCTGACTGCGTTCACAGGAAGCTAGGCAGACATCAGCGTACCCAGTGTGGCTCTATCAGACATGACTTCAGACTAAAGATGGAAGAGTGCTAATCACCAACAATGCCAGTGGATGAGCTTTGTCTGCGGGGCACAGCAAGGTCAACCTGCCTGTAATCCAATTAAAATTCCACATTTATTACTAACCACATGCCTTTCTCTCTTTTGGATTCTCTCTCAGATCAGACAGTCGTCTGACTGAACCGTTCCCCACCCTTCCCTGTTTGACAATACATGTTCATTTCATCACTTCTCTCTTCAGCTCTACAACCATCGCTAACCCCAACCACTCCAGAGTCACTTCATTTGATCGACTGCAACAACAGCCATATCACAACCATCTAAACACAATCCATCATTCAAATTACGAGGCCTGTAATTATGCCATAGCCTACAACTTTATTAAAACCCAGACCCACCCTTTAATCAGGCAGCTGTGAGCTAAGCTGCTCTGCTCTCACGGGTTTGTGAGACCGACAAAGATTTAAAAAACTTGACCACTGTGGTAGTGGGTTAAACTGGCTAAAGCTGGAGGAGCATGTTTTAGCGGGGTTTCAGTCTACAAGATCTCTGTGATTAACTTACAATTAACTTTCACTTTTAACCCTAGAAGAGCCTTTCTGAGAATGTAATATGTGGGTCCAAGCAAGTTCAGCTTCATTGTGAACACAATATACAATGCAAACAGTTCAAATATACAATAGATAAGTAGATTTTATAGCCTACACATTATAACCACTAACCTTTAGGCTGTTGCCCTCCTCTCAATGAGATTAAACCAATAATCTTTTGGATGAACATCTGGGATATAATATCTAAAGAACATTGCTTTGTAATGCTGAAGGCTCCACTACCATGTTGTAATGCTGAAGGCTCCACTACCAAGATAAAGAACTATATTTAACTAATATTTAGTCTCATGGGTCATTAATATCCATTTATACAGAACACCATCTCCTTCAATTCCACATTAGTGCTTGCTCTGAATGTGGTAAGGGTACATCAAAAATGAACCTTCACTGTTTCGCTTGCTGGAATAACACATAGGTTTCCACTGACTCAATAAAACACGATTGTTTTCCAGGTACACACGATTGGTCAAATGCTAACACAATAATTAACCTTAAACAGATCAGCTTCACAGATAACAAAACCAAAGGTTTACGTCAACAGACCATCTGGCAGGCTCTATGGAGAGGGCATTGTCTAAATATTAGTGAAACCTCCACTTATGCTGTGATGGTTAAGAATACTGCTGTCTCGACAAGATTTCCCCAAGAACTTAAAAGTATGATTTTTGGTTCCTTTTACATTTTGGGTATTTTTGTAACTTGAGGGAGTGTATTCATGTAACTAAAGCTAAATTTCATTCAAGTGCATTTCCACTGTTCGCCAGCCAAGTTAAATGAAGGTTATGTTGCTTGGCACTCTATCTTCCTCATGCTGTACTTTAAACAATATGCAAGCGCAAAAGCCTTTGAATTAATTTCTTCAGCGGTATTCAAATGTCAGCACCAGAGACGTCAGCACTTTTTCCAAGTAGAGACTGGGCTACAGATGGAAAGGCAGCTGAGCCGGGAAACAACTGACTTACCAAAACACTGTTTGAGGTTAGCGTTAGTTGCCGTGGAGATCCAATCGGCTCAATGTAGCATATTCTTCTGTCAGTAGAGATAATTGTAGCACAATTCCTTCTTTTTTAACGCCAAGAGCTCAAACCACAAATATCCACTGACGTCTTGGCTAGCTATCATGGGCGATATTTTCCTTTCATATTTCCAAAACCGAATGGGAAAATCACTTTCAAGCAGTGTAAATCAAGTCTGCAACAAAGGCACAAACCTCCTTATATAGCTCTGCCTGTCTATGACCCTAACTGGCCATGACTGTTACACTAGATGAGGTAAAGGCAATAAGGCAACATGACAAAGCCAGTATTAGTCTCACCTTCTGCCAATCCATTACCACTGGAACCTCTGTAACTGCAGTGCTCTGGGGGTTGTCATCAGCATCACTATGACAAGGTGAAAGTGACTGGGGATGAAATGGGGTTCAGAATAATGAAGAGTGGAGTCAACTTACTTCCCTATATGAGCTCTTCTTATGCTATGATGCACTCCATTCTCTCAATAATGGGTTGGAGCGCTTAAATTAAACTCAGTTGGAGCGCTTAAATCGTGTCACTCTGTCATATGAGAGGTTATGGGTTATAAAAAGATGGAGATTACTTCATGCATGTCTGTGACTCTATGCAGTTGGTTTGACAGTTTGGAGTGTGAGACAGGCCAGGGTGGGTCAAGCACTTGGAGACAGCAATATACTCGTCTACGTCCAGCACTCCCCTGACCAGACACATTCCTGTCCGGGGACTTGTCTGTCTGAGGAGTGTAATCCATATCCATAAGGTCGTGATCTCTGCTCAAACATGGTTACATCACCATGATAGGGGTTACCCAGATGCCCAGTACAGGCCAGAAAGCTTCAGACAAAAGAAACAGAACGAGACAGAGGGAAGCAGCTGAGTAATAACAGTCTGTCTTATCCATCATCTTATCTTTACACATTATGACCCATGAATGGTTATGAAGATAAACATGTTTGCAGGGAAAACCCTTGCTTGTAGTTGTACTAAAGATTTAACTATCCAACATGCATGAAATGTATCTCTCACAACACATGACTATTAGTTTCAGAGTCTTGGATCCTCTACAGAGCCATACACCTTGAGGCAAAATATCTATACGGTTTAGCAAACTGCATGCTTACACAAGCTATTTTCAGTTCTTGGTGATTAACTGTCACACTTCCTATTTTGGTGAATTCCAGGGGGAATGGAATGTCGGGTCTTATGACTGTAGTTTTCAGTTCAAGAGGTGAATCATAAACACAACACCCAGCTCCATGACCCTGAGAGTAATGGCTCGTACAAGCTTAAATCTGTGTATCTAACAGTCTCTCTTCTCCCTGTTTTGGCTGTCAACTTATTATTCATATCCCATCTCCCCTGCTGCAGGCACACTGCAATGTTCTGGTCAACAGCACCACATTCACAAAAGGAATGCAGGGAAATAGTTGGGACGCTGGGTAATGACATAAATAACAGTTAACATTTATGGAGCAATATTTCTCTTTGAGAAAAAAACTGTTCTGGACAGTAACACATGAAGATGACAATTCACACAGTCAGTGAAACTCAATTTGGTGTCTGGAAGTCAGTAAACAGGCCCAACACAGAGGACAAAGACCCCTCTATGAATAAGCAGAAATTCTCCAAAAGAAACCAAAAAAACAGCGTCAGGTAGCCCAGCTGCCACAATGGCTCACGCTCAGAAAAAGACCATGAAAGTCAATTAAGAAGGAAATTAGGCTGGAAATGAATTATCCAGCCCTGTAATCTCATCAGAGCCACATGGTAATTGAGAGGGCAGATTATCACTCCTGAATTAGTGCAGAGTTCAGCTGCACTCCCATGTCTGCACATCTGAATTTTATACAAGACCAAGGTGAATGCGGCAAATGGATTGTTCTGCTTTTCTGAAAAGAAAAATAAAAGTTTCACAAACTGGCTAACATCCATTTATTATGTGTATGAAGCAATCTTGCAATATATTGGCTGAATGGCGGCATCTGTTCTAATCTGTATCAAAGAACCAAAGTAAAGCTTTTTGGACACCAAGGAAATGGTCAAGAATCTAACACTAACATCAAAGACCGCAAAGATACAGGGTGTCACATACTGGAGAGTTTCATAGTATCTAAAGTGTCACCATAAATGAACTAAGGACACATCAAAAAATCTCATGACCTTCGCCAGGAATAAAGGGTCCATTTATGCAAGACAAAGCCTCGCTTTGACTCTTTAACCAGTAAAAATATCTGGAAGTGATACATTCTACTGGCTGCTGTGTATTGACTTTTTATTTTTATAACCTTATTACATTTGCATGCGCAGTGGCTTTGTTGGCTTCTTGCAGCTTGTGTTTAAGTAACTAATCCCAGATGTTCTTTGGGAGCTCTCCACCCATTCTGCAAGCATAACCAAATGATAATGTGAAAACCAAAGAAGGTAATGTCTGCAGCATCTTTGAGAAAGAGTAAGAAAGAGCACAGATATATTAATTATTGGACTGGATGTCCAAGTTTTAGCAGATTTTCTGGAAAACCTAACATTCTGTTGCTCCAAATAAGGTATTAGAGGTTGCCGTATATCATCACTGGCAGATTCAAGAATACAAAATATCACAACCCTTCTCCTACTGGTCATTATTCTCACAGAGATACTACTGCAATGCAGAACAAGCAGGGAGCAAGGAAGCTGCAGGATGTAGTGGTTATCCTGTCTCATTAGTGTCCCTTCAATCTGAAGACCTCTCTCTGCTTTTCTTCCTCACCTTCAGCTGTGGTTTCAGCATGCACAGGGGAAACATTGACTGGTATGAGTCAGTGGATGTGGCACACAGTTACCCCAGCTGACAGGAAATCAAAGGCCACTGATGATTGTTGTAGGCCTTGTTCGCAGTCAACTTTGTTGCTAATTTTGAAATGGAGTTAACGGTTCCCATTAGATTCAGTGGGACCCACATCAAAGGCTTTACTGCATATCCTGCCATTTCTCTACCCAGATCAACCTTGACTTCATGTAGCTGCTACTGTGACAGACCCAGGAGAACTGGAGGAGCTGGGGTCAAAAGAAGGCAAATACAGGCAGGGAAACTCATTCACATAAAAGGCACACCATCGCTAGTGCCATTTGAGCCTGCCTCAAACCACAATAAGCCTTGAACAGAAATCCAGTCTCCTACTTGAGTATACTAAACAAATAATTTGTTCTAGAATGTCAGGGTAAAATACTTCAATATTGGCTGAAGTGGTTTTGGCAAGAGTGTAAATGAGGTGGGTTTTCCCGCCATTGTGTATGTTTGAAAGCATGCTAGAGATGATTCTGCTGATCTAGACCCAGTGTTGAGAACCTGGTCTGGTTTGTGTCCCAGCTTATTGGAGGAAGCAGAGCCGGATCCTGTGAGACTGATGCTGACAGATTTGCAAGATTTTTTTTTTTCATATGCTACATCCATCCGATGGGAAGAAACACAAGGTCAGGACTAGAGTTTTATATAGTATATAGTAAATGGCTGCTATCTTCAGCTCATTAACACCAGGAGTCAGGTTGGAGAGCCAGCATTAACATTCTTTCCTTAACCATATTACAGCCTCTAAAACAGTCACAAGACCACACTATTTCTGGATGCAGTTCAAACACCAAATGGCTCTTTGAAAAGAAAAGTCTTTTTTTTAAAAAAAAAAAGAAAAAAAAAAAAAAAGCCCCAAGTCATTTTATCAGGAATTCATTACATCTAATAGGCAGCGCTGGATTCTGTCGACAAGAAGAGATGTGGTGCTCATAACATTTCTACTTCTCTCTATGACACTAAATCACCCCAAAGTCATCAAGCAGAACAGGGGAAGACACTGTGCATCATTCATTTACAACTTAGTAGCTGTGGGCTAAATATAAAGAGAACAGTTAAAGAGATTCCCATGAATCCATGAGCAGATGAGACACGGAGGTGGAAGCACCTTCTGGGGAACATAGACAAAAACTAATTCCATCTTTGTGTGTTTGAATTACCAGTAAGATTACATGTTAGTCCCCTCAAACCACTTCCACTTCAAGTGCTACAAACCAAATTGGTAACACTTTACTCAAGGGTAGTGTTCATAAGGCTAAATGACACCTACATAAACACTTCATGACAACTGATATTAACCTACATCACAGGCTTATTCCAATATGCTTTCTTCAATATTACTGTCAAGTTGAGTCGTTACGGATTTTTGTTAACAAGGTTGTGTTACGATACTTTGATTTGTGTGACTTGAACTGAACTGAATTTGTAGCTCATTGTAATTCTGGTATGTCAGAGTAACATAATGATGATGTGATATACTATAGCTTACCAAGACACGGTTAAACTGGAGAACTGAAAAAAACTGTTGGTGGAAACATGGACATGATTTTAACACCAAGTCAACAGAGGTAGTCATGCGAAAAAATAAGTACACCCCATGGAAATTGTTGGCTTTTTTGACACATTTGGACAAGCAAACATTTGATCATCTTTGAAACAGTGCCTATTAATGAAGTTGATATACTTCAACAAAACCACAAGGAAAATTAGCTTTTTCAATCATTTTAATCAACACAAATATCAATAGATGTGATCATCTTCTGTGGAAAAAGTAAATACACCTTTGGCCTCAAAAGCTAGTACTGCCTCCTTTAGCAGAAATAACTTCTTCTAGGCGTTTTGCATAATTGTCCACCAGTCTCTGACATCGACTTGATGGAATTTTTGACCATTCTTCCATGCAATATTCTTTCAGTTGTAGGATGTTTGAGGGTTTTCTTGCATGTACTGCCCATTTCAATGAGATTCAAATCCAGGCTTTGACTAGGCCATTCCATAACCCTTCATTTCTCCTTTTTGAGCCATTCCTTTGTGGATTTGCTAGTGTGCTTAGGATCATTATCCTGTTGAAAGGTCCACTTTCGGTTCAACTTCAACTTTTGGACAGATGGCCTCAAATTATCTTCAAGCACTCTTTAATATGATGCATAGTTGAATCAATGAATGCAAGCTGTCCAGTCCCTGAGGCAATGAAGCAACCCCAAACCATAACATTTCCACCACCGTGCTTCTCCTATAAAGCTGTCTTTGGTCTGTGCCAAACAGGTCTGCTGTTACTGTGGCCAAACAACTCTATCTTTGATTCGTCTGTCCAGAGCACATTATTCCAAAAGGCCTGGTCTTTGCCTATATGCTCATTGGCAAACTGTAGTCTTACAAAGGCTTTTTCCTGGCACGCCTCCTATGCAGGTCAAATTTGTGCAATCTCTTTCTGAATGTTGAAGCATGCACTTTGACACCAACAGTTGCAAGACTTACTAGCAAGATCCTCTGATGAAATTTTGAGGTTCTTGGAGACTTCTTTTTGCATCAGACGGTCTGCTCTTGGGCTGAATTTGCTGGGACGGCCAGTCCTGGACAAATTGGCAGTCGTTTGAAATCTGTGCTATTTGCAGATTATTTTCCTTACAGTGAAATGATGCATTTCAAATAATTTGGAGATCTTTTTAAATCCCTTGCCAGACTCATAGGCATCCACAACTCTTTAGATCTTGGCATGATGACACCACACACCTCAACAGCAAAGGGAACACCAGATATAAGAGGAGTATAAATAAGACTGTTTTTTTTTTTTTTTTAATGAGGCACTTGTCTAAGCTGTCAAAGCTTGACAAACATATTAAAGAAATTGTCTTTATGACACCTAACAACTTAACTTATTCAGGTGTCATGTCCTTAGGTCAAGTTTTAATGACCAAATGTTATTCAAATGCAGTTCAGAACCTCTGTTCACAGTAAGTTCTTACTGTACTGTCCATGTCCATCTGAAAAGCGTGGGCAGTGACACTGTCCAGGCCAGAGAATCAGGATGAGAGTAATTCTTCAGCAGTGTTGACAGTCAGAATGCACTTATCTTTACTCTGTCACTCTGTTAGTACAGTTAGCAACAGTCAATTCTCAGGAAGGAAGAACACTTGGACTTTCCACACAAGCAAGAAACAGACTATGACATCACTAGAGGACTCATAGCTCTATCGAATAAGCAATGAAAGAAGAAGTGGTTAAACGTATGACTAAACATGGGAAAGGCCCAATAAACCGTAATCTGAAGATATGAAATACTTTGATGCTTTGTTTAGACCTAACCTAGAATGTTACCAAAATCATGCTTGACATATTTTTGAGACAAGAAACTATTGCCACATACCAGATAACGAACACAGTGAAGCAGTTACTACGCAGAAAGATGCAGAAAGCACAGGGAACATGCGCGAAGGCTCAGTAGGACTATTCTGTTTACTTAATTCTGCTACCATGCCTCAGGCAAAAGCCTGGCTTTTTTTTTTTCTTTTCCACAAGAACATCACCAAGCCACTGTACAGTTCTGTGGCTTTATAATTGTTTTGACCCAAACATCAGTTAAAACACAACAGACATTAGGAATGCATGCACATGCTTGGATCTGTGTCACTGTGCTCAAACCCGTGGCTGTTTCGATTTTCTGGAGCTACACAAACAGCCTGCAAATAACTTCGCTTTGTTTTGATTCATGGAGAATGTCAGTTTCCTTGAGTCACCGAATAAATTAGAGCGAAATACTTTTAGACAGGCAAAAGAAGAAATGCAAAAGCAAGCCTTAATGACTCATTAGACTGGGTGATTGGTGTTCGGAGGTAGTTTAATTCAATCTGCACCTCTAATCCCAGCGTCCGCAATTCTTTCTGTTCTCCGCTCTAAACAAGCACAGATTGGCTCATTTGAAATTGAAAGAGGTATAACTATTGATCCTGCACAAAGAGAGTCGCAATGTGTTCTCTGTGAATACAAACAATGCTGGTTTGCCCTAATCCTGACCCAATGAAGAGCGAAATAAAACAAGAGCTGCCGAGTTCAGCTGAAGTTTGCACAAGTGATTACTGTAAGTGCAAATGCTTAAGTGCTGATTTGTGGAATAAAACAAATGTATGATTAGTGTGTGGACTTGGAGCGGGAAATAGCAGTGACACAAGTGCAGTACCTATGTGATAAAACGGTAGGATTCGCTCTCGGATTCCCTGAATATGGAAATGGAAAACTGAAGAAACAGAAGAGCACACTCAAGCAGGAAATGACAAAGCAAAATGATATTTGGACAAACCCTGTTGTGTGCTTTGTTAGCCAGTGTGTGTGTGTGTGTGTGTGTGTGTGTGTGTGTATGAGAGAGAGAGAGAGATGAGAGTTACTGTGTTGGCCAGAGCTCTGTGAAGGTTCAGAGAGATGGGTGGAGTGATAAAGTCGGTGTTGTTGTAGGCCATGTGGGAGTTCAGCGTTTAGAGGTTAAGTAAAGTCGACTCACCCGGTGTGGGTCGTACTCGGAGCCTTGACGTCGAGCCTCCAACTCTTCGTAGGCTGGAGCAGCTCCCTCTCTCCGAGCCTGCTGATACTCTCTGCGCAGCTGCTGGATACGGTCCATACTGCTGCACCAAACACACACACACACACACACACACACACACACACACACACAATGTTGATTTCCATATTGATTTAGTCTTAACAACTACATATTAAACAAAACCTGACCTTTAAAACCTGACCTGCTGTCTAAAAGCTTAGAAATACACATGCTAATAAGTTTTTGATGCCCACACAAATGCATAAACATACAGAGCAAAGGCTTTAGCATAATAGATTTTATACGTTAGATGAAGGTCAAGAAGGGCATGCTTTGCTGCTGATGGATTCAATGAGGAGCAGGAAAAGCATCACAGTAATATTGAATTCACATTAACCTACAGTACATGGACAACACTCGCATCCCGAGCAAAACCCACAAGTTTAATCACAGATGATCAACATTCTCGGTATAATATACCTCAGGACAGGATTACAAAATAAGACTCAACTTGTGACTGTGTGTAAATGTATGTGCTGATGACATTTTGATAAGGACTCAAAGTTAAATAAATAAAAAAAAAAAAAAAAAAAAAAAAAAAAAAAACAGACACGGCAAACGACTTGTTTATCTAACACTCAGCCAAAGAATGTGTGATATTTTCTCTCTGTCTGTGCTCAAATATTGTGTTGTGTTACAAAGCCATGGAAGTGTGACGGTGCTGATAAGGGCCTGCCTGTCAGTTCAGGGCTACTCACACTCAAACACAGTATCACCTCCGTACACGCCAAAGTCAACCGCAACCTTTCCACCACAAACACCACACATGCAGAACGAAAGCACAGCATTGTAAATCACACATCGCTGCAATGTCAACAACAGCTAAATATCAGGGTGTCCAGCTCAATATTATGTCACTATTAAATTTAGAACAACAGCCCTCCTCAACCATTATACAAAGACACGGTCCCGCATACATATAAACTACATTAGAAAAAAGCTCAACAAGCGAAGCATCTCCAACTAGTTTACAACACAGCTGACAGAGCTGCAAATACATCAAGGAAATGGCGAACTTAATGTAGCCATGAGATACTAAATGGAGTTCATGAAATTAAATTGAGATGTAAAGGCTATTTTATGACGCTTTAAATTAGCTGTTATGAGTTTTTTTTTTAAATGTTTTATTTAACATGATGTGCGCTTCTGTCCTAGATGATTTGAAGGATAAGCTGACCAAGCACTCATCTGCTAAGCTTGCTCATCACTTTCATTTAATTAATAATTTAATCCATAAAAATTCAGACCTTGAAATAAGCAATGGCGCTGATTAAGATGCTGTCTCCCACAAAAATTCGTAGACTTCCATACTATTCCTCTTTTTTTTTTCCTATACATTTTATGACATATTGTGGTTACAATACATTGTCAGACTGTAGCACTGGACGCAATACTGCTCCTTGGGTAAGAAAAATGGGCAAAGTCAGACTCATGTGCAACTGAGACACGACTGTGATTCTCCCAAACAGCTGTCTGAGTAGCGTTATGAGTATGTCCCGTAAGCAATTTCGGTATTAACTCCTCGCTACACGCACATTACAGCCCATAGTACGCATTCCATGCAAACACATTAAATCAACTACGCTAAGGCTCTATATGTATATGCATTTGTGTGGGCTTGAAACATGGAAAGTTAATGATAAAGATCATCACCCACTAGTTTATACAGAAAATGCAAAACAGTGACTTTATATACACATACTGGGCTTCTAGCAAACCTACACATACATCAAGGCAAATCATATACATATGTTTAGCATTTTACATAATACCATATTTACACTGTTATATATATATTTGCAAAATACACACATGCAAAGACTGACAAGTCCAACAACACATCTTGACAGTGTTACCGAAGCAACTGAGTTTAAATAAACATATAGTGTCCAACACTGAAGTGACTACATCTGCTGTGTGACTGAGAGCAGCACACTCAAAATGCTCAGGATTTTTAAACTTAACCATTTGGGGCTCTGAAACATACAATGAAAGTAGAACATTTTTTCAGCAATGCCAATACAATAGAGGCAAATTTACTTTCCTTAAATCCAAAAAGTAGATCCAAAGAGATCCCAATCAAACAAAAGAGAAAAAAAACATTATATTTGGTCATTTATTTATTAAGGAAAATGATCCAATATTACATATCTGTGAGTAGCAAATGTAAGTGAACCTGTAGGATTAGCAGTTCATTTTGAAGGTGAAATCAGAGTCAGGTGTTTCAATCAGTGGAATGACAATCAGGTGTGAGGAATGTCACAAAGAAACCCAGGGTAACTTCTAAGCAACTAAAGGCCTCTCTCACATTGGCTAATGTTAATACTCATGAGTCCACCATCAGGAGAACACTGAACAATAATGGTGTGCATGGCAGGGTTGCAAGGAGACAGTCACTGCTCTCCAAAAAGAACATTGCTGCCCTTCTGCAGTTTTCTCATGTGGATGAGCCAGAAGGCTATTGGAAAAATGTCTTGTGGATGGATAGAACTTTTTGCTTTAAATAAGAAGTGGTATGAATGGAGAAAACACTGCACTCCAGCATAAGAACCTTATCCCATCTGTGAAACATGCTGCTGGTAGTATCATGGTTTGGGCCTGTTTTGCTGCATTTGGGCCAGGACGACTTGCCATTATTGATGGAACAATGAATTATGAATTATACCAGTGAATTCTAAAGGAAAATGTCAGGACATCTGTCCATGATCTGAATCTCAAGAGAAAGTGGGTCATGCAGCAAGACAATGAGCCTAAGCACACAAGTTGTTCTACTAAAGAATGGAAGAGTAAAGTTAATGTTTTGGAATGGCCAAGTCAAAGTCCTGATCTTAATCCAATAAAAATTATGTGGAAGGACCTGAAGCAAGAAGTTCATGTGAGGAAACCCACCAACATCCCAGAGTTGAAGCTGTTCTGTACTGAGGAATGGGCTAAAATTCCTCCAAGCCGATGTGCAGGACTGATCAACAGTTACTGGAAACATACACACACACACACACACACACACATTACATTGGGAGAGTAGACAGAAGAGAGAAACAGAAAGACAGACAGAGAGAGAGAGAGAGAGAGAGAGAGAGAGAGAGAGAGAGAGAGAGAGAGAGAGAGAGAGAGAGAGAGAGAGAGAGAGAATGAATGAGGATTGCAAGAGAAGATAAAAATTAATTGGCAATATGTGAGTTTATATGTTAGTAACACCAATAAACAATGTAATTGAAAAAGAGAGGTAAAAAAAATAAATAAAGTGGGACAGAGAGGAAGAGGATAAAAATTTTGTGGAAGGACATGAAGCAAGCAGTTCATGTGAGGAAACCCACCAACATCCCAGAGTTGAAGCTGTTCTGTACTGAGGAATGGACTAAAATCCAAGCTGATGTGCAGGACTGATCAACAGTTACCAGAAACGTTTAGCTGCAGTTAGGTTACAGAAGGGGGTCACACCAGATACTGAAAGCAAAGGTTCACATACTTTTGCTACTCACAGATATATAATATTGTATCATTTTCCTCAATAAATAGATGACCAAGTATAATATTTTTTCTCATTTGTTTAATTGGGTTTTCTTTATCTACTTTAAGGCATTGAGTGTAAAATCTGATGATGTTTTAGGTCATATTTATGCAGAAATACCGAAAATTTGAAACTTTCACAAACTTTCAAGCACTACTATGTACTCTGTGTGTGTGTGTGTGTGTGTGTATATCCCCTAGGTGGTGTTCAGTACCATTCTAGACTAGGCTTTTCTTTCTGTAGTCCTGAGACTTTTTTTCTAATATTGTAAGCTATGAGCTCAGTACAGTCATTTAAGTTGATAACCTCTGAACCTTCATCAGCAGCAAACTCACGGTTCTGCTTACACAATAATAATAAAGCATTGCGTTATAAGTATAGCTGTTTCTTGGGGAAAAAAGGTTCTTTCCTCACAAGATGTTGTTAGGTGGCATAAGGTAACAGAAAGTACAGGACAGATTAATGCAAGTGAAAGAAGCTGAGAAAGCTAAAAATCGAGACATTGGAGGGGAATCCAGATCTGATTTAAAAAAAAAAGAAAAGAAAAAGTTTTTATCCAACTGAATGGGAAAGACGTGGGAGAACGACTGATGCTTTCCTTGGAACAAGTGAGCCCTGACAACTCAACTCCCCTTCAGGCACTCAGTAGAACGCTCAAATTTAATTTGGGCCTTCTTTGGGCTTGCAACTAATCAGCCTTGTCTACTGTTTATCCACTGCTTCACACATCATGGCACACACACACACACACACACACACACACACAGGGAGAGTAGACAGAAGAGAGAAACAGAAAGACAGAGAGAGAGAGAGAGAGAGAGAGAGAGAGAGAGAGAGAGAGAGAATGAGGATTGCAAGGGCAGATACAAATTAATTGGCAATATATGAGTTTATATGTTAGTAACACCAATAAACAATGTAATTGAAAAAGAGAGGTAAAGAAACAAATATAAATAAATAAAAAAGTTGGACAGAGAGGAAGAGGATAAAAACTATTAGATTTAATGAAATTAAAAACCCTTTAAAAAAAGACCTTATTAAGAAGACAATAGAAACACATGGATGATGCAGTGGGAACAGTTTGTACAGCCAAATATGCACACACTAACACACCCAGGACAAGTTGTGTCCAAGAGAAGTATTACCATGCTATAGGACAGTGCTCACACACACACACACACACACACACACACACACTGTCCCTTTGGTATCAATCATCTGTTGTCATATACAGCATTTTTCATCTTTTCCTCGCATGAGCAATAAACAGGCTTGTGGCTCAGCCTACTCTCTATAGAGTTATAAGATCACACACAGAGACACACACACCTGTCTGCATACACTCATACCAATATGTCAGTGTCACTGCTGTGCTGAGAATGCTCCACCAGCCCAATAATGTCTGGTCAGTTGTGGCCCATTTCCATGTCTAGTGTATAGCAAATAGCAACAGACAGACTATAATCAGCAACTGTATACCTACAAAGTACAATTACATGCTAAATTTACCTGATAAAATCGCTAATGAATGTGTCTACATAATACATATAGACTTGTGTGTGTGGATGAGGACAGAACAACACAATTGCTTTCTGGACACTCGGACAGAAATAAAGTATGACGGCAAACTTGCATCATACTTATATTCTCTCTCTCTCTCTCTCTCTCTCTCTCTCACACACACACACACATACACACAAACACACACAGTTCAGTAAGGACACACACAGGTCCCCACAAAACCAGATTTCATGTGCAGTGGGAGCGAATTAGTGCTCAGGGATATGTGAGTTATATACAGAAACGATGAGGGCACTGAAGGCCTACAGGAGCTCATCTGGAGCGGGAAGACTCGGAGTTATGGTCCGACCTCCCTCCTGCCATTTTTCACCCCTCAATTTCTGTGATGGAGGGCCAGAGAGAACAGAGCTGAGACGTGTAGCTGCATCTATCTTCTGCTCTCGCTGCTCAACAACAGTCCCCCATGGCTAGTTTACACAATTTATGGTGCACCTTGCAAAAAAAGAGGAAGAATGAATAAGAAAGAACAGAAAGGGGGGAAAAGTGGGAAAAAAAGCTGGAACTCAATCAGAGAAGTGTACTGATCGAAATGGGGAAAAGTGCCTTACTAAAAATAAATACAAAACAGAATAATTTACAGCAATGAAGAACGTGAGCATTGTCCATTCAGCATGGGAACGGTAGAACTGAATGCTGGATACCTACAGAATGTTATTTCTGAAGATGTTATATCTGAAGATGTTATCAGAAATGTTATTTATTAGTTTTCTAGAAAATGTTATTTCTTAATTTTGTTCTTTCTAAATTGCATGTTGGGATGAAACACACTATATGGGCAAAACTTTGTGGAAACCTGACCATCACACCCATATGTGGACCTTCCCCAAACTATTGCCACAAGAGGCCCAAACATGTTCCAGCATGACAGTGCCCCTGTGCACTAACTGAGGTCCATTAAGACATCATTTGCCAAGGTTGCAGTAGAAGAACTCGAGTGGTCTTCACACAGTCCTGACCTCAACCCCACTGAACACCGTTGGGATGAACTGGAATGCTGACTGCACCCCAGGCCTCCTCACCAAACATCAGTGCCTGACCTCACTAATGCTCTTGTGGCTGAATGAACACAAATCCCCACAGCTACACTCCAAAATCTAGTGGAAAGACTTCCCAGAAGAGTGGAGGATATTATAACAGCATAGGGGGAATAAATCTGGAATGGGATGTTCAACCAAAACATGAGTGTGAGGGTCAGGTGTCCACAAACTTTTGGCCATATAGTATACTGCCGTACTGGTTTTACGTGTAAAATTATATTTAAAATGCATTTAAAAATATTTTACTGCATCTATCATGCTTCTTTTTGCCTTTTGTAGTTACTACACTAAACCCACACACTGAAAACTTATTCCAAAAGACTGAATATTGAATACTTTAACAACAAAAAAGAGAAAGGCGGGGAAAAAAAACAACCATATTACTAAGCAGTTTATTTTGGAAGCAATCAAGGACTACAACGTAACTGAGGTCATTATTTCGGGACAGAGCTGTAAATGAAATCTGTTTTCAGTAAAGTGCTGGACAAGTAGAGACTGACATCAGCTTAAATGGTGCACGCTACTTTCTCTCACACACAGAGCCTTTTTTACCAAAAGGCTGACAGCGCTGGATGATCACACACAGCAAATATCTTCACCAAAACCACAATAAGCTTCTACAGCTGCACGAATGTCATCATGACGTACTACAGGAATCTGAAATGAAACAGAATTCATTCACTTACTTTGGACCACAAAAGTTGGACTTGAAGTTGCTGAGTTACACCATGTTGAGGATGTAATGCTCTTATCAAGATTATACTGTATATTAACACATGCATTACTATGATGTAGTGCTAATCTGAGGTTTTATGATAACATTCCTACCTGTGTGTGTGTGTGTGTGTGTGTGTGTGTGTGTGTGTTAGTGTGTGTGTGCGCGCATGTGTGTGTGTGTATGATCTGAGGCTACTTTTCCAGTTTGGCCCATCAAGTCCCTAGATGGAGCATGCACTAGAGGGATTAAGAGCTGTGCATGTGACCATATTTTACCCATGAAACTTAACTACAGCTGCCATTTTGATAAAGCACAGCCTTCAGATTTTAAATGAAGTAACTATCAGTCATGTTTCAGTTACACAAACTTACACAACTGTACACACACACACACACAGAGAGAGAGAGAGAGAGAGAGAGGAGAGAGAGAGAACACAATAGAGAGAAAGATTAGAAATCAGAATGGAGATGGAGAAGAAGGGCACAGTATACCCTATCTCCCCCTCTATAAAGCTGGAAGGGGGAAAGCCAAGCTCCAGCACCTGGCGTCTTCATCTGCCCCGCTGCTCTTTCTCTTCTACAATGACACTTTACAGAACGGAAAGCAGGAAAAGTTCAATAAAGGCTACAGATATCTGTTTTCTCCCTCTCACAGCAGCAAGAGGGCCAGACATTAACTATAGCCTGTGCTATCGATTCCCTCGGGCAACAGCGATGGCTGTCTGATTGCAGCGAGAGAGAATTAGTGCTCGGCCTGGAAAAATAAATAAAGAAGTAAAGGAATAAAAGAGACGATTTTTATCTATTAATTTCATGCGTAAGTGATTGGGTACTTGGCTGGCTTCCAAGGGAGGGATGAGAGATGAGAGATACTACAAATGAATAGAGTCATTAATAAGGCATGCGGTAACCTGGATTCACACACAAACACACACACGCTAAATGAACTTACCGTGATTTTGTAGTAATCCTCAGATTTCAGTATAAATACTTAAAATTATAAATAAATAAATAATTAAATTACTACTGGTCATATATATATATATATATATATATATATATATATATATATATATATATATATATATATATATATATATATATATATATATATATATATATAAATTCTCTCTATATAGCACAGACTCCCCTGTCACAAATACTGCACTGATACTCCTCACGTGTGTGTCCCTGTGAGTCCATCATCAATGTCAACAGCAGCCAATGACCACAAAATGTCTTGTGATTATGAGTGTGATATTGTTAAATGGAGATCGCCAACATCCAGGAATGTTATCTGAATGGCTTCAGAATCATGCTGTAAATCTTTGCTTTTACACACCCTGATTGCTCACAATATCTCTCGCACTGCAGGCCCACACCTCCATAGACTCATAGGACAATGACAGGGCTTCGGTTCTCACTGCTTTCTTATAGTGTCTATCTATTCCCCCCCAGCACCACCTATTCTACATAACACAGCTCGTATGATTAATTTTAACATAGTCCTCTACTATTTGCGAGCCTGGGTTCCCGCCTCTCCGTTAGCCGTTTTACGACGGCACGAGGCATGGAGTTGAGCGGATCTTAAGTGCAGGGTAAATAATGGCTTGCATCTAGAACCCACATAAATCCAGCAGACAGGCCTGTCCAAACTCCTAACTGCAAAACCTGAAAGCACAGTCCAGCGCTTAGCTAATTATCACAAAACGCTGTCACAGTAAGACCAACAGAGAGAGAGTGGGGACGAGAGTGAGAAAACGAGGAAGAGAGACCACTGACAAGTTACAGACTTCAAAAGCGAGAAATCATTATCTGTTCGACAAAGAGAGAAGCATGCATACACTCCTCTCAATCTGCAGCCTAATCAGGCTACATGAAACAAACAAACAGCACATTTCAGTTTCGTTTTCCTTCTTCTTCTTCTTTAATCTGTTTCTCCTTTCAGTTTCTGTCTCTGTTTCAATCCGTCTTTTTCGCTTTCACAGCGTTTGTCAGTTACTGGGGCAGAACAGACAGTTAGTCTTAAAGAGTGTGTTCAGAACTAAGCAGATGTTAGAAATGATAAATATTTATTAGGATCTTATATTTATAAAACAGCGCTGTTGAATTTCAGAATCTGATTGTTGATTAATTTTTTATAACAGCAGCTCTGACTGTAATTTCGAACCATCAGTTTACATTAAAGCGCTAGTTATAATGTGTCATTGTTTCTATATTAACAACTTTTGCAACCACGTTGCTGTGGTATAAGGGGAATACAACACATCAGGTAGTACTGTTTTTAGGAAACTAATCAACATGGATGGCATCACATCACCCCACTGATGATTAATGAACTAAAACAGCACAGCCCATTATGTTTTATTCCTTACTTAACAGAGAACAGTCCCTCCAGGATTGCGCGATTTTGAGATCGCAGAAATTAACACAAAATCAAGTGAACTATGCAATATTCACAGGAACTTGCAATTTTTCAAAATTACCGCAGATTACCTGCAGATTTTGGCCAAGATGCATCACGTGACATCATCACAATGCGCATTCAGTCAAAGCCCTCTTCGATTCACATGCATCAAACAAGACTACAGTTAAAAGGTCTCATTTACATGAAAAACAATTTCGAGCAATTGCAATTTTGCCAAGTCAAGCAGCCTTCCACAAAAAAGTACAAAAAAAAAAACCCAACGCAAACTGCATCACAAATTTTTGAAACAAAGCCGCAGGAAAATCAAGTATTTTTGGCTGCAACAATCACAAAACACTCCATGAAAGTATGTCGTGCTTTCACGTCAAATAAGAGTAGGTCTAATCTTATTCCCTCATTTCTTTGTTTAACCCTATTACACAAACCACAAAAAGAGAGAACATTCCCTGGCTTCAGAACCGAGTTTGTTAAGCAGCGACAAGTAGAAGACATGAGGAAGCGCTTGTGAGTATGTGAATGCTCTAACAGGCAGGACGGAGGGAGCAAGGAGCAGAACGCAGTGGATCTCTCAATTTTCTCCACTGCTCCAATGCTCACTAATGGCAGCAGGCCGCTGTGCTCTAATTGGTAGACATTTCCAGAAATGAAATTTGACAACAAAAGATAGCCCTCTATGACAGGTTGGCTTTGCGGCATCCTAACCAGAAGTGACAGCACTTTTTACATGCCATTTGCAATTGAAGAAATAATTAGAAATATTTTGGCTAGCATAACATTATTTGGACAGGCAATCAATGTTTTTTTTCCCCCTTTCCTTTCCTTGTCTCTCTCTCTCTCTCTCTCTCTCACTATTCTAATTTGCTGCTATGCAGGTGATGAGCAATTGAGGCCAGGGCTGTTTCATTAAAACACCTATCACACTCAGGAACACTGCTGCTACACAACTACACATAAGACCGGCTGGCCAGACACATTTGTGACAAACAATACAAAGCAAGTATCCTTATTTGGTCACTCTGGATATCCCTTTATTCAGTAAAGCAAAAGCAAAAGCAAAAAAAAAAAAGAAGCTCAGAGTTCAACTCGACTAATGAGCTACGAAATGCAAACAATTCAAAATCCTGCAAAAATGGTCAAACCCTAAATCCTGCTGTTGCTAAAAACAGAACACAAGACATCTCAGGAAAGACTCGTTGCTAAGCTACAAGATGCATCTGTACGAAGAAAAAACACACAAAGTGTGTGTGTATGTGTGTTTATTTGCCCTTCTTCTTCTGTATGCACCTATTCCATTGTGAGAGAGATGTGGAATTACTTTCATTCAGTAAGTGGCAGCCAGGAAGTTCTTGAACAAATATTCCTCTCTCATTGTCAACCTTCCTCTCTCGTTCTTTGGTCCACATACACACATGTATATAAGGTCCCACTTCAATTACCTGTAGCAGGGATATACAGAGAGAGAGAGAGAGAGAGAGAGAGAGAGAGAGAGATTGAGATTCCCGGATTCAGGGAGACACTCAAGAGCCCAGCTTGGCAGTGTGTAAAAACAGCAGTGGAGTGGAGCACCCATTCAGCTCAACAGAATGGCTGATTAATTAACAGGGAGAAAAGCACTCGAGCACTCACCCAACCTGCACTAAAAGCTTTTCTTTCTCCATCTATTGATTTATATAATTACTCTGACAGCAATGCAGCTCTAGCACTGGAGGGAATTGGGAGGTGGGCAAAAAAGCCCTGGCCGTGGCACATTTCGGGCGGTTTGGCACAGAGAAATCTTTTGGCGATAGTGGGAGCACAATGGCAGCTGATAGCGTGCTTGAGTGAACATAGTTGACCTGTCGAGTTGTCGTTGATGGATTCATGCAGCGTCCAGTTCTGACCCTGCTGGATGGAAGTGGTGGGCTGTTTGTCCGGGGCAGTGTGGAGGTTATTGTTCATGGGTACATCCTGAACACACCATTCACTACACATGGACAGGGTGAGGCTTGTGACGCTTTCTTCTTCCATTCCACCTTTCATGTCTATTGCACCCTCCTGATTTATTTCTTAGCAAGGTCTGCAGAGACGGGACACCACAGCATCCCTCTCCATTTCCGTCTCTTTCTCCTGTGCACAAAAACAACTCCCTCCTCTTCTCCCACTCTTCATCTCCGTGGCTCCTCTCTCCAAAGAAAGAATGATTAGTTTTTAATTGGAGCGGAGCAGAGCTCTAGAGGGCTGGGGTTGTTACAACGGTATTTTTTTTTTTCCAGGAGCTATTCAGGGCTGGAGATGCAGGCTTCAGCCCCCCTCCCCCAAACTCCTGCTCTTTCCCCACACAAGAAGCGCCTCAAGAGCTTCGGTCCTTTCAATCCCCCCGGCCTCCGGCCTGCCCGCTCTCCAGCCCTGGCTCTCAGATGAAAGGGAAGATGGAGAGGCGGAAAACAAGGGCAGTGAGGTGGAGTGCCCGCATGCTAAGAGCTCAGCACGGAGAATGAAAAGGAAAGATTTTTTTTTTGTAGGTGAAGGCTAGGCTTGTAGGAATGAGAGTGAAGTGGCTGCTCTCACCAAGCAGTCCTGGGTTCATACATGAGGGGAGGAAAGATCAAGCTGGGCTCACACACCACTGCTGCAGGGGGCAGGTTTCTGGTCTTCCTGAAGTCTGAAAGCTTGGTCGTCAACAGGTGTGTGGGCCTACAAGCTTTGGGAGGAAATATTAGATCATGAACCCCTGCTTAAGAGGTTACATCAGCATCAGGAGAAAAAAAATAAAAGAAATAAAAGAAAACAAAATGGGATATTTTTATTCTCATGATCATTAATGAAGACAGCAGGACAAAGAGACCATACCAAACGTTAATGTTTACTACATTAGAGTAGCTCTCCTGGAGGAAGAGAGATAGGTGGGGCAACTGAACAAAATAAATAAATAAAAATAAAAAAAATCAACAACAAAGTTTACTACAGCCATCACTCCAATACTTTTTAGACTTATCCAAGATAATTTATTCCATAATTTCAGACAGAAAAAAATAAAACTGCAAAGTGCAATGAAGCGACAGACTAAGCACAGAGTAGTGAATGTTATAACGATTAATGACTCTCCGCGCTCCCTGGCCTGTGTGATAGCAGAGGTGGTTGAGTGGCCTTTTTTTACGACCGTTGCAAGCAACAGACTTCTAAATTGCCGGCCTTTCTAAATAACTCGCTTTCTTTAATGGCTCTCTGTGGCTGGTATTAAATCATACAGCCTCTTTACGGCACAGCGACTCTCACATTTAGCAGACTCTCTGAGTGCAGGCGCCACTGATGTATAACTAATTCATCACGCTATGTCAACATGCCTGCACGTATCGCATCAGCAGGCTTCCAGCAAATCCAAAGCGAGAACTTCGCCCAGAGACAGGTGGGGAATTAATATGCAGTGAAAAACGCAGCACACCTCCTCACACCTGGGCAGCAGGTGAGGAAATTAGGGACGCTTTATTCATCAGAATTGGCAAATCATTTGTCATGGGTCTTACGTTGATCTCAGTGCTGACTGCTGGGGAGAGTGAGAGTGTGGTCATAAATGGAGTGGTAGATCACGAGGTCAAGAGCAGCACATCAGTCACTCATGGGACTCTCAGGCCACTTTGTGATGGACGATGGAAAAGACGTGAAGTCAACAATATTGATGTGGTTATGTATTAGAGAGAGAGAGAAAGCAATGATGAATGTGTAAGTGTGTGTATATGGAGATGTATTAGTGGATGATGGGACCACGCAGGGCAGACCTGATGAGTCTTACACATCGATGCATGAGTAAGCATGAGAAAACTCACATCATCGTCCAAGTTTCTGGCAGTTATTAGGATAAAACCAGAAACAGTATGCACATAAACATAATTACACGATTAGCACTGCAGCTCTTTCTCCCTCACGCAGACGGTATTGAAGATAATTTACACCCGACACACATAATCTGTTAGACAAAGACATACCAAATCAGCATTTTTATCTGCTGATAATTCCTAACAAAAGAGTAAAACTAAATGCACGTTCATTACTGTAGCTCTTAACTTTTTTGAGCATTGTTTCTGTAGTAGAAATTAAAATACTGTAGACACGAGACAAGAATTATGTGAAAACATGATAATCCCCATAAATGGCACAAACGGTCATTTCCTTTTCATGTTCAAATACAATCATGTAAGAAAAAGGTTTATTTGTTGAAGTGCACAAATAACTGGTCAGTGTTTGTAGGGGTGGGTGATCTGAAAATGCATGATATGAGAAATATCTTATGATATTTCTAAGTACTCCTGCCTCCTGAAACCACAAGCAAATCTTCAGCTGTCATACATTAACTATCCAGAGAACATCCACTAAGCACTTTTTGAGACAATGTTTATGACATGATTCTAACTTTATTCACCTCTGCTAATATTATTATTAACTTGATTTGTAAGACTGAGGGGATTCTTGATTTAGACATGACGCACTAGCAGCCTCTGTTATCTGTTTTTACTTTTCCAAGTCCTTGACTCACTACCACAGAAAAACAACACTGCATTTCTACACTACTGTTACAAGCACTGAAAGCAGAATCACAGTTGATGTAGACCTTTATCTCATTTTGCAATGAAATACTCCGGCAGTGGAAATGTTTAACATTGCTTATGCCAAGTAGTAAGAATAGCCTGGCAAGACTTGCAAATATCTGGAGTTATATACACCACACACAAGGCTTTTACGTACACTGATCAGCCATAACATTAAAACCACCTGCATAATATTGTGCCGCCAAAACAGCTCCACAAGACCTCTGAAGGTGTGCTGTGGTATCTGGCACCAAGACATTAGCAGCAGATACTTTAAGTCCTGTAAGTTGTGAGGTGGGGCCTCCATGGATCTGACTTGTTTGTCCAGCACATCACACAGATGCACAATTGGATTGAGATCTGGGGAATTTGGAGGCCAAGTCAACATCATGAACTCTTTGTCATGTTCCTCAAACCATTCCTGAGTGTGCATTATCCTGCTGAATGAGGCCACTGCCATGAAGGGGTGTACTTGGTCTGCAACAATGTTTAGGTAGGTGGTACGTGTCTAAATAACATTCAGATGAATGCCAGGACACAAGGTTTCCCAGCAGAACATTGTCCAGAGCATCACACTTCCTCCACTGGCTTGCCTTCTTCCCATAATGCATCCTGGTGCCAGCTCTTCTCCAGGTAAGTGATGCACACGCACCCCGCCAGGGCGCGTTCTTCCATTGGTCCATGGTCAGCATAGGCTCTCTGACCAATCTGCGGCTACGCAGCCCCATGCACAGCAAGCTGTGATACACTGTGTGTTCTGACATCTTTCTATCATAGCCAGCATGAACTTTTTCGACAATTTGTGCTATAATGGCTTTTCTGTGGGATCTGTACTAACCACGGCATACCGGGAACACCCCAGTATTTACATTTACAGCATTTGGCACCTTACATTTATCTCATTTATACAGCTAAGCAGTTGAGGATTGGGTTGGTGCTGGGGTTTGAACTCACGATCTTCTGAGCAGTAGACCAACACCTTAACCACTGAGCTACCACCCAGTATGTGTCTTGTGATCTTCTACACAGAATGATCAACTTAACAACAATCCCATAAGAATACTGGCATACTGTACAGCCCTGCCTTTACAAGCCATATTGCAAATGGCACTATTAAAGAGAGAGGAAAAATACATATAATAGAGTAAAAAGTTGTAGGATCCTGAAACAAATACTAACAGTTCACATGAACAAGTCCAGATGAATAACTCAGTCAGGAATATAAAGCAGAACATTTTCATCTGCAAAAAATAAATACTTTCAGCACAGAAGATAAGCATTTTTCTCTCAAATTTGATCACCTACTAATTCCCACCCACTAGTTAACTCACCCTAATCATACAGCAGTTAACAAATGGGGAGGGTGAAAGTTAACACATGCTGCGTTACAGGGCAGATTAACACTCGGAGAACAGCGCTATCTGCCCTCTTCTGCATACACCAGCTCACAGATGCCCACGATTGGCGAGTGTCACTGTGACTGACAGAGGAAAGATAGTATGGCATCCCTCCCAACCAGAGAGCAAGGCCAGTTTTTCATCCCTTGGCTCCCGGCCGTGGCTGGCTATGGTATTGTCGGGATTCAAACTCGCAATCGCCTGACGATAGCGTGAACACTACTGTTTTGCGCCACCTGGGAGCACTTTGAGGAAACTTCAGTATTCAACAAGTACAACATATACAGGCACTACAGCTCAAAAAAGACATGCAGGGAGTAAGCTACAGTGTGTATGTATGTTTTTATATATGCATGTATGTATATATGCGCATGTAAATGTGTGTATGCACGGACGAAAAATCTTAAGTTGTATGCCAAAACAATAGGGTTCAAACTGTTAAGATAATCTTAATACTCAACAAAGATGAGTTCATGAGTCCCTCTATCTACCAATAATTCTACTTAAGAAGCACTGTGGATGTGTGAAAACATAGACAACTGTAGCTAATAGTGAGTGAGTGTGTGTGTCTGTGTGTGTGTGTGTGTGTTCCTCACCTGTCAGCTCCATGTGGGGTTGGGCCTCTCGGTTTGTTGATCTTGGCGTAGAGGCCATCAAGCGGATCTTCAGTTGAGGGCTCTCGGCTATGATTGGTGGGGTGTGTGGCTCTCTGAGGCGATGGGCTGCGGGTCCCGTATGGAGACTGAGACGGAGACGGGCGTCCTCTGAACGTGTTGATCCGGGCATAGTTCGGGTCCACGTCGTCATCCTCTACCTCAGGAGAAACAAAACGGTCTCGAGCCTGTCGATCTCTCAGCTCCTGGTGCTTTGCTTCAATCCTGAGAGGGTTCAGATATAAACACAACCACAGCGTCAGCTTCTGTGTGAAGGGTTCAGGAGATGTAATAATTAAGTGCAGGCGCCTTTTACTGGAGTTTACTCTGAGTGGCAATCGTTTTACTGTCCAAAATGCCTCAACTTGTTATTTTTTCTTGCTGGCTGTATTTACAGCAATATGAATTACAGGATAAAGAGGGACGTGATCAATACACTGAGATAGCAAGTGCAATGGCTTGCTTCTATTTTTTTTCCCTGTCTCAAGCCAGAGAAAACCAGGAACACAGAAAAACAGCTTCTGGGCCACACTGGACCATATGGAAAACAGGAGGAAGACTTGCCTCTTTTGACTCACCATAAGCCTCGGAAAACACAACACAGAATAATGAGAAAATATCTCTCTTTATTCGACTAAATTAATATATTTCCTGTGTCTCTACTGGCAGGTTCCACACAACCAAGTGAGAGACCTCATAAGATTTCTGTTTATTTGATTCTGCTTTCTTATTACAGTTTGATCACAGAGTATTCTAATAGTTCATGATTCTCTCAAAATAGCAAGCTGAAATATCACTATTCAATAATTTACCTCTCCAGTGGCTACTGTTATTCTTCTTCCAATGTTACAAATCCTGGAAGAACTTGACTCTTTTATTAATAATGAGGACAATATCTTGCAATATTTAAAGTTCCACTGCTCTCAGAAAACAGGTTTTCAAATGGTTACATTCTTTAAATTAAAAAACAAAAACCTGCATGTTCATCCAGCTAGCAGTTTTGGCTGTTAAATAAATCACTGAAATACAACAATGACAAAACTAACAGGGAGACTGAATCCCCGCTTGTATGGGAAGGCAAGAATAGATATATAGATGTTTTGAATGTGAAAATTCAGACATAATTATATATCTTGGCATTTTATAAGGATAAAAGGTGCAAAGATGTTCCTCAGCGTTTTATCTGAACTTCAGAAATGAAAATTATATTAAACAGATTATTATTCTATATTTGCAGGGTCTCTGTGGGTATTCTCAAGGGAAATTGAACACTTTTAGACCAATGACATACCAAATGCAAGAACACATCCAAATAACTTGCCCATAAGAAAAAATGACCTATTTAGGTTTCTTCTATAGCAAGAAAAAGACAAAAAACACATCTTCTCTACATCTACTCATCCACTCAAGTGTATACATTAGTGGTCACCAATCCTCTCCCTTGAGATCAACCTTCCTGTAGGTTTCACCTCCAACTAAAATCTAACACACCTGTTTTAGTACATCAAGAAATTCTTAAAGCAATGATTAGATGGTTCAGGAAGGTAGATCTCTAGGAACAGGGTTGGTGACATTATAATTTATCACTGTTATTGTTACTTACTTATAAAATGCATTTTAATGGCAACAAAACCCAAGAGAAGAGGAAACTGTAGTTAAATGTGTTAACATTTTGGGCATCAGACACTTCTGAATGGGAAATAAATGCATGAAAATGTAAGAGTAAAGATTTTTGTTTATTTTTTTGGGGGGAACGGACATGACACACTGGGCTACATGCACTTTAAGTTTGGAAGTTTCTGGAGCCAATCATTCAGATTTAAGTCTTTACCCAGGCATAAATAACACATTTACTTTTTTTTGGCATAACACATTTACTTATGAGGGAGTTTCATTTTAAACGCTGCTTGTCACTCTAGCTGGAATCGTGACTACGTGTCTGAAACTTGCACAGAAAATAAATTGGTGTCACTTTGTTGCTTGCTAGCGTGAATGAAAGGTAAACTTAGCCAAAACCCCTCAAATCCAAGACCACGCAAAATCTAACAGAAGACAATTAATTATTATTAAGATAGTAAAATGTAATATAATGTAGAATTAAGACATATATACTATGATTAGTGGTATGTTCAAGCCACTAGTGTGTTTTAAGAAGATACAGAAAGATGAGGAGATTATAAACACTGCCATAATTTCCATGTTCAGATTAATATTAGGAAACTGAGAGAGTGTGAAAAGCTGAAGAGCAGTGGGAGGAAACAGTAAGAGATCTAGCGCAGGTGGTCTCACCTCTCTCTTTCTTCTTTCATCCTCTCCAACTCTTCCTCACTCAACATTTCTGATGCATGCTTCAGTGTGCTCGCCTTGTTCTCACCTTTACTCTTCTCGTCCTTCTTCTTTCCAAACCTGAGAGACAGAAACACAGAGAGAGAGAGAGAGAGAGAGAGAGAGAGAGAGAGAGAGAGAGAGAGAGAGAGAGAGAGAGAGAGAGAGAGAGACTGAGTAAAATCACTGAATGCTCAATGTAAATAGCATGTATCCAGCCATGCACCCCTAGCAGCTGTGTGTGTGTATGTGTGTGTGTGTGTGTCTTTAGGGTTGGGTGGGTGGCAGTAAAGACACTCAGTTAGCATGCATCATCTCTGCCTCGCTGAGCGCCTCATGTACCCGACTGCATCTCTCTAGCTCAGTGAGGCCATTTCTTACGTGTGCTCCAGTCACACTGCTTAACCACACACCCAGATGTAAGCGTAAAAACATCTTTGTCCTATGAAAACACACACATGCACAATACTGATCCCTACACATGTAAGTGATATCATATACTAATGATAATATGTTAATGTTAATATGTATCTTACATCTACACATAATATTCATTACAGAAATCATGGTCTCTGTCCGTGTGTGTGTGTGTGCGTGTGTTTGTGTGTGTGTGTGTGTGTGTGTGTGCGCGTGCACGCATTATGGAGCACAGGGATCTTGCTTTTCTCATTAAAAAATAGACCTTTGCCTTTTTTTCCAGGTAGAATTTTTAATGTTTAATTAAAATGCTGAATTAATGTTTTCATATTCATTTTTCTTACTAATTTGTAAACATCATTAACTCTATCACAATAAAGGAAAACATTAAATGTTATAAGTATTAGGGACTAGGAACCTTAATGTCTTGGCTCTTTTATATATATATATATATATATATATAAATGTTAAATGTGAGCCAAAATCATCACAATTAAAAGAACCAAAGACTTAAACTACTTCAGTCTGTGGCATTGAATTTATTTAATACACGAGTTTCACAATTTGAGTTGAATTACTGAAATAAACGAACTTTTCCACAACATTCTAATTTATTGAGATGCACCTGTATATATATATATATATATATATATATATATATATATATATATATATATATATATATATATATATATATATATATATATATATAACTTTTACTTTTAACTGTTGTTTTATTAGCATCGCAGTACTAAATCCAATGCACAACATGTGACAGTGAAAATGTTATCAGGTATCTCGACTCGACTAGATATTTTTCTAGTTTTAATTACCTACTACGTTTCTACTGAGATGAAAAGCAAAGAATAAAAAGCCCATTTAAAAAAAAGGGATGAATAGGATGCTTAGAACAGTTACACACAAGGGAAAAGTATAAATGTGCATGTACAAATGTGCTAAAACGGCACGGCCATAACTGCCCATTTACTTAATAACCAACTTAATTAACTTGTGCTTAATGGCCTGAAAGTGTTACCATGCATAAATAAAGGAGGAGGAAAGAACTCTGACTTGAATTTCATCAGCAAATAAACAGAACTATTTACAGAGACTCTGAGCTGCAGAGCTGATTTACAGGGATTTTGTTTTCTGATCACAACAGCAGAACAGCTTCTGGATCTCCACTAAGCTTCATGCAATGCTAAAGGAGAGGGATTCGCTCCAGCCTGTGACTCTGGATCAGCCAAGCCGGGCCGGGCCTTTCTCACCTATCCCGACTCGACTCACCTCATCACAAAAGATGATCCACTGTCGTCCGTCTCTCTGCCTCCATACAGCCGACATTCACCCTGTTAATACCTGGCTGTTTAGTATGCCTTCAATATCCGAATTAGATCTGGATCTACATAGTATGTGGGTGTAAATGAATATGAATATAAATCTATATGAATTTAAAAAAAAATTCATTTAACTTCTTTAAGCACTTTATCCTGGGGGAAACACTGGGGATGAGGTAGGAAAACACACGCCATGTATGCAACACCAGTCTATCATAGGGCACCATACACACACATTCACACTCTCATTCACACACTCATTCACATCTAGGGGCAATTTAGCATATCCTATTCATGTACCATCATGTTTGGGGAGGTGGAAGGAAACTGGAGAACCCAGAGAAATCCACATGGACATGGAGAGAACGTGGAAAAACATCACGTGAAGAGTAATCCAAGCTCAGGATCAAACCGGGGAACCCGGAGCTGTGAGGTGGGAACCGCTGCTCCAACATAGTCTCATGGAAAGCATAATCTTTTATGACGGGTCGCTTTTCTGATGTGTCTTGGACAGACAGCTTTATTTACAGGTGTGTGTACAGTGCAAATAAATCTGTCTCTCTAAGATACATTAGAAAAACAACTCCTCACAAAAGATTGTCCATGACCCTCTCCTTATTATGTGTTTAAGGAATTGTAGAAAGAGACAAATTGTGCTTTTTTTGAGCTGTAGAACAACTGGAAAGAACAGACAACGCAAAGTTAGTTGTCAAGTATTGACTTGATTTACATATTGCATGTGATACAGCAATGACATTCAGTCAGTCTCTCTACGTGGAGATGCATTATCACTACACAATCCAGATACAAGCTGCATAAAAGCATCAGGTGAAAACTGAGTCATTACTTTGCCAAGGGAAAAATGGGACATGTCGATTGGAAATGACTGCTTGCTCGAAACCTAAGGCAGTGTGAATGTATGAGGACGTGTGAAGACGTGTGAGAACAGATGATGGACAACATGCACGACTGTGAGCAATGCGACGGCGGAGACAGACAGGATTCTCCTCTCAGGTGGAACAATTATACTGACGTCACAAACAGAATCACGCAGACGGAAAGACGTATTCACAGGTCATATGTCAGAGAGGAGGGCGACCTGAAGAGAGGACTCAGCTGTAGATCACAGACAGCTCTGAGTGACCTGCACAGGTGTTACACACAGCGGTCTTTTGTTCTATTTGTCCTGACTCATTTGCAGGACCATTTTTTCTGGTGCATTGTCACAGAAATGGTAGCATCATACAACACACTGTTCATCCCACAGTTGGATGCATGATAAGAACAGAGTAGCTAAGATGTTAGCTTACGTTTGTCTCATCCTAAGACGTTTACTTCGATGATAAGTGGTTCTGAGTTTGTGTTATATGCTGTGTATTTGAAGGAAAGTATTAGCGGAATTCAAGAACTTCCCCCAGACTACCATTAAAAACACATTTCCAACTTTTTCTTTATGAGTACAGGGAAAGGTTAAAATTGTTGTCTGGTGTAATCAGAAATACGGATTAGATTAAGTTGAAAAACGCTGGAGCATTCTTTTAAATATGGGGTTTCATAAACCCTCATTCGGATACACACACATACACACTGCCTCCTGTCATTTGTCCTCTGGCAGGCTATCTGTGTGATTCACACCACTCTCATAACTTAATTGCTACATTTATCTCATTAAACAGGAGCTATTTCATCGTGGTGTTTGGCATGCAACCACAGCACGCCCATTCAGCTTGCTAATTAAGACCAACACATCTGTGGCCTGAATGCTAAACAACGTACTTCCAGCCTAAATCGAAAAACGTCACGCAGATAGTGTGCATATCAATATACGTATTGATACAAGAGGGTTTAGGGCTGATTACACTTACACACAAGGGCATTGTCAAGGAAACAAAACTGTGGACAGGAAATGTGAACGTGAATATGAGCCCTGCTGTAATACGCTTTAAAAGGTTAATTTGCTTGACACGTGTAAGTCAGTAAGTAATTGCTAAACGAAAATGTGTTATGCACACTGGCGTGCATGTTTGCTTAATTACAAACGTGTACGGTTGTGGAGATGTGTCAAGCCGTCTTCTTAAACAAGCCGGCTGACACCCAGCTGAGGGCCGAAGTGGCTGATATTAAAAAAAAACAAAACAAAAAAAAAAAACAACAAAAAAAAAAAACGGAGGCTGAGTAGAGTTGAGCAAATGGATAAATAAAGGTAATAATTAGGCTGTCAGAAGAGGCCATGCTGCTGTCGTCAGCGCTTCAGAGGAAAAGCTTCAGACGCCATTACATACGCTGTCAGTTAACCAGAGACAGAGAGGGGGTAGCAGATATGGCACTATGTGTCACATAGACACTTACATGTGGATTTATACACTCTTACTGACTACATTATGCATTATCACACTTCTTTGCCCATTCTTAGAGTTATTTCAGAGAAGTGTCTCTTTGAAGACACGACATTCCCACTTACCTTACTTCCACTGGTAACAAACTAACAAGCAAACTGCAAAATGTATATATTTTAGCTGCAGTTACAGCTGTAAGCCGTCTGGGATATATCTCTATCAGCTCTGGTTCCTGATGTTTTCGCCCATTCTTCTGGGCAAAATTGCTCAAGTTTTTGCTCAAGATTGGACACAGCAATTCTGAAGTCTTGTCATAGATTCTCACTCTGATTCAGGTCTGGACTTTGACTCAGCCATTGTACCAAGTCAGGTTCTTGGTGCTGAACCACTCCAGTGCAGCTTTGGCAGCATTCTTAGTGTCATTGTCCTGTTGGAAAGTGAACCTCTGCCCAAGTCTCAAGTCTCTTGCATACTGAAACAGGTTTTCTTCTAGGATTGCCCTGTATTTTGCTCCATCCATCTTGTCCTCAAGCCTGATGAGTCTCCCAGTCTCCCAAGCATCCACAAAACATTATGCTACCACCACCATACTTCACTGTGGGGATGGAGTTCTCAGGGTGATGAGCAGTGTTGGGTTTCTGTCAAACATAGCACGTTGGCCTCATCAGACTAGGGAATAATATTTCTACATGAGTCTGAGTCTTCAAACAGAATTTTTTTTTGTTCTCACAAACACGTCCATAAAGCTCAGCTTTGTGGAGTGTCAGGGTTATGGTTGTTCTGTGAACAGCTTCCCAGCTCTTTCAGAATTACCCCTGGGTTCTTGGTTGCTTCTCTGGCTAATGCCCTCTTTTCCCAGTCAGTGAATTTTGGTGGATGGCCACCGCTAGCCAGCATCAGGCTGTACCATATTCTTTTTATTAAGAAAATAAAAAAAGATTCAATGGTATGCCTCAAAAGCTGTTTTTTTTTTTTTTTTAATGACAGTACCCTGATTGATGCTTTTCCGGAACTTTGTCCCGAACTTGTTTTGATAGCTAAACTCTGGAAGCTTCTAGGGACAGGACTATTTATACTGAGATAACAAAACACCTTCATGTAGATTGAGGAATGTTTGTTGTTATCATTTATCTCCCATTTCTGTGCACGTGTGTTCCATTTGGACTGAATTCCAAAAGCTTTCCCAGTAAGCATACAGTACAATACATAGATATGTAGCACCCCTATGCAGTGCACTTATACACTGAGTACAAAGTCTGTATACCGTCTTCACTGGAACAAAGCTAGCTCACCTACAATAACCTACAGTATGCAACATTAGCATGCTGGCATCATTCCTGGTCCGCCATCTATGCAAATTTGCCAATTAACTAGTCGAGTTGGGAAACTGTGAACAGAATTTCTGTTTGCAGTTTTAATACATGTTTTAAAAAATGATTTTATGAGAACATATTTTGTGTAAAAAATGTCAGTAGCCTTTTACTCAATAACTATTCTTTTGTTATTTAAACATGTGACTGCACCCTAAAGGGATACTCCCTTGTTTGTTTCCTTGGGGGGAACCTTTAAAGGTTCTATGTGGAACCCTACAACAAAGGGTTTCCTTTCACAGGTTCCACTGATGACTAAAAAAAACAAAAAAACAATCAAGGAACCCTTCTTTATTAATAATGATGAAAACAATAATGCACTTCATTTATATAGCGCTTAACACTCAAGGTCGCTCAATTCAGAGACAAAATATGCTGACTCAGCTGTGCACGTATTGCGGTGTTTAACTACAAGTCTACAGACCACAGCTGGAGCACACTGGATTAAACAGCTGTAATGGCTTGGCACTTTAGTCTGTAAAAGTGACTATGAGACGAGTCAAGTATTTCTCACATCCAAGTTCAACAGAAGCCCGAACTGGCCTAATTACCACACACACACACAATCACTAATGCCTCCACATACAGTACACGGTCATTTTCTAATTACAACATCCCATTTCCTTTCTCGCTCCTGAAAATGTCTCCCTCTGTACTGTAGAGTCAGTCTGTCCTCTCACTATAATACAGTAATATAAGTGTAATATTTAGGTACACAAGGCCGGTGATATGATGTCTCTTTTTATCACTTGCTTTCATCACTTGTCTGATATTTATGAGAGGACTTTGTCTTGATAGTGAAATTTAAACTTAAAGTGTATGTCTTTGTGTGCATGTGTGTGATGGGGAGGAGGAGTGTTACAGGACACCTGCAGACCAGCGCAAAGCCTGTCTGCTTTAATTAACTCTCTCTGCAGCCTCTCCATATTCATTACACACTATTCCTGAGAAAAGCACGCACATTCTCTCAAAAAACACACACACACACACACACACACACAGACACAGGGGAAAAGAAAAACACTCACAAGGGTCCACAGAAACACTTTCGCACAGCGCACACACACACACACACACACAAGTCAAGAGAAGATTAAAAAAAAAAGAAAAAAAAAAGCTTCCCAATATGGGTTTGTGACAGTCTCTGTGTGAGAATGAGAAATATGTAGAGAAAGGAAATTAAATCTCTTTTAATTCCTGACTTTCCTTTTCATGTGCTTTCTCTGACAAGAGGAGTCCGATTACTGCAGGATTCAGAGCTCAAATGAGATTAGCCGCGGTCGCGGTGATGTCACGGCTCTGACCTTTGCGACTGTCCGTGGCTCCCGATGGGGCCTGAGCTGAAATAATGAGAGCCGTCTCCATAGCAGCTTAATAGGTGCCAGTTGGAGAAAGTAAATGAACCAATCAGGAAACAGAAAGATGAGCCAGGCTAGAAAAATACACTTTAGTGGCTTAACATTCCTGACACAACACACCGTTCATTCTCAATATCCGCAAAGGATATGAGGCCATTAAATGATGACAAAAGCTGAGCTACAAAATAATAATAATGATGATTAAAAAACAAAAACAAAAAAAAAAAACAGCTTGGACACACATCAATGGAATGGGTAAACAATGGAGAGACATGGAACAATTCAGAGAGAGTCCTGATTGGCAGAGAGAAACATACTGAACGAGTCAGGGTTTTTCAAACAGCCAATTAGCAGCTGAGCCTGATGAATTCATTAGCATGCTCTCCAGTTATTAGAGGAAACAGGCGAGTGAATGCTGAATATTCAACAGGAGAGCAAAGACAGAACGGCACTGCATGTTCCTCTGCTCATTAGCATAAAACACAGCCATTTCGAGCACGCCATCTGTGCTACAGAGAGGCCACACACACCTTCACTTCACATGCACCTTCAAATAAATAAACACGCTAAAATACAGTGAAACTAAGGGTAAGAGTACTGAGAGTTTGATCAGTTTGTGCCTGCCTTCTTTCTCTATGTACATACTTTACTTCTTTACTGACAACGAAAGCTATAGAGAGCTATAGAGAGCAAAATCCTTTAATATGAACACAATATGCTATCTAGCATAATGTTTCTCAAGCTTTAAATATGAATGCTGAATCTGAGGAAATATAACTGAAATAGGTGAGGGAAGGCAGTGACTCTTAAAAAAAAGGTCTCATAAAGGTGCTTGGACACTGAGGAAACCGATACTGACATTTTAATCTTATTCCCTTGGCATTATCAAAATAATTCCATCGTTCGGTATTTATTTTATGATTATTAGAGCAGAGTTGTATTAGACAAGCGTTGGCATGCGCGGGAGATAACTTTTAATGAAAATCTTCAGTCCAAACCCTGAGAGCTGTCAAGTTCGTCTTTTAGGCAGCTAAGCCACGGAGCAAACACACACACACACACACACACACACACACACACACACACACAGTATGTCACTGCTAGCTCTTTATCACTCCTGGCTTGGCTCTGGTTAAAACTTTCCTCTTTTTAAATCATCTACTGCCAGACTAGCGAGCTCGAGCCATTTCCCAACCTTAATCAGAGAAATCGCAAAACTGTGCTCAAATCAGCAGAAAAAAATGGGTTCTGTGCAGCCCACACCTCCATCACTCCCCTAGATCGGGCCATTATGAAAAGCAAAATGCCTGTAATTATGTCCCTCCATTTGGCTGGTTGGGGGGTTCGAGAGAGGGCTATGCGCCACTCTCCATGCCTGCAGGATAATGGTGATGAAAGCTGAGGGGAGCGGGCAGGGGTGGTACGCTTAATGGCACCCTGGGTACATGATGCTGAGTGCTGAAAGACAGATAGACCTAGAGCTGCAGGGACATCTGTTTCATGTCAAAGCCAGGCAGGAGGGCACAGGACTGTGGGCAGGGTGGGTAAGGAACCTGCCGGGCTCTGGGGTAACCAGAATTCAACTGATACACCACTTCTACACCATAGAGCTGAGTCAGAAAGAACGAGCGAGAGAGAGAGAGAGAGAGAGAGGGAGAGAGAGAGAGAGAGAGGAGGAACTGGAGAATCCACACATACACATACAGAGAGAGAGAGAGAGAGAGAGAGAGAGAGGGAGAGAGAGGAGGAACTGGAGAATCCACACATACACATACAGAGAGAGAGAGAGAGAGAGAGAGAGAGAGAGGGGGAGAGAGAGGAGGAACTGGAGAATCCACACATACACATACAGAGAGAGAGAGAGAGAGAGAGAGAGAGAGAGAGAGAGAGAGAGAGAGAGAGAGAGAGAGAGAGAGAGAGAGAGAGGCGAATTAAGAAAAGAACACAGAAAATAGACCGAATGAAATCTAACATGAATTGGGAAGGAATGAAAGTAAGAAAAAAAATGAAGATCAAAACAAGAAAAGAGACCAAGCAAGAAAGTGAAAGCTGGGGAAAGGTTCAGAGAGACTGGCGGATAAAACAAAATGAAGAGTGCGGACAAAAGAGAAAGAAAGGACATCAGAAAGTAGGAGGACTCCCACTAATGAGTGCATGCTAATGGATGAACTGAATTGGATTAGAGGACCAAGTGGACATCACTTCATGTGCGTCTCAAAGAAACAAAATGACACAGATCAGAAAAGAAAAGAGGGAAAAAAGAAAACCTTTGCTTCTAAGACTCTCTCTCTCTCTCTGTCACACACACACACACACACACACACAGCTGCAGGGCTTTGTCCAGCTGGGTGGCACCGGATGCCCCAAGGGTGGGGTTACAGATACCAGGGGCTACTTTGGCTGAAACGTGTGTGTGTGTGTGTGCGTGTGTGAAGAGGAGAGTGACATGAGTGAGTAAATCCACAAAAGGTCCCTTTCTCTTCTTTTCAGTGTCAGTGGGATCCGCCCCACATCACTGGATCTGTAATTATAATACAATGAGCTGCACTATTAAGGAGACCATCATTAAAACTAATAATGACGCGCTGACAATGCTAAGCTAACATTGCCCTAATAATCACTGTAACACTGATCAAATACAATACATTTAAGAAAGAAAAGTGTTTTTTTTTTTTTTACATTTAAAATGAGGACAATGCAAAGAGCCAGGCAGTAACAGTTTTTATTTTTTGACAAATGTGACTCAAATCACAGAATAATTTGCAGTAATTTCCAGTAATTTTACACTTTAATAGAAGACTGTATGCTTCTGACAGTGAGCACAATTAAATGGACCGCTCACATTCACACACACACACAGGCCCCCAGGGTATGGGACAGCAAAACAACAAAGGCCCTCCAGAGTCTGGGCTCTTGACCTGGATTTCACACTCACTCACACACACATGTATGCACAAAAGCACACACACCAATCATTAACATATGCAGCTCTTCAGTGAGCTTGTGCAGGACAGCGTCTTAATCAGTTAGTGCTCTATTCTCATGTGACTATTAACATGCCAACCCCAACCCCAGACCTGAGGGCTTTTCCCAGCAACAAAACGACTTGCATGCAAATGCAGCTTCCTGTCAGTCGGAGTGCTTTCAGTAGAATGTGTGTGTGATGTTTTCCAGTGGGACGGCTGTAAAGAATCGAGTCAGGTTCCTTTTATTGTCCTATACCCTCAGATAGGATCAAACAGAATTACTGATGATGCTTTTTCGAATGGATGGATCTGAGGAAGGACAGGTAAGTGCACCTTCATCTGGGCAGATCAAAAGCAAGTGGACTTCAGGCTGAAGCGGGGCATGCGGACTGCAGAGGAGGGAGTCCTAACCCTCAAAAACGTCCAGACTCTCCAACATCGGAGATACCCGTTTTCTACTGACAAAATGCCCATGACGGTGACTGGCCTGTGTTTGACTGCAGAACCAATCATCAGCTCCGAACCCATTTTTACCCACCATTTTACAATCAAATTCTTTTGCGTTTATACCTAGCACAAGGATTACTACCTTGCAATATGGTTTGAGCTTGTGATACATAATTTCAGGAGTAATCTTCCAATCTCACTTCAAAGTTCACAGTGGTGATAAGATAGCGAGACCCTGACCCCCTAATGTCACCAGTTCTTGATTTTGCAACAAAACCCAGTTTTGCCAGCAGAGATCTGGCTGTTTTGTGATCGAAACCTTTGGAACGGTTTCACATTAGGCAGCTGATATTGATAGAATAGCGGCTAAACTAGAACAGAGGAAGGCTGCCAATCCTTGGACTGGTACTACCATCACAACCATGAGGCTCTGATGGAAGTCTATAAAACTAACCACTTCTGGAAGCATTCACCTGTCTTTACTCTTTAGCTTAACCCCCCATTCCTGTCCGCCTCTCTCTATTATAAGTTAGCTGAGAGGTGCTTAACTTCCCTGAGAGATCTTGGGTTAGATTGGCTTTGAGCATGTGAGTAGAGTAATGGCAGAGGAAGCCAATCAATAGCTTTCTGCCTGATGATGGTCATTCAAGTCGTAATTGCGTAGGGCGCCTTTTCCTCCAATGGAACATAACTGCTTCCTTTTCATCTCGCAGCCTTCAGAAGACCATGCCATTACGGGCTTTGTCCAGCCTCTAATGGCTCTCGCGTCTGGGTTCTATCCGACAGGTGGCCAATGAGAAAGCTAGACATTATACAAAATAGACCACCATGCATAGGCTTTTCTTCTTCACAAAACAAGAGCAGAGGGGTGATGGCCTATGATCTTGAGACATATAATGAGTCACACAACAGGACTTTGGAGAGATTGGTGTGTAATCCGTGGCAGGCCAGTAAATTTTCAGAGGTGAGAAAAAGTGCCATGTGGCGTCAGCAGTGTTCCAGCTGTACCGGCCATCTCAGTGACAACCTCCTGGCCGTTTGACGCCACACCTCCCACTGCTGCCGTGCCAGCTGCATCGCTTGCATACATTAGCAGCTTTGAGCGGCGCTGACGAGCTAAAGCCTCATCACACCTCGTGAAGCAAACAGCCTGCTAATTACGTATAGAGACATTGTCCCGGGTGGCTCTGAGAGACAACTGCACATTAAAATGAATGTTAGAGAGGTTGGCAGTGCTAACGCGCATTAACAAGATGCTGTCCTTCTGTTTTGGCAATCGGGTCTAGGCCTGAAAGCTTATAAGTGCAAGATTATCAGAACATGGATGGACAGAACGATGGAGAGAGAGTGAGAAAGAAAACAGAAGGACTAGAAGAACCCCTAGTCTAAGTGGTATGGAGCAGAAGGACAGGGCTGGATGGACAACGCAACAGACTGCCGAGCAGAACGCCTTTCCTCTGCCCGAGTCTCTGGATCCTGCTTTTGTTCACCACCAGACTCTCTGGTAAAGTTTGGAAGAACTTTTCCTGTGTCCACCATCCTCTCTGATCCAAGTTGACCTCATATAACTTTGAAGAACATTTGTGGATTTGCTGTGCTCCATTTGTTTTTCAAGATGGAGCCGTATGTTGACAAATTTGATTTGTATCTAAGCCCTACATTGAGGCCTGCAAACCAAACAGTTAGAATTCAGGCTCAGGGGAATTATTGCTCATAAATGAAAAGCGCTCTAGTGATTGCATGGCTGACAGAAAAAAAAACCCACTGAGATCGGTTAAGTTTATTAATTCATAAATATTCCCGCACACATTTTGAAATGATTTTTTTTTCTTGCCAGCCTCTGACACTTGACTGACGTTGCATATTGGTATAGCCTCCGTAAATGAGAGAACGGTTTGAGGAATATGTCCAGTTTGAGGAGGAAATCTATAATTCATTTGGTTGTGACTGTCTTCTGACTTACTGTGAAATGCAAACAGACTCGGGGTGGCTTAGAGGAAGAAAGAAGCTCACGCAAATTCCTCATTTAAAAAGCGCAGCCTTGTGAAATATGCTGAACTGTGGATTTTTCTTTCCTCTGAAGGATAGAAGTGCATTTCTGCTCTAAGCAAAGAAATCCATCAATAAACATAAGCTTAGTACAGAGCCAATGTGAAAGACGGGCCAAGTGTATTCACTATTAGGTGTTTTTAAGAGCTTTCTGCAGTTTAGCTCGTGGTCACTGAGCAAGCTCATACCAGACCATTATACCAAATATGGAGGGAAAGCCTACGAGGCATAGGGTATAATCATACTCATGCACAGAGCTCCACTAATCTGTCCTGTTCATTAGCACACTGCGCACATTGTTAACATTAGCCACACAGGCCTGTAATAGCACAAATTACACTGTCATCCTCCAGCGTAATCATCATCCTCCACTCCAAAGACATTAGAGCAAAGCAAGGCCTGGAAACTAATAGACGAGCAGGTGGGTAATGGCACACAAATAGGCTGAGGATAACACCCGAAACGAACTCAACCTACGTACTTCTGTGATTTATAACCACTCGTCCTTCCGCAAATGATCTTATCAAAGTTCTGCTTTGTTAATCACGACTATAAATCGGCGACGGCAGAAAACACAGCTTTACTAAATTAGATTATTAGGGTCAGTTCATCATGTACCTGCTGACCATGTTCCATTCCAACATTTTCATTTACTCATCCAGAAACGTGCCGTAATTAAATACTATAATTTAATTCTCTACTCTTATTATCTTCAGATCAGTTCAGAGAAAATAAACTACTACATTTTTATAATCTGTTCCAACCCAAGAAAACATCAGGGTCACACCCACAACAAAAATACTTGTGTGGGGTGAATGTGTAAATGTGTGACGGGGTCTCCATCCAAATAGACTTCCAAGCCGTAGTCCTCATTGTAGTCTATTCGAACATTTACATTCTGTCTCTCAAACTTTTTGTTTCCACCTGCAAGATGGCGGTACTCATTCTGGAGTTCAAATTTTGTTGTCCAGTGTAAAAATAGGTTCCCTATTGCCAAAATCTTTTTGGTTCTAGCAATAAAATGCCACTGGGAGGGAAACAAGGAATGGTGATGTCAGGGGAATCATTACGTCGCCATGGCAATCTCAAGAAATTTTCACAATAGTTATTAAAAATGGATCTATGGATCAGTATACAGCTTTTTTATATTACAATATAAGAATAATATAAGTACATCTCTGAACCAGTAGTCCTGAGCAAACATCCCCTTTACTTTAAATGTATAATGCTAATTCTAATACAAGGAACAAAAACATGAATCTGTCAAAAGAGCATTGATGCTGAAGGATCTGACTTTGGATTGCTATTTTGTTTTTCTCTTAATCTCTCACTCACTACCACTGCTCCCATGATGCTATACTTGGTTGCATACTTCTGATGATGCTCCCATGCAGAAAAAAAGAAAATTCCTTTCAAACGTCAGTTGTGTCAGGCAGTTGGAGTAACTGACAGGACAGGACAGAACAAAAAACACAAAACTAACAATATTCAAATAAAAGGCAGTTTAAAACACAAGTGACAGGTGCATCTCAAAAAATTAGAATCGTGGAAAAGTTCATTTTTTTCTGTAATTTAATTCAAAAAGTGGAACTTTCATATATTCTAGATTCATTACACATAAAGTGAAATTTCAAGCCTTCTTTTGTTTTAATCTTGATGATTACAGCTTACAGCTCATAGAAATGAGATACTGGAAAAATCCATTATCTCAAAAATATTAGAATAAAGAATGTATAATACAGAAATGTCGACCTGAGAAGAGCTCTAATCAGCTAATTAACTCAAAACACCTTTTTACTCAAAACACTGTTGTTCAGTGGTCCAAAGTTGCCATAGTCAGTGATGATTTGGGGTGCCATGTCATCTGCTGGTGTTGGTCCACTGTGTTTTCTCAAGTCGAGAGTCAATGCAGTGTCTACCAGGAGATTTTAGCACTTTATGCTTTCATCTGCTGAAAAGCTTTATGGAGATGCTGATTTCCTTTTTCCAGCAGGACTTGGCACCTGCCCACAGTGCCAAAACTACTAGTAACTGGTTTGCTGACCATGGTATTACTGTGCTTGACTGGCCAGCCAACTCGCCTGACCTGAATTTTGTCAAGAGGAAGATGAGAGACACCAGACCCAACAATACAGACGAGCTGAAGGCCGCTATCACAGCAACCTGGGCTTCCATAACACCTCAGCAGTGCCACAGGCTGATTGCCTCCATGCCACACTGCACTGATGCAGTAATTCTTGCAAAAGGAGCCCAGACCAAGTATTGAGTACATAAATGAACATACTTTTCAGAAGGTCGACATTTCTGTATTATAAATTGTTTATTCTAATATTTTGAGATACTGGATTTTTGATTTCCATGAGCTGTAAGCTGTAATCATCAAGATTAAAACAAAAAAAGGCTTGAAATATTTCACTTTATGTCTAATGAATCTAGAATATATGAAAGTTCCACTTTTTGAATTAAATTACGGAAAAAAATTAACATTTCCACGATATTCAAATTTTTTTGAGATGCACCTGTATACACTTTACTCTCATAACAGCATTGCATTTTAGTTAATTTTTGAACGTCCAAACAGGAGCACAAATCAAAACAGGCCCTCAGTCATCCAAAATTCAGTCCCAACTACAAATAATGCTAGCTCGCTGCATTGGGTGTGAGCTTAGCAAGTCATGTTATTTGTTCAACACCTCTGATTGTTCACCTGTTAAATCTTGTTAGCATAGTTAGCATGGGGAGAGTACCTGAAACTATGCTCTGTCAGCTAAAGCCATGGTCAGATTGAACGGTTAAACGGCAATAAAATTCACCTGGTGGAAAAGCCAGTTCACTGGAGGGGACATTATGAAAAATAATCTCATTCATTTTGGTCACTGAAATAAAATTAATTGCTATTAGAAACAAATGTGCATCTTTAATGTCTCACATCTTTTCATCTTCATTAATTAGCTTTTCCACCAGGTAAATTTTTATTGGATTTTATTTGATTGTATTGTTTAGTCTGACTTTAGATTCTTTGGCTGAGAAAGGAGGAAAGTGTAGTTTTTACATGGTTCCCATGTTTGCACCACTGGAAAATAAAACCTCTACAGTTATTATTTTTAAGATTACATAAGGATTTGGCTCTCAAATTGGTGGAAAAGCAGACAAGTGTACACAAAGGATCACTGGTTTCCTGGAAGAGCAGCAGCATGTCAAAGTTTCACTTCCACAGTCAAAATGATGAATTGTGTCACTAATGGGAATTAACACTTCTTACTATCATTAAATATTATCACTGACTCTCAATCTTAGTGCTACAATATTGTAATGTGTACTACACAAGACCTCTGGTGAGTGACATAACATGGTTTGGTGTGTTAGTTGTAATGTCAGATGCATGCTGTCAGGAACAAAAAGTCTCTGGAGCTTGGAGCTGTGATTTTCTCCTGCTTTTACAGCCACAAATTTACACTGAAAGGCAACTTCTAAACACAATGTGCATTTTAGTACAAGGCATGGGGAGTGGAACTGTCATTCACAAAATACACATAAGGACAGCATATGGTGAAGGGGAAGCTAAATCTGCCTCTGTCCCCTGTCAGGAACTCATGTCTTCAGAGCTCAATGGTGAGCCAATTAGAGGCTGTACTCTCTCATTTTCCACACACAGGCTATTTCTGTAAGTGCTCTAGCCAAGGCTAGCATAGCTAAAGCACAAATCAGTGAATGCACCACCCATAAACACAAATAATGGTTAGGAAAGGGTGTCTGCTGCTTCTGACAGCACGACCTGCATGTTTAACAAAAAGCATGCACACACACACACACACACTCGACATGTAGTGAACACTATTTGATATTTAGATATGTGGTGAAGACAGACCGGAATGTAACATGTAAAAGTTTACCTGTCTTTTATTTACTTGAGTAAGATTACAAAAGTAATCCGTATGAAATTCACTCTTCGAAATCCAGTTTATCCGCCACTGCTTGACATGTTTTAGACTAAACTTGGGACTGAGACGGTCATCTCGTTTTAAAAGTGAAGTGATGAACTAGCGACGTGCCTCCACTTTTCAATACCAATTCTATTCACTTACATTCTCAGTCCTTGCTGTTTTGGGGTTTTTTTTGAAACCCTGCCTAAAAGCACACTTCTTTTTCAATGCAATAGCTAACAATAGCATTTTTTGCTGTTCATACGAGTCATAGTATATGAGTGGAGTGGAGCGGCAGCAATTTCCTCTCTCTGCTCAAACCGTTCTATAATCACTCCCACGCCACTCCAGCTTTTCTATTTTCCGCTCCTTGCTCACTCCCCGCTCAAAGCGTTCTCTAATCACACCGCTCACATACTCAAACTTACTTCATTTAATTAATGAATTTAATCAATAATTTTTGATCATTTTCACACTGTCTATGCGAAATTACTTAGCAAACTCCATGCTTGTAAACAAATGTATCATCAAATTGAATAATGGGCTGTTTTCTATGAGCGTGTTATGCTGGAGCGATAGGGGAGAGAGTAAGAGCACTGATGCTACAATGTTCTAAAAAGCCGCTTCTCACTCTGGGCAAAATGACACCACTCCGCTCCACGCTCCGTTCGCTCACATTTGTGAGGTGAGTTTGTTTTTCACTCTGTGGTTCAAATACATGCACACACTTTTACAGGAGAGAGAGAGAGAGAGAGAGAGAGAGAGAGAGAGAGAGAGAGAGAGAGAGAGAGAGAGAGAGAGAGAGAGAGAGAGAGAGAGAGAGAGAGAGAGAGAGAGAGAGAGAGAGAGAGAGAGAGAGAGAGAGAGCATTGCCTATATGTAGCCATACATTTTTTTTCTGCATAATTTTAATGCAAAGGAAAATGTCTTGCTGTATGGTGTGTATCACAACAATCACAATCATTTCAGGAATAAACCAGAAACACAAAAAGGTAAAGATTAGATGAAACATAGTCGCTTATAGCTTTCTGTCATTGTTTGCAGTCAGAAGAATTACCTAAGAATTAGCTCAGTAATTCTTCTGAAAACAATGAGAGACTGTCCATCTCGTGGTCTTCTCATAAACACAGACAGAGTGAGAGTCTCCAGATGCCAGTAACCTTTTCCAGCTTTATATCACAAAGTCACCTATTGTGACAAGACACATTATAAATACACAGTACTGGAATATACAATACATATACTATACAAGCTTATTTTTGGCAGATAAACAGAAACAGAGTGTGAAGAATAAGGGATAAAAGGACTGACGGGTAAGCTGGTGTTCCCATATTTAGTTCCAAATCAAAAGATCGTTCTTTCCACGCTGCAGTCGAGGCTGAGCCAGGTCTCTGATTGTTAGAACTCGGAAACCGGCCTGAGCAAGTCCGCACCTCATCTCCTCTCGTTAATGTAATCAAAGGCAGGAACGGCCCGATAATGAAAAGTGGAATAAGACGGAACAAGAGGTTCGGCATAGAGGTGCTATTCAGACACGCGGGAGAGCGGGGAGGCCGAATCAAGCCGTTGTCGCCGTCCTTTCATATGCCAGACGCAATCACGTATTCATGGATTTCCCCATTCAGTGAATAATCTTAATCAGGACATTGTATCTTGGAAATCAAAGAAGCTATGATTGAACTTCCATCAAAAGAGTGGCTTTCAGGGATTTATATGGAGATCTAGAATGGAAAGCTCACTAATCCGACTGAGGCGAGTCGGTTTCTGTATGCCAGGCTTCAATCTAAAGGCATCAGCCACCCGCAACCTGCCTGTGATATTGTTACCATGGAGAGCTCTGGACTGAGAAGGCCACAACCTTTAAAGGAAAAAAACCTATCTCCACTCCAGATCATTATCTGCTCTTTTAAAGGTGAACTTGGCGTCAGTGGTGGCAGCTGTCTCTTAGATGCTGACCAGTTTTAGCATGGCCAAAGTTTCCATTTTTGATCATCATCGTTGTCGTCGCAAATTTGGACAGAGTTGTGTCACTCTAAAATTTTCCAGGACAATCTCATGGGGAAGAACATGCGCCTGTCTGTAAGTGTACACTCTTTATGCAGTAGGTGTTGGCTAATGGAAGCCAGATGCAGCAGCTGTCTCCTGCACATCAAAAGTGCTGAGGAGGACGAACACAAGAGTACAGACAGGAGGAAACGCTTAAACAATGAGAAGGAGGAGGGAGTCATGTAGCTGGGTGAGGGTGCTGCTCCATCACTGTCGGCCTCTGAAAGGGAATATATAAGCAGCACCATCTGTGACTACTCCTCTGTTCTCTCCTTTTAGGGACTATTAGCAGAGTCACTAAAGGGCAGACATGCCAGCCTTCAGTCACACACATGCACAAACAAACACACACACACACACACACACGCCAAGTTTGTAAGAAAAGTGTTAGGTAGATTACTCTTGTAACCGCATCCAGATTCATTAAGGTTTCACACTTACATTCTTTTGAGACTCTGGGCCATTTGCTAAAGAATTCACCATGTTTCACTAAGTGCGAAAGCTGTTTTCGAGGCCAGCAGTGGTCCAGAAAACCAAACCCAGGTTCTCCTGAAAACGGTGGTCTGGGGCACACTTCCAACAAACCGTGATGTGGTCTCAGCTCTCGAGAACATACTACCTGTCATTTTGGAAACCTGTGTGTACAAAAGTGATGTATGGAATTGCATAATCGGTCCACGGTTCAGAGGAAATTCTTCTACCCTCCAATTATGAGCTCCACCCATAAAGGAGCCAGGAATCAGTCCAGAGTGCGGACTTGAGTATTTGGGCCAAGCATGAAAATGCCCTAAATGTAGGTTCATCTAAATGAATGAATTCACTCTTAGCTTAGTAAACTCAGGCATTGAGCCCATGCTTTTTTCCTAACCCTGATGTCTTCTCTCTCCTATAAATACTATACTTTCACGATAAACCTCAAAAGCATCATCCAGTGTTCTGCTCCCTCACGTCTAAACCTGCCTGCCTCATCGCCAATCATCTCACCTCTCAACACACATCTCACAGCAGCAGTAAATGTGTTGAGATGAGATTCTGAGAGACTGATTTGAGGTGTATGTGTCTGTGCACCTGCGCGCGTGTGTGTGTGTGTGTGTCTGTGTGCGTGCATTGGAGGGGTGTGATATATGATTCTGACTGGTCTTACACTTTATCTTGATAGTGCAAAGTATAAAGATAACTTCTCAGTGCATAGACATCTTAAATACAGCAAAGCCAATGGCTAGATTATTGCCACTTAAAATGAGCTGTGCTAATAATAAAAACAATTACAGTGGGGGGAAAAAGTATTTGATCCCCTGCTGATTTTGTACATTTGCCCACTGACAAAGAAATGATCAGTCTATGATTTTAATGGTAGGTGTATTTTAACAGTGAGAGACAGAATAACAACAAAAAACGCATTTCAAAAAAGTTATAAATTGATTTGCATTTTAATGAGTGAAATAAGTATTTGACCCCTTCGACTTAGTACTTGGTGGCAAAACCCTTGTTGGCAATCACAGAGGTCAGACGTTTCTTATAGTTGGCCACCAGGTTTGCACACATGTCAGGAGGGATTTTGTCCCACTCTTCTTTGCAGAGCCTCTCCAAGTCATTAAGGTCATTTTCAATGCCCTGGCTGAGGGAAGGAGGTTCTCACCCAAGATTTGACAGTACATGGCCCCGTCCATTGTCCCTTTGATGCGGTGCAGTTGTCCTGTCCCCTTAGCAGAAAAACACCCCCCAAAGCATTATGTTCCCACCTCCATGTTTGACGGTGGGGATGGTGTTATGACTTGGGGTCATAGGCAGCATTCCTCCTGCTCCAAACACGGTGAGTTGAGTTGATGCCAAAGAGATCTGACCACACCTGACCACAACACTTTCACCCAGTTCTCCTCTGAATCATTCAGGCAAACTTCAGACGGGCCTGTACATGTGCTTTCTTGAGCAGGGGGACCTTGCGGGCGCTGCAGGATTTCAGTCCTTCACGGCGTAGTGTGTTACCAAATGTTTTCTTGGTGACTATGGTCCCAGCTGCCTTGAGATCATTAACAAGATCCTCCCATGTAGTTCTGGGCTGATTCCTCACCGTACTCATGATCATTGAAACTCCACGAGGTGAGATCTTGCATGGAGCCCCAGACTGAGGGAGAATGACAGTTTCTTCCATTTGCAAATAATCGCACCAACTGTTGTCACCTTCTCACCAAGCTGCTTGGCGATGGTCTTGTAGCCCATTCCAGCCTTGTGTAGGTCAACAATCTTGTCCCTGACATCCTTGAACAGCTCTTTGGTCTTGGCCATGGTGGAGAGTTTGGAATCTGATTGATTGATTGCTTCTGTGGACAGGTGTCTTTTTACAGGTAACAAACTGAGATTAGGAGCACTCCCTTTAAGAGAGTGCTCCTAATCTCAGCTCATTACCTGTGTAAAAGACACCTGGGAGCCAGAAATCTTGCTGATTGATAGGGGAACAAATACTTATTTCACTCATTAAAATGCAAATCAATTTATAACTGTTTTTCTGGATTTTTTTGTTGTTATTCTGTCTCTCACTGTTAAAATACACCTACCATTAAAATTATAGACTGATCATTTCTTTGTCAGTGGGCAAACGTACAAAATCAGCAGGGGATAAAATACTTTTTTCCCCCACTGTATCTTAGAATGTAGAACATTGAAATATTATTACCCATCCTGAACTCTAAGTAAACATATAGTTAGAACCAAGAAAGCAGACACATCTGTCGATCTCTTTGGAGCCATTAAGAATTTCTGGAACCTAAAACAGAATTGCAGTTCATTTTTATTTCGTAGAATCAGTATTCCTGTGTTTCCTGCAGGTAATGTAGTAACTGTCTCATGTCATAGTTAAGCATCAGCGGGAAAACAAAAAGGCCTTCAGTTTACTTACACTGTCAGCATAATATGTAAAGCCAAACACTAGGCTTGTATTGAGATTCAGAAAGTCAGCAAGGAAAACAAAGTAGCTAATCATGTTGGCATAAGCCTATTAAAACAGGAATTAAATCTGGCTGCAATGGCAGAGAACAGAAAAGCTGATAAAAAAAAAAAAAAAAAAAAAAAACTGGTGAATTACACCTTTCATTTTTTTTGTGTCTGGTGTTTTTTTTTTCTGAATTCATATCCATTTTTAGTTAGTTAGGCCCCATTCTCACTTATACTATAGCCTTTATTTTTTTTCTCTCAAATGTAAACTACAGGAATGATAATGAATCATACACCTTCTGACCATTCAGAATCGAGGATTTAACAGCTTTGTGGTATAAGGCTCTGTAATGCATGACGTTCACACTGTGCTCTGTTTGATCTAAAACGATATGATCTGTTTTCTTAACAATATGCTGTTGAATGTGCTCGAAAGGTCTCGACTTAAAATGTTTAGCAGAAATATCACTATAAAAATGTTAGCCATCTTACTTGAGTCCCCCCAACTCCATTTTTTCTTTGTCTTTTGCACCTCAGTTCACAGAAATGCAAGTCAGCTGTACGTTGCATAACCATCACTGTGCCAAACATAGCCGGTGTCAAAGACATACATTTACAGCCTTACAAGGCAAAGCAACTGGGACTCAATTGCATTAATGGGACGCTCATATTGCATACTTTGTGCCTTTTAAATGTGAAGAAAGAAAAGGAGGCAATGAATAGCTGTAATTACACACAATCACATCTGATTGGCTTTGATTATTTAATATTTCACTTGTGATAAATTGTGGTGGAGCTGTTGAGATAAAGGGCTCTATCATAAGACATAATCTGGAGTCATTTAAAGTTGTGCTGGTTCACAGAGACTTGATCTGTTTGGAGTTATAGCTTCAATACAGACCGCACTACGCTGAGATCACTATCTACATAATAAGGCTGGCTTTGCAATAAAGGTTAAAGTAGGCTGTGTGTTGCATGCTTAGAATGGCGCAGTATGACGTAAAGGGGTCCTGTGTGTGTCTGTGTGTGTGTGTGTTGGTGCACGTGCATGTATGACTTTAGCACAGCAGCAGAATGGGAGATATTTGGCAGGCCTTTCAGATTCCCCATCTGTCTGCAGGATGTAAAACATCCTAATGGGCCCCATTCACCACCTGGGGCAATACCTTTTCTCTGTAGTACACACACACACACACACACACACACACATACACACACACACACACGTCTGTCTTACTATCATTGACGTAATTATTAATGCAGCTAATTAATGTGATGCTATAGCTAAATTCAACCCTAACCTTAACCTCAGTAACCAAAAGAAAAAATTTAGGCTCTTTCAGTGTTTTACTTATAAAAAATAAAAATAAAAAAATAAATAAGAAATCATCAGTTTTTTTTTTTTTTTAAAGGAAAGCAGCTATCCTCATGGCGGCCAGCAAAATGTCCCCACAAGGTCAAAACTGTCAGATATTCCTATCCTTGTGGGGATAGGATATAAAAATATGCTTGCCCGCTCTCTCTCTCTCTCTCTCTCTCACACACACACACACACACACACACACAAAATACAGAAACGTGTCAGCTAATTAGAAGAAAGTACACACTAGTAAACACAGACAGTGGCACATTCTCCTGAGTATACATGCCTAGCCTAGAATTTTATTATTAATTTATTTCTTTCTCTCAATGGTCAACTATCATAACAATGACCATCATATCAGTCCACCCTATATATATATGTGTGTGTGTGTGTGTGTGTGGGGGGGGGGGGGGGGGGGGGTTACGCTCCACTGTGCAATACATACAAAGCATAATGCATGACCAATCCGAGACCCACATGCAAGCAGGAAAGTGTGTTTCTATATACAGCAATATTAAAAAAAACATCTGTCCTTCAGAGAGCGTATATTACCATTTCCAGACCTATTAACCATTTAGCTTGCCATAAACCAGCTATTTTTTAACAGGTGCAAGATATGATGGGCACATCTGAATTCTGTTTGTCTGTAGAACTGGAGGGGTTTATAGTGCTGTTAAGTCCAGCCTTTATTCCTCTCCACTTCATCCCTTTATCACCAGGCTGCAGGGCATCATCCTGGCTCATGCAGCCAGTGGCCAACATCTGCATGATCACCCACACAGACACTAATACGGTCATGGTCAGTGGATGGCAACCACTATTCACTACTAGAAAATGGGAAATAATGTACAGATGGAACCGCAGAGGATGTGAGACTGCTTCAGGTGAGGCTACAGCTAGCAGAGAGGTGACCTAGCCAAAAAAAAAAACAAAAACAAAAACAAAAAAACGGTGTCTGTCCAAAGTGAAGCTAGACAATGGTAAACATAATCAGAGCCTATTGGGCTTTGTTAAACGATGCCCAGAATAACAGTACAGACATTGATGAAGTCAGTGAAATCAATAACAATGGCAATCTGTCGCAAGATGGCTGCCATGCACCACCAAAATGCCACCCATGTGTACAGAGTATAAATAGAGGCATCATTCTTTGTTAGGAAAAATGTTATTCTGTGCTTTAGATCCAGGCTATTGAGAGTGTTTTGGCACACATGGTTATACAGTAATGAAATATTTCTTATTTTTTCACGTTTGACAGAGATTGTGAATAAAAAATAAATCCATTTCACCTACCCTTCTCCAAACCTCTGATCTTTACTCTCAAACTCACAGCAAGCACCTTGACCAAAAGAAACACACTTTTTAAATAACTTTTACATTCCTTATTCTGTCAAACACTAACAGGGCAGTGCAGGACTGCTTATCTGCTCAGAACAACAGGCCCCGAGCGTTAGCCATAACTGGCCTGCTGACTAGCTATCTTTCGCCATGCCGCCTGAAGAGAAAGGGAAATCAGGCAAGAGAGAAAGAAACAGAGAATGAGCTCGCCACAATAAGTCGGATTAGCTGAGGCAGGAGCGCTAGCGTAGCCCTCGCTCTCTGATGAGTAGTGATGGTTCACCTTGAAGATGAGCTGAGACAGAAAAACCTCGCACCTATTTTTTGCAAGGAAAAGAAAAGAGAAGAAAAAGACTAATCCAAGCACACAAACTTTCTCAGGCAGGGTGAAGCAAGCACGCTTTAGAGAAAGTTTGCCAACCTATGAGGTTTTACAACTTTTTTCTGGGTCCTTTTGACCGTTTCTTTTTTTTTAAGGTGCTATATTTCACATATTTTCTTTATTGTCCCTGAGCATCTATGAAACACAAGTGATTTTTGAAAACTTTTTTTTCTTTAAATAAATTGTCCATTTCTCTGCCAGTCCAAATGAGGTAAGATGTACCTTTCTTGATCCCCCGTAGGGGAAATTCAGAATGACACAGCAGCACAAGTAGGAGGAGTAACAGCAAAGAAAGAAAATAATTTCCATAAATACCTATACAATAGAAATAATAGAAATACTAAAATGGATGTGTGTGCATGTACATACACCCACCCAGTGTGTAGTGCACCAGAACACCCACCACACACCAGCTACTGGTGGAGAGGAGAGTGATGTAATCAATTCAGGGATGGAGATTATTAGGGGACCATGATAGATAAGGGCCAAAGGGGAAATTTCACCAGGACACCAGGGTTTTACCCCTACTCTTTTACGAGAAGTAGGTCCTGGGAGTCAGGACCTCGGTTTAACGTCTCATCCGAAAGACGGTGCTGTTTTTACAGTATTGTGTCCCAGTTCCTATACTGGGGCATTAGTACCCACACAGACCACACGGTGAGCACCCCCTGCTGGCCTCCCTAATACCACTTCCAGAACAATCTTAGTTTTTCCGTGGAGGTCTCCCATCCAGGTACTGGCCAGGCTCAACCCTGCTCAGCTTCAGGGGGAATCCTCTTCTCAGTCACTTACTCCAACCTGTCCAGTTCCACCCCTACCACAGAGCTGGCCTTCCTCACCAGCCTGCTCAGTTTGATGGCCCCAAAAATCCCAATGCCACCTTCCCAGCACACCACAACAAAGAAGATAACACTGGCCACCACAGATTGGTAAAACATCCATAGCAGCCTAATGCACACATTAAAGGACCTGAGCCTCCTCGGAAAGAACATCCTGCTCTGTCCTTTCTTATAGAGGGCCTCAGTGTTGTCTGACCAGTCCAGTTTGTTACTGAGTTGCACCCCTAGGAACTTGTAGGTGTCCACTATCTCCACCCCCCACCTATGGTGACAGGGGTGGGGGGCCTCTTGCTGCACCGGAAGTCCACCACCAGCTCCTTGGTTTTCCCGATGTTGAGTTTGAAGTGATTGTTGTCGTACCATTTTATAAAGCTTTCGATAAGGTCTCTGTACTTCTCCACTTTATCATCTGTGATACAGCCAACAATAGAGGAGTCATCTGAAAACTTCTGTAGGTGGCACATTCCCAAATTGAAGCAGATGAGCAAATCACAGCTCATCAGATAATCTAATACATTCAGAATGACAGCTTCTGCTTCTTAACCATATTTGTATTAGCCTGAGTCTGAAGCATACTATAAAGATGAAGATGATAAAAAAGCAAGAAATTTCAGAGCAGTGAGTTTAACAGTAGCCTATTTTAATAGACTCAGGGAACAATGAGGTAATGTTAAGCTTACTCCCATGAATCAGCTAATTAGCTAATAGCATTCTCAACAAAGTGGGATGAATTTTACACAGCTATACAAGCAAACGTCTGTCAATTCTGAGCAGAATTTTCCTGATTCATTATTTAACGACATGAAATCCCAAGCTACATTTACTTATAACTCTACTGAGCTCTGTGTTCTCAAAGCTGTCCAGAGAGAAAACTAATTTTACCCACAGGTTATGGTGTGTTTTGTAGCCCACTATAAATCTGTGGCTATGTTCCAAATCCCAAACATGCATACTAAACAGCATGGTACAGTAGTACACCACCAGATGTTATTTAATATAATAGACTACTATTTAGAACATGGTGTCAAATTCAAATTCAGCCGGAGTCACATCAGCATTTTTGTGAGCCCTTGAAGGGCCATAAACTAAAGCTATTTTAACATATTATTCTATTATCTCGATTAACACCAATAACCTACACTAGCTGAAAGCAGAATAGTATGTTTCAAGAAAAAGAAGGGCTAATACAGCAAGGACAATACTATTGTTTTTGCTATACATTGAAGACATTTGGGTTTGAGAAAAGATGAATATGAGACGAAAGATCAGAATTTCAGCTTTCATTTCCTCATATTTACATCTAGATGTGTTAAACAACTTAGAACATTGCACTTTTTGTGTGAACCCACCCATTTATTTTTTCAAGTCATCAAAAATATTGGAACATGTGACTGATGTTGGGACATAATGTTTCTTGCTGTCCAGCTGTGCCCTGTTAAATTGATTGTTTAAAGAATGAATAGCTCTGAATGTCTACTCTTGATCTGATCCCAAGGTTTCGCCTGTGAAGACTGCATTTGTTGTTAAAAAGGATAAACCAGCATGAAAACCGGAGAGTTGCCTAGGGGAGAAAAGAAAGCCATTTTGAAGCTGAGAAAAGAGGGAAAATCTATCAGAGCCATTGCATATGCATTGGGCATAGCCAATACAACAATTTGGAATGTCCTGAAAAGGAAAGAAACAGCTGAAATGGGTCGGTCAAGGAAAACAACAACAGTTGTTGACGCATTGTGAGAGCTGTGAAGAAAACCCCAAAAACAGCAGTTAGTGACATCAACAACAACCTCCACAGGGCAGGGGTGAAGGTATCACAATCCAACATTCGAAGAAGACTTCGAGAGCAGAAATATAGAGGCCATACCACAAGATTCAAACCACTCATGAGCAGTAAGAATCAGAAGACCAAATAGGAATTCGCAAAGAAATACAGAGATGAGCCACAAAAGATCTGGAACCAAAATTAAAGGATCTGCTCATGATCCAAAACATACAAGCTCATCTGAGAAACATGGTGGAGGTAGTGTCATGGCCTGGGCTTGTATGGCTGCTTCTAGAACAGGCTCACTAATCTTTATTGATGGTAGCAGCATAATTAATTCAGAAGTCTACAGAAACAATCTGTCTTACAATTTATAGAGAAATGCATCCAAACCAATTGGAAGGAACTTCATCGTGCAGCAAGACAATGACCCAAAACACACTGCCAACACAACAAAGGACTTCATCAGGGGGAAAAAGTGGACGGTTTTAGACTGGCCAAGTCAATCACCAGACCTTAACCTAGTTGATCAACATTTCACCTCCTGAAGAGGAGACTGAAGAAGAAACCCCCCAAAACAAACAGCAACAGAAAAAAGCTGCAGTACAAGTGTGGGAAAGTAACACAAAATAATAAATGCAACAGGGAGGGATCTAAAGAGAACTCACACAGACTTATCTCTGCAAAGAACATGCACGTCCTTACGAGTGTTTTCACACTCCACCAGAACTTTCCTTCTTTGACATATTGTACTGTAGGTGTCTGTGCTGGGCGATTTCGGATTTGGAGACATCAATGAATCACACTGAAGGCCAACACCCAACATGTTTCTGAATCCTTACTTTAGATGCGGGTCTGATTTGCACTCTGGGTCTATCTGCTTGTATGCATTCTAGATATTACTGGTCTAGTGTGAAAATGTTGAGCAGTAAGTATCACGGCTGTTTCAATATTATTTTTGTGCTGTCTGAACGAAACAAGCCAGAGGGCTATGTTTGGCCTCGAGTTTGACACCTGTGATTTAGAACAGTAGTGCAATTCGGAGCCTGTGTCTCACTTGCACTGTATGTTTATTACAAATCACAGTTGGTATGCAAATAACATGCAAAAGCATTTCCTGTGTGATAAAGTCTATGATTTTAACAGCATTTTTGTCACCACTGAAAATGTGCCACATTTTCTAAGTCTTGCTGCAAATCCTTAGAGTCTAACATTCACTAAAATGCTTACAATGTAGCCAGTCGCTTGATATAATTCACTCTGAGAGTGCATCTTTCTTTTCTCTCTCTCTGCTGGAGTGCACAGTGTGTATTGTGGCAGCACTGCTGTGTATGGCAGCACTCCTCAGCTCTCCCAGTAGCCAGCCAAATAAAAACAATTAAAAAGTTAATTGCCCGTTAGGTGGAGCTGGTCGGGATGCCCGCGCTCTGATTCGCTGAATTAATCATGCAGTGTGTCCTCTGCATCACCTCAGTCAGTGTCTCCGCCCTCCAGAACGGCGATAGTCTCAAAGTGGACAAATGGCCATGTGGACATGTGTTGGCCCATGTGCCCTTCGCCATGCAGATTAGTAATGGCAGCGGGCAGAGACTGCGGCATTCAGACACACTGACAACGTGCCATATGGAGCTGAGGGCAGAATGCTCCGTTTAACAGCAGTTGTACCACACACACACACACACACACACACACACACACAAACACACAAACACAGGGACACGCTCCCTATGATTTGTGCCCAGTAATGTTGGCTCTAGGCTCAAGCCCGCTGTGTGACCTGAAACAAACTCCATTACAGTCCATTTCTCTGCTCGTTCTCATCACACTCGGCCATCCAGGTCAAATGATGCATCACGACCACCATCGGTCTGCCACTCTGAAGCGTTCAGGAGAGAAAGAAGAGGAAAAACACAGATAAAGGAGAAAATGAGTGAAAGAGATGAACTACCTCAGAAGTCCAAATCCCTTCTTCTTTGTCTTCTTATCTGGATCTTCGGTGGCCTCCTCTGCTTTCTTTTTGTCCTTGTCCTTCCCTTTGCTCTTCAACTTGTCTTTCTTCTTTCCTTTGGCTTTCTTCTTCTTGTCCTTCTTGTTCTCGTCGTTGTCTCCCAGCCCCTGGCGTGAGGAGCTGCTAGCTGGGGTGTCCCGTCCCGAGCTCGCCTCTGAGCCCTCATCTGAGAGAGAGAGAGAGAGAGAGAGAGAGAGAGAGAGAGAGAGAAAGAGCACAAGCCAATTACAACCCAGCATGTTTGTCCTTTTGTCCTCGCTTGTCTACAGCAATAATTATCTTTATTAACTGTATTCCTTATAGTAATACCAATGTTTAGATCGACCTATTATTTTGAGCACACTAACATCAGTACATTTTCATAACTTATTCAGCTTCCCTGAAACTAATTATGTAAGGAACTTATTCAAATTTCATTTCATTTCAACCTTATTTTCCCTAAAGTAGCTTTGCAGAAATCCAGATGTAAATTTTCATCCTTAACGAGCAAACCAGAGGTCATGGTGGGAAGTTCAAATATTTAGGGTATCCATGTGAGACCTTCATAATAATGATGTTACCTGCAATAGCATCTATAATTAGGGAGAGTCAATGCAGTCACAGAGCCTACACAAGCTATTTTCAAATCAATACGAATATATTCTGGCAGTATTTTTTCTCTATAGCACTATCACACAAGATTATTGACTGATCAGTGGTATCACTGGAGGTGTAGACAAGCAACATACAGACAAAAAAGTATTGGAAACAGAGACAGGGTTATTTTAAGTTGTTGGGTAGAACAGTGCTGTGCATTTGCTATTGCGTGTGAACAGTGGCAATAGACCTGTTCCTGTATACCTGTAGAATGAATTTTTTTTCTTTTTCTTTAAATATCCAAGTCTAATTTTACCTTAAGTAGATTAATAGCAGGATAAGGATGGATTAAATAGGAGGAACTCAAGAGAGGGAGGAAGGAGACAGAGGAAAGCTGAGTAACTCCCCAAAAGACCCATTAACATAACCATCTGTTAATGTACTCTGTAGCGAAACTGGAGTTGTGCGTGTGTGTGTGCATGTGGGAGACTGTACAACCAGTGGCATCAAACTTGAACATCTGCACACCAAACATCTGGCCTCAAAAAGTATTTATAGTTTGTTTAAGCATTAGAAATAAAGACTACAGAGTGTGTGTGTGTGTGTGTGTGTGTGTGTGTAAATGGAGTTGTATGGAGTGTCCACTCTTTAGGCTTTGGGAAGAGGCAGTGCATTGATCAGAGCAAGTGCATGATTAGCATGGCATCTCCAGGACACTGGTTATACTGTTATACCACATCTGGCATGAGGCCAACATTTCACTAGACACGGTATATGCCTCTAAACTATCCTCCCTTCATGCCGTCATGTGCAGTCTGTAAAGTTGAGACAGTATCAGTTATTAAGTGCGAGCTAAATGAGTAAATTCAGCGAAAGTTCAAGAAGAATTGCCACTGGCTCTGCTCTGCTGCTTAAGCTTGGTTCCAGCTCTGCAGTTGTCTGAACGCAAGAGATAAAACAGAAACGCAACAGCGGAAAAACCTCTTCCCAACTGAGCCGCAAAACACACACACACACACACACACACACACACACACACACACACACACACACACACACACACACACACACACTTGTGCCATTGGGATCAAGGCTGAGGTGGTTCTATGGGGGCTCTAACCAAGGCTGTACTCTGCATAAACAAAAGTAGAGCAGCCGCTTAAATCCATACGGATAGAAAAAATGGCTGCAGTGGCAACAAAGCACCGGGTTTATTCAGAAATACAACACATCCTCAAAGGGCTGCTAGAGATCTCGCTGAGCACTAACTCGTATCCCAACTCACTTTTGTTCCCATTCGTATGCAGCCTGCTTATTAATCCACCGCATTGCACATTAAGGAAGTGAGAGACGTCCGTGCCAGCCGAAGAGAGATCTTTACAAATGCAGCAACATCACTGTAGGAAGAAGGCAGAGGATCGCTTTGACAACAGCGCTCGGAGAGCATTACCTGCCATCGGCATGCTCTAATATATCAAAGCTGTAATTGAGCTGCACATAGTTGAAAGGAATCCAAAGGAAGCCATTTCAAAGCAAACCAAATCCTGCCCTTAATTCCCTTTTTATTTGCTCTCTATACTGATGTATGAGGCAGGGTTTTTTTTTTTTTTTTTTTTTTTTAAGAGAAGGTGGATTATTAAACGCTCTCGTTTCGCGTTCATTTTACATGTTGTTTCCTGAGTGTAAGAGTGAGAAACATAACTCATAATCCCTCATAGGTGGCCATCTGAAGGGTACATCACGCGGGCAAACATCAACACGAGGAAGGTTTTCTGCAAAGCTGCTTAAACAAGAGAATATTGATTGGGGCTGGAAGGACAAGTCTGTTATTGGTGTATATGTGCAGATCCGTGCCTGTACACGCACGTACACAAACGCGCACACAGTCGCTGGCTGGTTTTTTAGCCTTGTTCTGTGGACACGGAAGGATTAGCAGCCTGTAGCACAGACGCTAATGAGATGTGAGGGAAACACTATGTGCCTAATTACTGTCCCTCTCACTGCTGCTGTTGTCGTAACCCGTGTGTGTGTGTGTGTGTGTGTGTGTGTGTGTGTGTGTGTGTGTGTGTGTGTGTGTGTGTCTCTGCATGTGCGAATATGTGTGAATGATCCGTCTCCAACCATCTCCACATGTCGGTAAACACCAGCTGTGTTCGCACTGAATGCAGAGACAGAGAAGAAGAGGGGAAAAAAGGAATTATGATAATTTGTGTTAATGAGAAAACTAATTCAGAAAGTTTGTTTTGAAGACATGCGCATGTTAAAAGCTGGGAGTATATCAGACTGTTAGGAGAAATTATGCTCTCGCATGAAGGGGGGGAGAAAGGTACTGTTTATATGCAACGGTATGATAATCTGAAGAAAAGGATGATGGTGAACATCATGTAAATGTTGCTATGGTGATTTGTCTGAATTAACACTACTGTAAAATGGGTGCATGAGGAAAGACGAGCACTTGCCATGATGATTGGCCTACAGTGAAGAAGAAGACAAAAGGGTAGGCTAATCAGAACAGATGTGGGTTTACGTTTGCATTTCTTTTAGTCAGGTCTCTGATGTCTTCAAGGCCACGTTTTAAACTTCAGCTTTAACTTTTTTTTTTTTTTTAACTGTACAATATCCAGTTTGTCTCTTCTCTAAGACATGCTGCATTTTTAGAAGACGGCAAACTGGATGTCTTGTAGTGGAGGCAAACACGGACAGCGATAATGGCAGAATAGCATAAAGCTCAGTGGAAATCGATCATAACGTAGTGGTGAAATTAACTGGAATTTGGTTTGAAAAAATAAAAATAGTTCACAGTTGATGTCACACCTGATGTTCTAAAATCAAGAAAAGATTAATACAAACAGAATAGCTTCCACATCCATAGCTAGCTAACCATTAGTAATGGTACTTACTCAAGGTGACTAGCTACTAAAGGTGCAAAACATAATGCTAAATTCATGCCAAAGTTTGCATGGCTGCAGTCTAACCAGTGTACCAGCACTGGTTTACACCAAGCCTACTTTCAACTGCAATACGCAAACAAGGGATAAGTGTTGAGAAAATTGGGCTTTTGATGAAAAGTTGTATCAGGGGTGAAGGAGGCATACCAATCTAAATGTAGCATTTAAAAAATCTTATCTGAGACTAGCCACTAATGACCATATTAGTGTGGGAAAGGCAAAACCAAGCCTAAAGGAACACATACTAGGAGAAGTTAAATGCAAATTTATTTCTCAGCTTCTATTTTTATCCATATATTGTTTAATGCTCAAACAGACCTCCATGAAAAGTAAGGAGAAGGCACTGGTGGTGTGTGGTTGCAGTAGAATAAATAGTACTGAATTGTGTGTGTGTGTGTGTGTGTGTGTGTGTGTGTGTGTGTGTGTGTGTGTGTGTGTGTATATGTGTGTGTAGTTTGAGACTGCTGTTCCTCAACTGTGCTGTATCTGTCAGAGCCAGCCTGTTCACACTGAGCATAATGAGCAACATCTCTGTTCTGTCACACTTTCCTCCCATCCTCTCCTCTCCTTCTTCCCTCTCTCCCTCTCTATCTCTGTCTGTATACTCTCTGCTCTCTCACAGGATGGCCAATTAAACTGGTGTTAGAAAACAGGAAACACATGACAGGGACACAGATGCTCACTTAACTCCTCATTTCCCATTCCTCTATCACAACGGACACACACAACACCACACAACGCTACACGGAACAGCAATGAATAAAATATAGTACAGTGACATAGCATATAGATGACACAGCACAGAGATCACAGTACATCTACAAAGGACGTGGCCTAGAGATCAGAGCACAGCACAGTGCATTTACACAGTGTATAGCACAAAGACAAAATGGCACATTTACACAGTGTATAGCACAGAGATGACAGAGCAGATCTACACAGTGAATAGCAGAGACAACACATTACATCTACACACTGCATAGCACAGAGATGACAGAGCAGATCTACACAGTGCATAGCACAGAGAAAATATAGCACATCTACACAGTGCATAGCACAGACAACATAGCACATCTACACAGTGCATAGCACAGAGAAAACATAGCACAGAGAAAACACAGCACATCTACACAGTGCATAGCATATCTACACAGTGTATAGCACATACTACACAGTGCATAGCACATACTACACAGTGCATAGCACAGAGAAAACATAGCACATCTACACAGCGCATAGCACAGAGAAAACATAGCACACCTACACAGTGCATAGCATATCTACACAGTGCATAGCACACCTATACAGTGCATAGCACAGAGAAAACATAGCACATCTACACAGTGCATAGCACAGAGAAAACATAGCACATCTACACAGTGCATAGCACAGAGAAAACATAGCAGATCTACACAGTCCATAGCACAGACAACATAGCACACCTACACAGTGCATAGCACAGAGAAAACATAGCACACCTACACAGTGCATAGCACATCTACACAGTGCATAGCACAGAGATGACAGAGCAGATCTACACAGTGCATAGCACAGAGAAAACATAGCACATCTACACAGTGCATAGCACAGGCAACATAGTACATCTACACAGTGCATAGCACAGAGAAAATATAGCACATCTACACAGTGGCTAGCACAGACAACATAGTACATCTACACAGTGCATAGCACAGAGAAAACATAGCACATCTACACAGTGCATAGCACAGACAACATAGCACATCTACACAGTGCATAGCACAGAGATGACAGAGCACATCTACACAGTGCATAGCACAGACAACACAGCACATCTACACAGTGCATAGCACAGAGAAAACATAGCACATCTACACAGTGCATAGCACAGAGAAAACATAGCACATGTACACAGTGCATAGCAGAGACAACACAGTACATCTAGACAGTGCATAGCACCGAGATGACAACACATACACACAGCACACAGAAAAAACATATATATTGATGTATATATATGTATATACGCATATAAATACTGCGGAGCACAGACACACCGCAGCATATCCAGACTCAACAGAGCAGAGGCAACGCAGCCCAACCATACACTACAAAGCACGGACATAGTGCAGCAAAGATTGACTAGGGTGGTCAAAGCTAAACTTCAGATCTGTAGACTAAAAGATGAAATAGAAGGCCTACTATGCTCCTTGTATAGACCAGTAAAGTCAATTCCACTATTTGGCTCAAGCTAAATTGGGTTAACAGAAATGAAAGTGTTTTGTGCTCATTTACCATCGTCCTCCTCAGCTGGCCCATCGTATGATTTGTCAATTGCAGCACGGAAGCTCTCGTTGCAGCCACGGCCCCTCACCATGTGAGCACGAGGCCTGTGGAAGAGCAGCAGGTCGTTCTTCTGAGCCTCGGACACGGCCGTCTGCAGACTCTCTAAAGAACTGGACTTTTTCAAGCCCAGAGTAGGACCCAGCTCCACACCAGAGAAAGCTGAGGAGAGGTACAGAGAATTCACATTAGTTTTGAGTTTCCTTTCCTTGCAGATTCCTTGCCATACATGAAATTTAAATGCTATGCCAAATACAATTTCAGTCTGTATAATATCTGTATAATGTATGCCATAATTGGACTGGAAGACCACAGGCAAAACCACTCACATTAGCTCTTGGAAAAAAAACCCTGCCTTGCATGTTATCCGTTATTTACTATTCTTCACATTAGTAATTCAGTATGCATGCTGATTAAGGATACTGAGTCAATAGCTCGACCAGTCTCCCCAGGCACACCACACTCATGACGGCGTTAAAAGTTAATAAGGACTGCAATGTATAGCCTGTGTGTGGCAAACACATGTAGTAAACATGGTTTTACTGTGTCTATAAAAACACACTCTTCCGTCATAACTGCCATCATTAATGTAAAAATAAGGATGTGTACTGAGCTGTAAAGTGCTAATGTATAACATGTGGAATATCCAGCAGCGATATTGAGACATTATGTTAATTTGGATCATGGTATTCAGGCTTCTCATCCAAATAAAAAGTATGAGACTAGGAAAGAGTGTGCGCACAAGAATGAAGTAGACAGGGTTAAACTCTTCCTCCCCCTCTCTTGCCTCAGTGCTTGCTTCCTCTTATGAAAATGACTTTTTAAACACCGTGCTCTGCAGCAAGTGATGGATGAGGAGACTGAACCAGAGAGCGGTACCTCCATCAATCAGGGCCTTTCCCTCTTTCTCTTTCTTCTCTCACTTTCACTCTATCCCTCCATCTTCAGCCCTCTTTGTGCTGTCCATTCCCTGCACCCAAAACCATTAGCTAAAGCACCGCAACTCTCTCATTCATAAGTAAGGAAATCATTGTATCGACAGGTGTTGCGCCCTGCTGGAATTCCAATTGCCCAGCTCCTTCACCGGCACTGCAGCTCTCTGTTTGGCTAATGTTTAATGTTTAAATGAAAGTGGAAGTTGTTTTGATTTTTTCATTTGAATGACCATGGTCAGCCAGAGCAAAACAAGGGCAGAGTCAGAAGTAAAGATGAGAGCAGAGAGAAGAGCAAGAGGAGGAAAGCCTATATCACACACAAACGATCAGTAAGACAACTGAGAACATGTACGACTGAGGGACAAGGCAGACAGATGGAGGAAGGGAAGACTGGTGTGTGTGTGTGTGTTTTTTAAACCTTTCAAAACCCAATTTATGATGAGCTCTGTCTGTCATTAGCTGGGATAATAATGTATGACAAAAACAAAAGCCTTGAGTAGGTGGGTGTGTTGGAGTGTAATGAGGCTTCATCGGTAGCATGTCAGGTAACAAAATGAGCGCAAAAGAGATTTCCCAAAGAGTTTCTTCTGTGCTGTGAACATCAAACGTTGAACCATCACAGTGTTTTTGTAAAACTGTAGATCACAAAGTCATCCAAGAAAACTTCTGAAGACAAGAAAACCTTTCAAATTGAATAATACATAGTTGACATGGTGGTTCCACCAAAAAATAATGATCAGAGGACAGAAAAAGGCACAGAAACTGAGCTGAACAGAGAACTGAAAAAGAAAAAAAAAAAACCCAACTTATTCACAAGTATTCAGTGATGCATGGAAATAATTATGACATCACGGACAACAAGCATTATATTTAGACGTTAGAAGAAGTCTCCTTAGAAGAACACTGCCTGGATGGCATGGTCAGAGAAGTCAGAAAAAAATGTACAGATGCTGCTGGCCTCCTGAGAGAGAAGAAGAATACAGACGACAGGAACTATGTGAGATATAATTTCTTTTTAAAGTAATATACCAGTGTTTTAGCAGTCTTATCTGTCAACACATCTGTAGAGTATATGCGATTACCAACAACCATCATTTCTACCTGCAATGAGGGAAAATAAAATATGAAACACTTGCTAACGTGAAACTTAAAATAGACATCTAAGGGCAGGGGTGTATCTATAGCACAAATCCACTGAGAAACTATCAACCTTAATGACTTTTTTGCTGTGTCACTCCAGTGTTTGATAACACTGTATAACAGCAGCTTTGGTAGGACTCTCATGTCTAGTACATCCTAATATCTTCATTGCTTCAATGTAATTAGAAGTTTTTAATTTATATTACACACCTGCATATTTTAAAATCTAAAAAAAAAAAAAGTTTAGATTTTTGTTCTTTTCTCAGTACAGGGAAACGTGTAGAACTTCTTGTTCATGGTACTCACATATACACTACAGATGCGATGGAAAGAGATTCGGTTGAATGCGCTGGAGTATTCCTTTAGGAGCGATGTAATTAGTGCTGTCCACAGACTGGATGCTTGAATGAAGAAGCGTTAGAGACGCTAGTCCATGGAGAACCCTCTAACAGGCTGGAATCCAGAGAACCACTGTGTGTCTGAGCATGAGAGCTAAAATTTGGGAAATGTCCAAGCAGCTTTTCTGCTGCAGTGTGTTAATGTGGGACAACAGTGTCAATGGGGAAGGGCAAGAGGTAACTCTACTAGAAGGCGTTGCATAACAATACGGCTTGACTCTGTGTGTGTGTGTGTGTGTGTGTGTTTGTGTTTCACACCAGGTGTGTAATGTCTGACAGTCACTAAATGTCTAAATGTCACTTTAGATGCATGTTACCTGATTCTCCCTCTGTGTGTGTGTGTCTGTGTGTGTTTTGGAGAACCCCATTAAAGCTGAGGCAAACATATGACACCTGTTAGTGCACTACTGTGAGCACAGCATCGCCAGGTTTACAAGACACGAGAAAGAAAGCAGGATTTTAAAGGTCGGCTGTCACCGTGATGTTTCTGCTGAGGACTTCCTGTCATCCTCCGCCTCCGTCTGTCTGCCTCTGCACATTCTTACAAGAGAACACTGTGTACTCTACAGCTTTAAGGGATGCACTCCTGTCCATCAAATCGAGTACAGCTACATACTACACACAGACCGAGAGCAGTATTTAGGAGTCTTTTTTATTATTATTGTTTTTGAAACTGTAGCTGCTTCTTACTTCTTTTCTTTCTCACTGTCAGGGACGAGGAGAATGCCAAGTCCTGAATAGTCATGTCCTGATAATAAGTATACCTGTATATCGTTATACGCAACACAGTATTGTCATCAAGGACATTTCAAAATGTCAGAAAACCTCTGTTTGATTTAGAAATAGGCTTCCTAGGTAGTCAGCACTTCTCCGTCTGAGGGTAAACCCATAATTCTGTTCACAGGGCAAGACTGAACATAAATGTTACAGTAATATCAGAACAGTGAAATGTTAGACAATTATTGGAATGCAATAAATAAATAAATAAAATAAATAAAAATCAACACTGGCATTTGTCTAGATTTATTCCATTCACTCATTGAGGGCTCAGACAGTCACTGTGTTCCAGTCAGAAGGTGGAGATCTACATAAGCAGTACTTTTTGGGCAACACTGATACGGTCTTGATATAAAGTCTGCTCAACTTTAAAGGCTGGACCAGCGGTCCCTAATTTTGGTCAATTTCATTGGCAATGTCGCAGACATTATTTTTGGTGTACACCACAAGTTAAAAAAAAAAAAAAAGTTGTTTAATAAGGGGGGAAAAAAAGAACAAGAGTTCCCTCAAATACCAAACTCTGCATTTAAGGACTTATTAGTCGTCCACTCTCAGATTCTAATGGGCTTTATTAAAGGTAATATTGCCTGTGGGGTGAAGCAGTTACTGTAAAACTGTACGTTGCTGCAAAGCTAAGGTTTGTTTTAGAGTTTCTATAAGACAGCGTTAGTATCAGCTCGAAGACAAATATATACTGTATGCTATAAGTGTCTAATTAGTGTCTACTAAGTGCCTACTTCATTTTTCCATTAAAAGTAAAGGTTAGAAACATTCCTCACTTCACTTATACAGAATTTCTTACTCAGAGTGTCTACGTCTAGTGTATTTAACCAAAAGGCTTTACCAATAAGTTTAATACAAGGTGTCCAAAAACATTTCACTGGCAGTGTAACTGATCACAGAAAAAAACTGTAAGAGTTTCATGAATGGTGGGCCAAACGGTTATACCGAGCAACTCTCCTAGCAGCTCATGAGTCTGTAGATGTTACCATTAGTGTGACAGATTACGTGGCCAATTTAAGCTGCTAAACCTGTTTATTAGCTTTTTTTCAACAAACATCAGCAGATACAATATGTGCAAGAATTACAGTGGGTTTTTTTTTCAGCCTGTGACATGTAACGCTACAATCTTTTTACTCCCATGTTGAAATATCACACTAAAACATTAAAACGTGCTCTAAAATAAATGAAAAAAAAAAACAAAACAACTATTATAGAACTGTACAAAATTTTTATTTCAATGCTTTGGAATATTGTACTTTTTTTTTCCCCCTGAAGAAAAACAATAAAAACAAAGAACACAGCTACTTCCCTACTGCCATGTGTTGAATCGTCTGCAAAACATCATGCAATAGTTGAAAACATGATCTTTATCTGACCCTGCACACAGACCTCTACATATCGAGCTGCGCTTGCATCTGTGCCACGGATCCAACTGATGAGCATGTGTTTGAAAGTGCAGTGGTGAAGTTTCCACAAATTATGTGAAAGCCATCTTCTGGTCAACCCCCAGACCCACACACAAAAATATTCCTGCAAATACACATCAGTCTAAAAAAAAAAAAGACCTCTACAAGACTGACATGATTGACATTTTTTTTTTTGTGGTGAAGGAGAACTATAATCTTTAATCCATGTTTGTGTTCAGCAGCAGGAAAAATATCTGCAGCTAATTTAAACTCCATCTGTCCATCTGCACTTCCCAACAAGACTGCTAGCTTTGAAGAGCTGAAATCCAGAAATTGTATTTTGGACCCACTGTGGGGTCAGACGGCTAGAAAAAAGGCTTTCTGTCCCCAGTCTGTGAGATAATATTTGAGGTGGAGGAGATGTATTGCTGTTATAATTGCCGGCGACAGACTTTTAAAAAGACATCTCATAATTACAGTTCACCTTTATTGGCTGGGTGGGGTCACTGCCACTCGGGGGGAGAGAGAGAGAGAGAGAGAGAGAGAGAGAGAGAGAGAGAGAAAACAAGACAAGGTGGCTGTCACTGTGAAAACAGGGTGATAGATGGCCAAGCGTGGGTACCAGCACACCAGTGCAACCTAATAAAATCCATCTCCCAGGAGCAAACCAAATACTGTGCCTTTAGGAGTGGGTGCTCTTCCGCAGAACAGTAGTTATCTACAGCACTTTTACACCAATCCTCCCACATATCTGCATCTTCTCCTTCTCTTCTATTAGCTGCACTGACCAAAAACAGTATTTAGACTACCTGGGAGCAAGATGGTTACTTCTATAGAATTACAGAAGAGAAGATGAAGGAAAAGAGAAGATAAATACATCAGCAACGGGAGGCAGGACGCAGCAGGAGACCGAAACAATGAGAGATTGGGGGAAAAAAACAACAACGGCTCAAGTAGCCCTACTACAGAGTAGATGAAGGTACATTATATATGGTCAAAAGTATGTGGACACATGACCAACACACGCTTGCTGGACATCCCATTCCAAAGCTATGGGCATTAATATGGAATTGCACCCCAAACACCACACCGGCTGACGTTTAGCATTGTGCATAGTGATCGGCCATGGAAACCCATTTTGTGAAGCTCCTGACGCACAGATCTTGTGCTGATGCGGCTTCTAGAGGAACCCTGTAGTGAGCGATGCAAAAGAGGATTCAACAGATGATTAAAAGTATTGGTGGTGATGTCATTATAACCGTGATTAGAGACAGAGTGATCTCTGAGCAGCAGGATTAAGGCTATGACAGTCATACAGAGCTTGTGTGTGTACAGTGAGGGAAAAAAGTATTTGATCCCCTGCTGATTTTGTACGTTTGCCCACTGACAAAGAAATTATCAGTCTATGATTTTAATGGTAGGTGTATTTTAACAGTGAGAGACAGAATAACAACAAAAAAATCCAGAAAAACACATTTCAAAAAAGTTATAAATTGATTTGCATTTTAATGAGTGAAATAACTTGGTGGCAAAACCCTTGTTGGCAATCACAGAGGTCAGACGTTTCTTGTAGTTGGCCACCAGGTTTGCACACATGTCAGGAGGGATTTTGTCCCACTCCTCTTTGCAGATCCTCTCCAAGTCATTAAGGTCTCGAGGCTGACGTTTGGCAACTCGAACCTTCAGCTCCCTCCACAGATTTTCTATGGGATTAAGGTCTGGAGACTGGCTAGGTCACTCCAGGACCTTAATGTGCTTCTTCTTGAGCCACTCCTTTGTTGCCTTGGCTGTGTGTTTTGGGTCATTGTCATGCTGGAATACCCACCCACAACCCATTTTCAATGCCCTGGCTAAGGGAAGGAGGTTCTCACCCAAGATTTGTCGGCACATGGCCCACAAGGTGAGATCTTGCATGGAGCCCCAGACCGAGGGAGACTGACAGTTATTTTGTGTTTCTTCCATTTGCGAATAATCGCACCAACTGTTGTAACCTTCTCACCAAGCTGCTTGGCGATGGTCTTGTAGCCCATTCCAGCCTTGTGTAGGTCTGCAATCTTGTCCCTGACATCCTTGGACAGCTCTTTGGTCTTGGCCATGGTGGAGAGTTTGGAATCTGATTGATTGATTGCTTCTGTGGACAGGTGTCTTTTTACAGGTAACAAGCTGAGATTAGGAGCACTCCCTTTAAGAGAGTGCTCCTAATCTCAGCTCATTACCTGTGTAAAAGACACCTGCGAGGCAGAAATCTTGCTGATTGATTGAAATACTTATTTCACTCATTAAAATGCAATTAAACTTTTTTGAAATGCATTTTTCTGGATTTTTTTGTTGTTATTCTGTTTCTCACTGTTAAACTACACCTGCCATTAAAATTATAGACTGATCATTTCTTTGTCAGTGGGCAAACATACAAAATCAGCAGGGGATCAAATAACTGTTTCCCTCAACTGGATGTGTGTGTGATGATTTTTATGCTCTTCGGCACTCGAAGGCCACGCTCTGAGATTGCGTGGTCTACTGCTTCGCGGCTCAGCTGTTGTTACTCCTAGACGCTTCCATTTCACAATAATAGCGCTTACAGTTGTCTAGCGGGGCAGAAATTTCACGAACTGACTTGTGGCCAAGTCACTGAGCTCTTCAGTACAATTCATTCGACTGCCAATGTTTGTCTATGGAGATTGCATGGCTATGTGCACCTGTTAGCAAGGAGTGTGGCTGAAACACCTGAACTCAACCATTAGGATAGGGTCCACATACTTTTGGCCATATAGTATACCTCCGGGAGGGTGCCAATATTTCTGCAGTTGCATGTACATGAGAGCTAGTGCTTTTGGAAGGTCATTAAGAAGGGCTGCTAATGTTATTAATCAGGTTATTAACTGATGAGTGACACGTTTACGAAAATATGGCACAAGAATTTTAAGCATCACTGTATAAATGTAATTTCAGCTAATGATAGAATATGAACAAAACAAAAAGACTCTTGTAATCCAAGTGGCTTAACAGCTTTTTTTTCGGGATCAATATTTTCAGGACATTTTATCCCTTTTTTAAAACGATTCTTCTGGGAAACTAGACTATACATTTCCATGTTACATTTGCAGGTTTTCCAGGATGGTGACAAACCTGGTAATGAAGAGCAATGAACTGAAATAGAGAGTATGAGAGAGAGGGTGGGGGGAACAGGGGGATCTGATGTTAAGTACAGATCCTGCACACACTTGCAAACGGTAGTACACTCACACACAAACCTACACAACCAGATGGCTTTCCACTAGACAAATTAATCCATCAATCCCAATCAAGCAAACATGGTGGCCTTCAGCTCACATCAACACCAAACTTCTTCTCAATTACAAACAGAGAGAAGTGGAGGGAAAATACGCAGAGGGAAAGACAGTGACAAAGCGAGGGAGTGGAAAAAAGAGAGGGAGAGAGAGAGCAGCAGGATGACAGAGGAGCTCTCGGTTGGCTGACGGCTGTTTATTTTCAAAGTCACAATTACACGCAGGAACAAATCAGACTACTGCTGATTCCTAAACACTGCCCGGCTTCTGAAGGCCTGCACGATTCACTATAAACGGCTTGGCTTCCTTACTGTCTTCACACACACACACACGCTCACACAAACACACACACACACACACACTCACGCGCACACTAGCACACACACACACACACAATAACCACAATGGAGAAGAGGACAAAACAACCACAATGACAACACACTCAAGGGGAAAAAGAGAAAAAGAATACAGGCCCAAAGAGAAAGGGAAAATATGAAAACAGAACAATCTGAAAGAAGTGGAGGAAAATGTCTATGTGTAACGTTTAATGTTCAAAGGTGAAGAGGCTTTGAAAGCTCAGCTTCAGTGTGACAGACATACAAAGAGAGAGAGAGAGAGAGAGAGAGAGAGAGAGAGAGAGAGAGAGAGAGGAAAGGGGATTTATGTGATTTCTTTACCCAAGCCTATGCCTCAGACAGCAATCATCTGTCTTTCAGTCAACACATTGATGCGCGCGTGTGTGTGTGTGTGCGTGTGTGCAAAATGCCGACTCAGAAGGAAAGTAATCTGGAGGAAGGTTGTTAAAGGACACGGACACAAAGGAAGTAAAGAATCGGAGGGACTTCATCAGCACAGCTGTCATAAATACAATCGATATCTTTCTCTAACACACAAAATTGCACACTTACCAGCCAGCACAAATCTCTCTTTCCCCTCCTCTCTCCAACACAAACACACACACACCCAAACTGAAATCCCTTCCCTTATGCATGCCTACTGTATAAAAGCCAGGATTTGCAACCTTTCCATTTCAGACATACTTGTGTCGAACATTCAAACACATCAAACACGAGCATTAAATGCCCATTTATAAATGTTTATCTTTGTCTGAGACACACACACACACACACACCGTCTCTCATCTCTCAGATGCTTTGGTGGTCTCGTGTTTCTTAGCGACAGACTTCCATTCTGCTTATTTATTTCCACACAAATTCCTGACCTGGATGTGCTGGCGTTCTTGGCATGGTGTGGAAAACCTCAGACAGATGCCGAGAACTTTCCCTGTCTGTCTGAAGAAAGGCAAGGAAACACATCTGCAGGCGCCCTTTTCACTGCCTGTAAGCAATTTTCTCCTCTCACTTAGGCGAATTATTATAAAAAGCAAGAGTTTTACAGGCTAATGACTTAAACAAAGCTGTCAAATAGTTAAGGAGCAGCTTGTGCTGTGGGCAGCTAATGGCTCAACAAACTGACCGCAGCTCCACTGGCCAAGCAAAGTAGAGGAAAAGGGAAAAGTCTCTCCACATTCAGATTTTTAAAATGAGAAGAAAATGTAACTATATAAAAGCACGCCTGATTCTACTTATAAGTATTTCCCCTGAACTGAGACATATACACGCTTTGTTTGCAATACTGTGGTTTCTTATCATATCTGTCATCAGTGCAGGCTTTCTGTGGTTTTGGCTGTTATTTGGGCAAGACATTTGCAACATGTGATGTTCCTCAGAGGAGAAAACACCCCCAAGTAAACAATACGGCTCGCGTTACACGCAGACGAGCAGCGTCTGCTCCTTTCACGCTTGCTTTTCATTGGAACTGTGTGCTTATTAAGACTGCACTGGCCTCGGTGTGAACGAGTGCTTGACATTCATTACATCTCATCTTTTTGCAGAGCACTCCTTAGACAAAGGGCAGATGGCTCGAAAATGCACCAACAACAGTGAGACAGGAGAGCGAGCATCTGTCAGCTGGGGTCACAGAACTGCACCCACAATTACCACTTACTGCACTAAAGCTGTGTCTCAAATGGCGTTTGTGCATGAGAGGATTGCCAAACACCGACTGCACCAGATTTTCTAACTGTATGTGGAGCGCCGTTAAAAATGCATGATCCCAGCACGCAGAATTATTCTATTAATGTAACCCAACTGCTGAAATATTAAACACATTAGGCAGAAATAAAGATAGCTTTTATTACTGGCACCATTAGAGCTTTTTAATCCTGAACCTCCCACCAATTTGACCCAAAACACTTACACTGTCTTGTTAAAAGTTAGTGTATGTGCTACTGAATTTGCTAGTATTTCTGCTTGTTTTTGAGCTCTAGACAAAGATGAGATATGAATATGAACAACTGCCTAAAAGAAACATATGAGTCTGACTGGAATACTTTATACAGTCAATTATGATTGTATCAATAATAATTAAAAAACAAAACAAAATATAGTAATAGTTAAACACCCTATAAAACTGAGGACTGCCTGGCGCTATGTGCTTCCTTAAAGCTGCAGTACGGAACTTTTTTTGGTTAAAAATGAACAAAAATCAATTATTGAGCAAGTACATAAAAAAAATAAAATAAAATATCAGTGTTCAAAACTGTCTCCTTATCTTACCCCGATGCACAATGGTAAGCCAATAATAATGATTTATAATCTGAGCTGTCGGGTCGGATTTCGCGGGAACCGTCAGTTTGACATCCTTCGTCTTTGCGTGGTTATGTCACGTCCGTAAACAGACAGAAGACGGCCCGGCTACTATATACTGCGTGTGGGTGCTGAGGATGGTTTGTAGCTTGTTCTTACAACACTTGCTTAGAATTTAAATTCGTAATCTAGATGGCTGCTTTTAATCTGCATAGTTCTAAACGCAATCATCGCTGACATCTGGGGAATCAGCTTTTGTCAAAACCAAGACGCCTCGAACTTCCAGTATCTCATTTCCATGAGCTTTAAGCCGTAATCATCAAGATTAAAACAAAAAAAGGCTTGAAATATTTCACTTTATGTGTAATGAATCTAGAATATATGAAAGTTCCACTTTTTGAAGTAAATTACAGAAAAAAATGAACTTTCCCCCGATATTCAAATTTTTTGAGATACGCCTGTATACTAGGGATGTAACACAATGACACTCTCTGCATCTGTACCTGTTCAGTTCTTCAAATATCCATATCTGTATTCAAATTTAAACCTGAAAAAGAATTGCAACTCTGACCAAGCAGTTTCAAAAGATGAATGTTCATGCTAATGCTAACGAATGGTCGTTGTTTGTCCAGTGAGCTTGTTGTCAGATGAAAAGGCATTTCAATGTTCACAGATACCCGGTGAACATTTCTGGCAAACACAAATATAGCACACCTCCTATTCATATCTGTATTTATATCCATTTAGAACACATTATCTATCTATTTCGATCAATTGGTTACATCCCTGCTACAAGTATGCAATTTGAGACACAGCAGCAGGTCATTCTTTCTAGAAGAGGATGTAGATGACAATTAAACGCCTCATACAGAAAGACAGAAAGTGACTGACAAAACAGAACATTTCAATTATAGGACCTTCCTGATGCATGTTTCCATTGTCCCTGCATGTATGGTATGTGATCCTGGATCCCGGTTGTGGCTTTCTGGCAGGTTCGAATCTTTCTGTGTAGGTCAGCCATAAACCTCAGATGAATGAGGAGTCAATCTTGCATACAGACATGTCCGTCCAAGTTCTTCCTCAGGCTGTGAGTGGATAATACTCCCCCAAATACCACTTTGTCACAACACACCATTTTTTCAAGGCCCTGTCTTGAACTAAAAAAGAGAAATGACCCCTTCTCTCATCTGCGGTTCACTGAGTGCCAACCATGGTGTCAAATAAACTATTTACACAGAGAAGCTGATGACCTGATGTTTTTAAACAATACAAAAGTTAAAGGCCAAGGCCAAGAGCCAAATGACCCAAATCTCAGCCAAACAGTATAATAAGCTTCAAATTGATTTTTACAAGCATATTGATTTATTTAGTTTGGATAAAATCTGATTCTGTGATTTATGGTACAAATATGTTCCTCAAATATGTTCCTCAGAACACAAAATACCTAGCTTTTTCTGCACCTTTACATGAAAAAACACCACCAGGCCTCTATTTTCCCCAAAAAATTAAGTGAGAAAATACATCATCTTTTCCATTAGAAGTGTTCTTGGGCCTGGCGCGCTTGGGGTTTTCCATGACTTGAGCGGGAAGGTCGGGTGTTTGCTCTGGAACCAAAGCACTGTGGCCTGCGGTCTGCGCACACAGCCATGAGCAATGAGGGAAAGGAGTTCCCAGGGTGCTTTGCTCCTATGCCACTCACTCTGTACTGTTGGCAGGCAACTCAGTCAGTCAGTCTCTCTCTCTCTCACTCACACACACACACACACACACACACACACACACCCACCCACACACACACACATAAGCAGTCTGAGGGGAGCAAGGAGAGAAAGGCAGTTTGGATACATAGCTGAGAGCAAATTAATATGGGAAGAAAGGAGTGGGCTCATGGAGTGGAGGGAATGGAGAGAGTATATATATGTGAGAGAGAGAGAGAGAGAGAGAGAGAGAGAGAGAGAATAATATGTAATACTTTCTTTATGACAACATGCCAAATACAAAACATCCATATAACTAATCATATAAACAACTTTCTAACATGTAACAAAGATTACACCGCCCTGCATCAGATTTGCTGAATAGGATCTGATAGTTGTTTCTTACTAATACTTAGATGCTGAGTCCAGATATGCTGTTAGTTTTGCTTTAGAACATCACAACTTTTCACAAAGCCTGATGTCCAGTGTAGAGCTGTTTTGCCTAAGATGGACCATAAACATTAGAGCTATTGCCAGATACACTGCCACCAACACAGGAAACACTATGTTAATGTACAATAGGTGAGCAACATTTATCACTTTTCCTCTGATTAGCCCTTATATGAATGCTAGGCACACTTACATGCACACAAAACTCCTGATTTCAGGGATTTATAATGACCAGTGAAAGACGGAAATGCAAGCATAGCCCAGATGATTTCTGCTACATCTGTGGGTGTTTTGCCATTCCAGAAAATCCCTCAAAAGGAAGTTCACTCCTTAAGCACTCTGCATATTATTATAATGTTCGTCTTTTGAAATGGCTTTATTTAGAGTTTTTCACAAACATTTCACAGACTATTTGTCTGCTGTTCATGTTGTAAACAAGTGTTATGTTTTGTGTGCCTATTGTTGTAATTAATAAATAGTAATAGTGAAATTTGACAGGTTCTACCAATTTAAATAAAACCCTGAAAGCAATATAAATTTAGCAAAATTATTAAAAAAATTAATTCTCATTTTGTGGGACAGCAGTACGTGATAGGGAATTTTCAGTGGCATATTTGAACTCAGCATGACCAAAATAGGTAAAAACAAGTGTGATTTGCAAAACAGCATAAACTTTTTTTTCTAAATGCAGGGCAGTGTTATATGCTTATGTTTATATGCTTGTAGCCAAAAAAGAAAAGAAGAAAAAATATTAAATTTTTTCAACTTTTCTTTGAATTTGCCATTATGTTTGGTTATGTCTATATGCAAAGTAAATTCGGAGGAAGATTATATAAATTAATGAATATAAATGATTTATTATTGTGGAGGCACGGTGGCTTAGTGGTTAGTATGTTTGCCTCGCACCTCCAGGGTTGTAGGTTTTACTCGTACCTCCACCCTCTGTGCACGGAGTTTGCATGCTCTCCCCGTGCTTCGGGGGGATTTCCTCCGGGTACTCCGGTTTCCTCCCCCAGTCCAAAGACGTGTTGTAGGCTGATTGGCATCTCTAAATTGTCCACAGTGTGCGAATGGGTGCATGAGTAGGTGTGTGTGTGTGTGTGAGATTGTGCCCTGTGATGGGTTGCCACCCCATCCAGGGTGTCCCCCGCCTCATGCTCCAAGTTCCCTGGGATAGGTTCTAGGCTCCCCCACGACCCCGTGTAGGATAATCTTTACAGAAAATGGATGGATGGATGGATTTATTACTGTTTAATAAATTTATAAATGCATTAACACAAACATTAAGTTAGGACAATAACAGAAAATATTATTAAATTATTATTTAAATAATAATAAAATTAAAACAATAATAAAAACGTATGCATAATGATGATAATGAGGACGTAGTACAAAAGGAAAAATAAAGCCTTGGTTTAACACCCGCTTCTGCTGCTTATACAATGACCCTGTATTATCCAGTGTGTGTTAGCTGATGTCATTTCCCCCTTTTAAACACATTAGAAAAATAAATCCCAAAAATCTAAGGCCAAATCCATTATAGGTTCAGACTTGCATTCCTCACTCGCATAACTACACACCTTTCCTATTAGCTTCACTGTAGATGTTGATTAATTCATAGCAGTCACTGAATTATATGCTGTAAGACAAATGACTGAATAATAGGCTGGCAATTTAACTCATTAATACTTATAAGGTCCTTTAATTCATAACATGTCTGGCAAATTAAGAGTTTTTAAAGACCAGCAGACATCCAGAGAGAGAGAGAGAGAGAGAGAGAGAGAGAGAGAGAGAGAGAAAGAGCGCTGAATGGTTATACACACACTTACTTCAACTACACACACTGACTCTCAACTTCTCTTTCATACACAAAAGTCTGTTCTGATGAGACGAGCAGCAGTAACACGATCTAATCCTTTTCCTCTGCTTACTGCATTTCCCAAACACAGCAGAAAGGACACAAACAACTGATAAATCCAATCCACTGCACAACAGTGTCACTGGAGGAGCTGTTTTCTGCTGCAGAGAGCAGGGCCATTTGGAGACAGAAAAGCAATACTGCAGGAGAGATACTAGCAGCAGGATAGTGTCAGGTTATACTGTTAGACATGAGGAATTTGCACGCAAGCTACTTCTTCATCATCAGTCTCCTTCAGCAGACTAAAACCTCAATGAATAGGCAAAATGGCCTGATTCCTGTGGCCACAGTGTGATTATACACAGCTCACGGAGAGGAAGGTGTAACAGTTTTTATGGGAATTGGATTCTGAGGCTAGAAATCACATGAGAGAGAGAGAGAGAGAGAGAAAGAGAGAACAGTACTGAAGTGGTTTTAGGTAAATTAAAAGCATGCAGCCAAGGCTCTTAAGACTATCCTGATAATTAAATATGTCAAAGCTCATGAAGAGGCATTTGGGGCCTATTTTTTGTACACCAGCTTCCACCAAAGCCAGCTAGTCAGCAAAGCCCTCGCCGGCCTGTCAATAAACATTAGCACGAGCATCAGTAAATCTGCAGAAGAATGGACTGTTTTATTAAATGTATTACCAGGCCTGTTTTTACTGCAAGCGTGGAGAAAAATCACACATGCCAAGAGAGAAAAGCAAACCATTAGTCAAAGGCCAGTTGAGAATCAGAAATCTACAGAGGTGTCATGATGGAAACTGAAATGTTACAGATAGCAAGATCATTGACGTTACTGGGCCTTAGTGTTTACTACATCAAAAATGGAAATGCTGGTAATTAAATAAAAGAACAGTGGAAAATGATATAGTAGAGTCCAATGCCAGGAGTGTCTTTTTTTTAAATTATTCCCTTGCTTGTAAAATGATATAATTTTGCAAAATGATTAAAGCACATCACTAAAATAAGAAGCATGATAGAACTTATAGAAAGCAGCAGCCTTGATAATACATAACATGTCCAAAACCATAGCACAGTACTGTGCAAAAGTTTTAGGCACCCTATTTTTTTTTTAGTACAAACTTTGTTATAGATTTTTTATTTTATGACTTCTACATTATCAAGTCAGTACAAAAAAAAACATTTTAGATTCCCAAACATTAGTTTTCTAGCACAAAATTAAATGTTACAGAAAAATGGTTGTATGGACACTTTTCAGACAAAAAACACAATGAAGGCTGCTGGGTTTTGCTGCAAAAATAAGAAGCAAGTCTCCAGAAGAACTGTGGCTGGTTCTGCAAGATGCTCAATAAAACTTACCTCATTTCCTTATAAAACTGCACAAATTGTACTGGAGACTATTTTATTTTTTGTCACACCAAATATTGACTTTTTCACTTACTACTGTTTACTGCTCTTTGTGGGTTTTTTTATGTAGAAACATTTAATTTCATTATTTTGAAGGCATCTTTGCTCTACAGCATTTCTTGCATGTGCCTAAAACTTTTGCACAGTACTGTATATATATATATATATATATATATATATATATATATATATATATATATATATATATATATATATATATATATATATATATATATATATACACACACACACACACACATACATGAATGATGTTGCTACAGCAAATATACAGTATATTGTGTACAACTCCATATTACTTACAGTGATTTCACAAAGGACAGGAAAAAAACTATCTAGCAAAATGAATAATCATTTACTGTAGTATGGACTTATACTATTTTACTATTATTGCATATAATATAATATAATATACTATTGCAAGTATGTACGCAATCATAATTCCAGAGGTTCATTCCTGAGCTCAAGTTACTGTTTGTGTGGAGTTTTAGATGTCCTACCCATGTCCATGTGGGTTTCCTCTGGTTTCCTCGAAACTCCCAAAATCATGCCTGCAAATGGCCTGGCTAAGATAAATTGCCCTTTGTGTGTGTCCCATTCAGGGTGCATTCCCAGCATATGCTCTGGATCCACTACAACCCTGACCAGGATAAAGCTATTACTGAAGATGAATAACTGAATGAATGAACAGGAGTAATATCCGTTTTTGATTAATGATGACATGCATAAAAATTTTGGAAGTGAGTTCAGATTTTTGGACCCTGCTGTTTCCTAGTATGCTAGATTCAGCTAGGGTGTACAGTGCCATGACTATTAGACAAGTCAGGAGTGATACATGGTCACTGAGGGAAGGAGATGTATGATCAGGAGCAGGTTTCGATCTCACATATATCAAAGCCATGGCCTGCAGTGGAGCCTGTATTGGCTGCAGGTGAGGAGAGATACATATGAGAGGGGAAAACCCTCAGGCCCTTTCCTCTTCCCCTGTTTAATCTGAACCATCATCTCCCTCGTTTAACTTTAACTGCAGCTGGACCTGAGGTGAAGTCCAGACTGCAGAGGAAGAAAGAGAGGGATGAAGAGAGCAGAGTCAACATCTGGAGAAAACGTGGCCAGCTTGTGGACCACACTTGCAAGGTTAGCTTATCAGATCAGGCAGAAACACAGCATGGCTATAAGCATAGATTTATACACACATTCACACCCAACACACACGTGTATGCTCGCATGCACGCACACACACACACACACACACACACACACATACAAACAGCCAATCAGAAAACCCTCTCATTATGGTCCAGGGCGCTAAAGCAGTTTACTTGACTGACAGAGAACAGACAGAGAGAGAGAGAGAGAGAGAGAGAGAGAGAGAGAGAGAAGCCAGAGCACAACCCGCACTCTTGTTTTCTATTGCCTTACATTTCTGATGGTCACAAATTTGCAGGTATTAAAGGTCACTCACATACAGCTGGATCCATATGTATTTGGACAGTGATACAATTTTCATAATTTTCTCTCAATACACCTTCACAATGTTGGAGTTCCCATGAACAGCTACCAAATGCAAATTCAACATTTGGAATGAAATACACACCTTTTATCTCCTTATTTGCCAGGAAATAATGAGGAAACAAGCCACACCTGGCCATGAAACTGCTTATCAGTTAAATATCCAATCACTTTTGAGCCTGTGAAAATGGAGGGACTCTGCAAAAATAATAGCTGTAATTCCTAAACGGTTAATGCAATATTTTTGTTAAACCCCTTTACACTTAAATCACATCTTGACTGCTTCATTTCAAATACATTGTAGTGGTGTACAGAGGCAAAATTACAAAAATTGTGCCACTGTGCAAATACTTATGGACCTGACTGTGAGCGTATTAAACAAAGTCAAATTAACCTCAGAACAAATTCATTTTCCACATTCCTGTGTCCTTTCCTATTTAACTGCATTGGCTTTTTCAGCATGCAAATTTTATTCAGATTGACCGATTCTGGTTCGTTACTGCCTAAGGGCATTTTTTTTTTTATTTATTTTTTTTTTTTTTACACTTGGTTTGAATACTCGAGTTGCTTACACAAGATTGATTCTGGGTTTGTTTGGAGGATGACGTTATCACAGCAGGTTTGCTTCACAGAACCGCTGAACAATTTTACATCTCATTTTTGCTATGCTTAAAACAGGCAGTTCAGTTTTGTTATTATTAATGTTTCAGTTCTGCTGATCAATTTCAGTTCAGTTATCTGCAGACCACAATATGCCTTCTTGCAGCATTGTGGAACTAAGAATTGGAAAGTAACATGACAAGTTTGACCAATCACGTTACTTGTTAGCCAGCCCATGAAGCAAACGCTAGACCAGTATGGACTAGAGATTGATTCCCATGATTACATGGGGTTCTAAAACAGTTTTCATACCAGACCAAACATGAGCTGCAAAGACTCTCAGTCCAAGCACACTTTGATGTCTCTATGTATAATGTGTGTGTGTGTATGGTGCCCTGTGATGGACTGGCGACCGATGCACGTTGCATTCACAACTTGTAAACAGTAAGGCACAGCAACCCTGGCTAGCACAAAGCTCTTACTGAAGACGGTTGAAGGATGAATGGAAATGCCATAAGAGACTGGCGTAAACACTGTAATTACAATCAAGCGGTTTGATTCTTTTATTTGTTAAGGAAGACCCCCTCCCCTCCACATTGCATAAATTGCTTGTTTATATTTAGAGGAACTGGAGCAATTAGGTTCATTAGGGAACATTGCAAATGGGTACAAACAGAAATAAGTGTGGAATCAGTCAGAGTTTGTGTGCGAGCTCTATAAACTAGTCATGCAGGCATTTGGGATATGCTCTTTAGCGTGTGGAGCTGCTCTTGCTTCTCCATCTGCAAGTCTATTCTGTCTGATTGCCAGGCCTGCTCGAGAGCTAAAGAGCTCAGGCCCCCATCCATCAGCATCACGGCACACGGAGGCCCTCCATCAACAAGGCACGGGGCAACTGCATGGACACAGCTGTTTGTGTTTGTGAATGTGTGTGTGCATGCATTCCTTACCTGACTTTTGCCCCACCAGGAATCCCACGTTGCTTTCATCTGCAACTTGAAAAGGAGAGAGAGAGAGAGAGAGAGAGAGAGAGAGAGAGAGAGAGAGAGAGAGAGAGATTAGGGCAGGGGGGTAAAGTGTGCACATACTCAGGTTACATTTTAACGACTGCTAATTGCATACACATGACCAGCTATAAGCTTTCTAATCAATACTCTCACACGCTGCTAAGGCACCTCACATCAGCTAAAGGTGGACAGATTAACTTGTAGAACTGAATGAGTGTATGAACATAGGCTGTGTTCACGCCATGTCGGAATTACCCTAATTACTAGATGACAGCCCGGACGTTCTACTAGGAGCTGTTTACATCCTCAGACTTGGAATTAAATGAATCAGTGTGAGATGATTTTGACAACTTAAAACAAATAAACTGTATTGTATGTCTTTTGTTTATTTTCAGATTAATCGTGCATTATATGAATTTTTACACAGAAATATTACAAGATAACTAAACTATGATTTACTGCTGAAGGCGCCACCAATTTAAGAGTTTCTGCATAATGCTGCAGTGGTCAGGTGGCACAAGTCGGAGCTCTCAGAAAATTCCTAGTTTGCAAGTTGTAATTATGAGCTCTACGAGGACGTGAACGCTTTTTTACAAGTCAGAATCTCATAATTACGACATGGCGTGAACTCAGCTATGCTGGTCTGTGTCTTATATTAAATTTTGTTTTAGGATCTGAGTCAATTAAGTGTGACAATGACTACATTTACATGCAGATCAGTATTCCCATATCAATCAGAATTTGGCAATATTCTAATTAGTACTGAGTCATGTAAACACTGCAATCCGATTGCCTGATTCAGATTAAGACATTATTCTGATTCCCCAAATTCTGATTCCTGCCCCTGGAATAAGTCTGTTTTAATCAGAAATTTGTTGCATGTAAACACCTTATTCAGAAAATGCACTGAAAGGAGATATACGCGCATGCTCAGTCCACAAGGAATTGTGGGTGCTAACGGATTCTTAGTTGTAGGCTAGGTATTTAGGAATGGCAACTCAGGCATACTTACAACAACCATGTATACAGGAATATTCTGATGCCTGTACGTATATAAACATCGCATTCGGAATATGGCTGCAACCCGAATATAGACCTTAAACAGAATTTGATGTGCATGTAAACGTAGTCAATCATGTAAAAATAGAAGAAATGAAGAATAAGTTTAAAAACAAAAATGCTGATACTTTTTCATGGAACTGTACATGTACGACAATTTCATGAGCTACAATTTCAGCAACAACGTAAAAGTATGATATTTGAATTGAGATTTTCTCAGTTCTATGCAGATTCAAACAACTGGCTCAAAGGATTCCTCAGACCAGTTCTGTGGTGCGTGTGGTTCGACTTTTCATCAGTTCCGCAGTCACAACTTTAGCTACTTCCTGCAATTAGTTCCCATTAAATAAAGACTTATAACTGTGGGTTCATCTTGTCCTGTCGTATATAGTATAGCTACTTAATAATTTTGTATAGAAAAATTAAGAAGAATAAAATCAATCTTGGAAGGAAGCAGAAGAGATCATTGGTGCCTCTGATGAGTGTACATGCTGTAGCGAGTACAGTTAACTTGCTTTCCTAGCTTGTAACATGCAAACCAAGCAACCAATATTCACACTGATTAGTGCGCTTGTTTGTGTTTAAGTAGTTAGCTTTAGAAGCTATAGAAGACGACATCAGTAGCCCACAAGAGACTACAACTTGTTGGTAGTGTGAACGTTGGATTAGAGAGACTCATCTCTGACTGCTTTCTTTTTAGAGACTGAAAGAGACACAACATCAGTGTGATGAAAAGTACAAATCTGAGACATGAGGAAACAATTTGAACCATTTTGTGCAAGCTTTTATCTAAGCCCACGTCTGACATGTTCTTACATGGTAAGACAAGTTAGCAACTGTATTTGATATTCCCCTCAAAACCATGTGTCAATTTCCCAGAAGCTGAAATCCCCTGTTCTCCAGCAAGGGAAACACAGTACTGAGTGTGTGTGTGTGTGTGTGTGTGTGTGTGTGTGTGTGTGTGTGTGTGTGTGTGTAGAAACAGGGTTTGGGTTTCATTAAGAGGCTGTGAGCTGGAGCAGCTGTGCCGCCTGTGTAACTACACATGGCTGTGGTCGGGCTGCTAGCACTAGCTGCGCTCCGTCGTGCCATGAAAATGGAAAATAAATCGGTAACCAGATCCTGACAGCAAGTGGAACGTGTACTTGGTAAAATCTCCCAATCAAAACACAGCCATTAAAAGAGTGAGGAGAGAGGGAAAAAAAAACATATATATACATATATATTTCAAAATGAAATGCTCTTCTGGTTTTCATTAGCTAGCAAGTACTGGTTCAGTGCTTAGGGGTAAACATGGATGGAAATTGGCTGATATTTGGTGTAATTATTGTGTGTGCCAGACACAGACAGCAGGTTATAAGAGTCTGGGCTCTCTGACAACCATATACTGTTAAATAATAGGGATTAGCGGCAGTGGCTAGGCTAATACACAGGATTTGTGTGTAGGGGGGGGGACCTACTAGCCAGAAAGCCAGAAAGAGCAACAGTAAGAGATTTTCATTACACTACACTCTCTCTGAAATAATCCTGTTCATTTTTTATGAGGTCAGTTTTTCCTAGCAGGGAAGTAAAACTGCTCCTGTGACCACACGCTGCAATAAACGCAAACACCACGCTCACACACACGACAGAGTGACTGTTAACTCATACTGAATATGCGCTCGGAGATTATTACTGTTAGTATGAAGTGAAGCAGAACAAAGAGCCTAAAGCAATATTATAAAGGAAGAAAAAACACAACCTCATATCAGTAATTATATCCTCAATTTGTCTCTTTTGGCAAAACACCACATGTGTAAAGTCTTTACGTCTGCGTGTACAATAGTGTGTGTGTGAGCTGGAGCTGGGAGACGTTAACACTGGCACACAGGACACACTTCATCTCAGCGCTGCCAAAAAAAACTGTGCTGTATGCAGTTCCACACACCTTTACAAGGCTGTGTTCAAGTTCACCACAACAACATGAGCAGCCAATCAGATTCCAGAACACTCACTCACTCCCTGTCTCTCACACGCACTCTCACGCACATTCCCTCCCTGTCTCTCACGCACACTCACTCCCTGTCTCTCTCACGCACACTCACTCCCTGTCTCTCACGCACACTCACTCCCTGTCTCTCACGCACACTCACTCCCTGTCTCTCTCACGCACACTCACTCCCTGTCTCTCTCACGCACATTCCCTCCCTGTCTCTCACGCACACTCACTCCCTGTCTCTCACGCACACTCACTCCCTGTCCCTCACGCACTCACTCCCTGTCTCTCACGCACACTCACTCCCTGTCCCTCACGCACACTCACTCCCTGTCTCTCACGCACACTCACTCCGTCTCTCAGGCACACTCACTCCCTGTCTCTCTTATGCACACTCACTCCCTGTCTCTCTTATGCACACTCACTCCCTGTCCCTCTCGTACACTCACTCCCTGTCTCTCACGCACACTCACTCCCTGTCTCTCTTATGCACACTCACTCCCTGTCCCTCACACACTCCCTGTCTCTCTCACACACTCACTCCCTGTCTCACACACACACTCACTCCCTGTCTCTCACACGCACTCTCATGCATACTCCCTCCCTGTCTCTCACGCACACTCCCTCCCTGTCTCTCACGCACACTCCCTCCCTGTCCCTCACACGCACACTCACTCCCTGTCCCTCCCACGCACACTCACTCCCTGTCCCTCACACGCACACTCACTCCCTGTCTCTCACGCACACTCACTCCCTGTCCCTCACGCACACTCACTCACTGTCCCTCCCACACCCTCCCTCCCTGTCCCTCACACACACTCACTCCCTGTCCCTCACACACTCACTCCCTGTCCCTCACACACTCACTCCCTGTCCCTCACGCACACTCACTCCCTGTCTCTCACGCACACTCACTGTCTCTCTCACACACTCACTCCCTGTCCCTCACACACTCCCTCCCTGTCCCTCACGCACACTCACTCCCTGTCCCTCACGCACACTCACTCCCTGTCCCTCACACACTCACTCCCTGTCCCTCACACACTCACTCCCTGTCTCACACACACACACACACACACACTCCCTGTCTCTCTCACACACACACACACTCCCTGTCTCTCGCACACACACACACTCCCTGTCTCTCACACACACACACTCTCACACACACACTGTCTCTCACACACACACACTCACTCCCTGTCTCTCACACACACACACTCACTCCCTGTCTCTCATGCACACCCACTCCCTGTCTCTCACATACACTCACTCCCTGTCCCTCACACACTCACTCCCTGTCCCTCACACACTCACTCCCTGTCCCTCACACACTCACTCCCTGTCCCTCACACACACTCACTCCCTGTCCCTCACACACACTCACTCCCTGTCCCTCACACACACTCACTCCCTGTCCCTCACACACACTCACTCCCTGTCCCTCACACACACTCACTCCCTGTCCCTCACACACACTCACTCCCTGTCCCTCACACACTCACTCCCTGTCTCTCACGCGCACTCACTCCCTGTCTCTCACGCACACTCACTCCGTCTCTCACACGCACTCTCATGCACACTCCCTCCCTGTCTCTCATGCACACTCACTCCCTGTCCCTCTCACACTCACTCCCTGTCTCTCACACTCACTCCCTGTCTCTCACACACTCACTCCCTGTCTCTCACACACTCACTCCCTGTCTCTCACACACACACACTCCCTGTCTCTCACACACACACACTCCCTGTCTCTCTCACACACACACACTCCCTGTCTCTCTCACACACACACACTCCCTGTCTCTCTCACACACACACACTCTCTCTCACACACACACACTCTCTCTCACACACACACACTCTCTCTCACACACACTGTCTCTCACACACACACACTCACTCCCTGTCTCTCACACACACTCACTCCCTGTCTCTCACACACACCCACTCCCTGTCTCTCACATACACTCACTCCCTGTCTCACATACTCACTCACTCCCTGTCTCTCACACACACACTCGCTCACACACACAAACTCTTACATGCTCGTGCTCACACACTCTCTCTCTCACATGCACGTACACATACTTTCACAAAATGACACACACACAAACTCAAACATGCTCTTGCTCAGATACACACACAATCTCACAAAAAGACACACAAACTCAAAAATGCTTTCGTTCACACACTCAGACACACACTCACTCACACAAAATAACACAAACTCTCTCTCTGTCTCTCACATACACTCACTCCCTGTCTCTCACGCACACCCACTCCCTGTCTCTCATGCACACTCACTCCCTGTCTCTCACACGCACACCCACTCCGTCTCTCACACGCACTCACTTACTGTCTCTCACGCACACTCACTTACTGTCTCTCACGCACACTCACTCCCTGTCTCTCACGCACACTCACTCCCTGTCTCTCACGCACACTCACTCCCTGTCTCTCACGCACACTCACTCCCTGTCTCTCACATGCACACCCACTCCGTCTCTCACGCACACTCACTCCCTGTCTCTCACGCACACTCACTCCCTGTCTCTCACGCACACTCACTCCCTGTCTCTCACGCACACTCACTCCCTGTCCCCCACACACTCACTCTGTTTCTCACACACACTCACTCTCTGTCTCTCACACACACTCACTCCCTGTCTCTCACGTTCACACACACCCACTCCGTCTCTCACACACACTCACTCACTGTCTCTCACGCACACCCACTCCCTGTCTCTCACGCACACCCACTCCCTGTCTCTCATACGCACACTCACTTACTGTCTCTCTCACACACCCACTCCCTGTCTCTCACGCACACCCACTCCCTGTCTCTCACACACACTGTCTCTCACACAGACACTCACTCCCTGTCTCTCACACACACTGTCTCTCACACACACTCACTTCCTGTCTCTCACGCACACTCACTCCCTGTCTCTCACGCACACTCACTCCCTGTCTCTCACGCACACTCACTCCCTGTCTCTCACGCACACTCACTCCGTCTCTCTCGCACACTCACTCCGTCTCTCACACGCACTCTCATGCACACTCCCTCCCTGTCTCTCATGCACACTCACTCCCTGTCCCTCTCACACACTCACTCCCTGTCCCTCACACACTCACTCCCTGTCTCTCACACACTCACTCCCTGTCTCTCTCACACACACACACTCCCTGTCTCTCACACACACACACACTCCCTGTCTCTCTCACACACACACACTCTCTCTCACACACACAGTCTCTCACACACACACACTCACTCCCTGTCTCTCACACACACTCACTCCCTGTCTCTCACGCACACTCACTCCCTGTCTCACATACTCACTCACTCCCTGTCTCACATACTCACTCACTCCCTGTCTCTCACACACACACTCGCTCACACACACAAACTCTTACATGCTCGTGCTCACACACTCTCTCTCACATGCACGTACACATACTTTCACAAAATGACACACACACAAACTCAAACATGCTCTTGCTCAGATACACACACAATCTCACAAAAAGACACACAAACTCAAAAATGCTTTCGTTCACACACTCAGACACACACTCACTCACACAAAATAACACAAACTCTCTCTCTGTCTCTCACATACACTCACTCCCTGTCTCTCACGCACACCCACTCCCTGTCTCTCATGCACACTCACTCCCTGTCTCTCACACGCACACCCACTCCGTCTCTCACGCACACTCACTCCCTGTCTCTCACGCACACTCACTCCCTGTCCCTCACGCACACTCACTCCCTGTCGCACACACTCACTCCCTGTCTCTCACGCACACTCACTCCCTGTCCCTCACGCACACTCACTCCCTGTCTCTCACGTACACTCACTCCCTGTCTCTCACGCACACTCACTCCGTCTCTCATACGCACACTCACTCACTGTCTCTCACGCACACTCACTCCCTGTCCCCCACACACTCACTCTGTTTCTCACACACACTCACTCTCTGTCTCTCACACACACTCACTCTCTGTCTCTCACACACACTCACTCTCTGTCTCTCACACACACTCACTCCCTGTCTCTCACGTTCACACACACCCACTCCGTCTCTCACACACACCCACTCCGTCTCTCACCACACACCCACTCCGTCTCTCACACACACCCACTCCGTCTCTCACCACACACCCACTCCGTCTCTCACCACACACCCACTCCGTCTTTCACACACACTCACTCCCTGTCTCTCACACGCACACTCACTCCCTGTCTCTCACACACACACTCACTCCCTGTCTCTCACGCACACACTCACTCACTGTCTCTCACGCACACACTCACTCACTGTCTCTCACGCACACCCACTCCCTGTCTCTCACGCACACCCACTCCCTGTCTCTCATACGCACACTCACTTACTGTCTCTCTCACACACCCACTCCCTGTCTCTCACGCACACTCACTCCCTGTCTCTCACACACACTGTCTCTCACACAGACACTCACTCCCTGTCTCTCACACACACTGTCTCTCACACACACACACTCCCTGTCTCTCACACACACTCACTCCTTGTCTCTCAAACACACACACTCCCTGTCTCTCTCACACACACACTCACTACCTGTCTCTCACATACACCCACTCCCTGTCACTCACACTCACTCACTCCCTGTCTCTCACATACACTCACTCCCTGTCTCACAAACACAGACTCACTCCCTGTCTCACACACACACTCACTCCCTGTCTCTCACACACACACTCGCTCACACACACAAACTCTCACACACACACTCACTCCCTGTCTCTCACACACACTGTCTCTCACACACTCACTACCTGTCTCTCACATACACTCACTCCCTGTCTCTCACACACACACACACTCCCTGTCTCTCACACACACACACACACTCCCTGTCTCTCACACACACTCACTCCCTGTCTCTCACATACACTCACTCCCTGTCTCACAAACACAGACCCACTCCCTGTCTCACACACACACTCACTCCCTGCCTCTCACACACACTGTCATTCACACCCACACTCACTCCCTGTCTCTCACACACACTCACTCCCTGTCTCTCACATACTTTCACAAAAAGACACACACACACAAAAACTCAAACATGCTCTTGCTCAGATACACACACAATCTCACAAAAAGACACACAAACTCAAAAATGCTTTCGTTCACACATTCTCAGACACACATACACACATCACACACACATAAACACTCACTCTCACACAAAATAACACAAACTCTCTCTCTCCAAAAAAACCCCAAAACCCTCACAGTAACATACAAAACAGCTCTCCGAAAATAACACACACAGATATACACACAAATTTAGCACGAGTAACGGCTTTACTGTTATTGCATTTATACTCAGGTCTCTTGTTAAGCCCAGTGTGGTTAATGGTGTTTCCCGGTGTTAGTAAATCTAATTCTGCACATTCCACTGAGAGAACGAGGAGAAACAATACAGAAATAGGTCATTGAATAATGCAGGCATTAACTTCCTGGCAACGGCACGCTCTCATCGACCGTTTGTGTTCGTACCCTGCTGGTGAAAAGAAAAGCTCCGGAGAATAACACACTTTGGCCTTGGACACACACACACACACACACACACACACACACACACACACACACGAAAGACTACAACTGAAAACTATTTCTGATGAAAAGAACTGAAACAAAGAGCACAGAAACACACAGTTTCTACTATAGGCTTTACATACATTTCTATAAGATTGAAGAGCTCTCTCTCTCTCTCTCTCTCTCTCTCTCTCTCTCTCTCTCGAAACTGGTTTTAAGTAGGTGTTAAGTGTGTGAGAACATATTCCATTTACTGAGCTTTATATCAATAACATGAAACATGTAACAGAACAGAATGAAGCGTTGCTTATTAAAGAACCAGAAGTACGTTCCACTGACTGATTAAAACTCTGAATTTATGAATTCCATTCACTACTGATTAGCTATGCAGCTATATCCTCTATCAGCACTTTACTCATTACACAGGATTTTAATGTTTGAACAAGCAGTTGTGAAGCTCAGCATAAATAGGGACGAATGATTTCATTCATTAAAATTAATTAAAGATACACCTCATCTGTGATAATTGCATTAGACACATTCTCTGCTTGCTAGCTAGAGGAAAGTTTAGCAGATGACTAGGGCTGTCCACACTCTCAGAAATAAAGGTACCATGTTGCAACTTGTTGTTGGGATGGTAACATCAACGGTACTTGCTGTGTAGCTTTAACATGTATCTTTTACCTCACTACCTTTAAAAAAAAAAAATCCCTTTAAAACTCAATCTAATTACTGAAATATTTAGTATTTGAGCAATATAATGTACATCAGCGCTAATGCCTTTACAAGTCTGTAAACCTCAGAAGATGAAAATATTTTATCCCCTCACCTCACCCCCCGCCCCTCCCAAAACCTATTTTCCACTGTTTCCTACCCCCATTTTGGCCAATTCCTACACACCAGCCTGGTGTCCCTTATCACACGACAGCTACCAACTGGGAGAAAGAAGGCTTCATCCAAGGACGAAACCAGACAACCGCGTGTTTGCAAACTGCGTCATGTCAGAGGAACGAGCTATCCGCCCTCTTCCGCATACATGAGCTCAAAGACAGCCAAGACCGGCTAAGTGTCACTGTGAATGACAGGAGAGAAAGAGTATCCCATCTCTCCCACCAAGAGGGTATGGCCTATTTTGCTCTCTCGGTCTCAGATGGATGTGGCCTCGCCAGGATTCGAACGTGATCTCTGGACGATAGGGCAAACACTTTTTCAGTACAATCGGGACAAATCTTGAATCACATCCTGTTCACTATATATGCCGTCTACGTACATCTGTTTAACAAAATGTGCATCCCAAATCACATACTTATGTGAGTAGTGTGTTCACACTGAAAATTACAAGAAGAAGTGCACTTCAAATACCTAGATGATGCACTTATTCAACTGAAAAAAAGAAGTGTGGAATGTTGGACATTTCATGCACTCAATGGTTGCAGCTTTGCTTGCGTAGCGGAAGAGGGGAGGGGCTACCAGGCGCTGACGCTGGCTCAAATTTGCTCAGAACCAAAGGAGGACATGTTGGGCATAAAAGGTAACATTGACAAACACTAAAATGAAGAAAGTCATGTTCAAACATGCGTCTGACATCATTTGCCATCGACTGGGAAACGGCTTATACCTCCGGTTAGTAAAAAAAAGTTAGTGTTCCATTTGAGATGATACTACTCTTCTAAAATTCATACACTAGACAGTAAAGTACATAGTGTATAGTAAGTCATCTGGGACACAACTAAAGACATTCTTTAACATATTTAGTGCACTATGGACACCAACTCTGGTCATTACTTTAACTATCTGTCTGATTTAATATGATAACAGCCTTAATACAATTTAAAATAATAGAGTATGCCATTCACATGTCCACTTGAGTAATCTGATAACTGCTGAAATCTGATATGATCAGATTACTAGTGCGCATGTAAACACACTCACTGACTGAAACTATTCACGCTACCAGAACTCATGTCATATTCATCCTAAATAACTCCTAAATGTAGTTTTAAAAAGAGAAAGGCTAAAAAAGGAAGCGAATGAGTTGAGAAATAAAACACAATCACTTGTACATGTGTGGTTGTGTTTTATTTCTCAACTCATTCTCTTCCTTTTTTAGCCTTTCTCTTTTTAAAACTACATTTAGGAGTTATTTAGGATGAATATGACATGAGTTCTGGTAGCGTGAATAGTTTCAGTCAGTGAGTGTGTTTACATGCGCACTAGTAATCTGATCATATCAGATCAGGCTAAAAAAGGAAGAGAATGAGTTGAGAAATAAAACACAATCACTTGTACATGTGTGGTTGTGCTCCTACTAGAACATCACATCGCGGGAACCACATGTGAGAAAACTAATGAAGTGCAATTGAAATTCTGCTGCATCCAGTGTTTCAGTGGAGTGAAATATTCCTCACTCTGTGTGTAATGGGGAAAAAAAGGGAGCTAATAGGGTCATCCTTAGCTAACGTCTGAAAATGTGCTGCAGTGTTCAATTTTCATGGTGCGCATTCAATTTTTTAGCGCCATCTCACCCATCAAATCCATACAGAAAATGACTTGCGTGAGGCGACATTTCATTTCAGTTTCGCGCTGCCTTCCCTTCCTCAGAGGCAATGGCCCGGTGGGCTCACTCTTCCCCTCTGCTTCCTCTCTTCTCATCAGAACCGAGAGCACCTCTCTAATCTCAGAGCTCGCTCTCATTACTTCGTTCTTTCCTATCTCGGTATCCTTGTTGCGGTAAATCTCTAGAGATGCCCCAGGTGATGTTACTTCCTCCGCCTCAAGAATATTACACAGAATACACACCAACATCATTTGTGATAATGTTTTTCAAGTAGGCCTTTCGGGGGTGGGTGGAATGACCCCTGCATTATGAGTAATAGTTTATTGCACCGCATCAGCGCTGCAAAGAGTAGGCGAAGGGGTAAGATGTTAACCTGCAAATCAGTGTTAAGTCCACATTCCTCAATGCCATTTCAGGAACTCAGGCCAGCAAGACTAGTGGAACATTGCTGGATGAAATAAAACCAGGAGGAGCATGCATTTGATTTGTAGGCTGTATGCTGTTATGTCACAAACTAAACACAGCAGAGTCATATTATTTCGATCGCAATGCAAATAAGGCATAAAATCATGGAAGCATGTGTAGGAGATATATCTGGTATGTTTTTCATAGTAAAATTATCTAAAAACCAACAACCATAAATTGCTGATGTGTTGTCGAGCTTGCTTCATGAGTTCCTTGACAGGATGTTGATTGTCTATAGATGATTTCTTGGCTGTTTGTCCAAATAAATTGCCACAGTTGACTCATGTGTCAGTCTCTAAACAATGTTTACACGATCAAATTACACTTCTCTATTATAATAAATTTGGCAGGTCTGGTCTTTAATTAGTTTTCTTAGACATTTCTTTGAGTCTATTAAACATTGGACATTTCTCTAGTCAATACTCAGTCTAATCCTGTGACACCTATCTGATGATTTAGTCAGTTGTATTTCATTAGTAATGATTAGTGAATGGTGTATGTTTAGAAAACTGGCTTCACTTGAAGTCAGGAGAATAGCTCTTCATCCTGCATTTACAATAAGATGGGGCCCCAAGAGGTAGTAACATTAACACAGTTTTACTGATTTATCATTTAGATTTCCCCCAGTTTCTATGCAGTTTGGTCACCTGCCAATTCCCACCCATAATCCAGCTCTCCAGGGTGAAGGCTAAAGCATGCTCCCCGGGTAACATAACACAGGGCAACATAACACGTGTGGAGGAAAGTGCTATCCACACTCTTCCACATACATGAGCTCACAGATGCCTGGATTGAGTAGTGTCACTGTGATTGAAGGGGAGAGAGTCGATTTTGCCGATTTTGATCTCTTGGCTTGGATTCAAACACTTTTCTGTTTTAACACTTAGGAACCATCTACGCAATTTTAGACCAATGTGGGAATAAAACTGAGACTCTGCCTATATCACCAAATGTATATTCACTTTCTAACCGCAAATACACCGATCAGCCATAACATTAAACCACCTGCCTAATATTGTGTAGATCTCCCTTGTGCCACCAAAACAGCTCTGACTCATTGAGGCATGGACTCCACAAGACCTCTGAAGGTGTGCTGTGGAATCTGGCACCAAGACGTTAGCAGCAGATCCTTTAGGTCCTGTACGTTTTGAGGTGGGGCCTTCATTGATCAGACTTGTTTGTACCGCACATCCCACAGATGCTCGATCAGATTGAGATCTGGGGAATTTGGAGGCCAAACTCCCCAGGCTTGAGGCTTGAACTCTGTTATGTTCCTCAAACCATTCCTAAACATTTTTTGCAGTGTGGTATAGCCTTTATCCCTATGCGTATCAGTGAGCTTTGGGCACCCATGACCCTTTTGCTGGTTCACCGGTTGTCCTTCAATGGACCACTTTTGGTAGGTACTAACCACTGCATACCGGGAACACCCCACAAGACCTGCCATTTAGGAGATGCTCTGACCCGGTCGTCTAGCCATCACAATTTGGCGCTTGTCAAAGTCACTCGCTTGCCCATTTTTCCTGCTTCCAACAAATCAACTTCGAGAACTGACTGTTCACTTGCTGCCTAATATATTCCACCCTTTGCAGTTGGCACTACTGTGTGAGCTTCTATTACAGTAAATTAATTAACACCTTCTGACCAATCAGATTGGAGAATTCAGCACCATTGTGGTATAAAATGTCTTCTACATGAATAAAATCAAACACATAATTGTATGATAAATGAGATAATGTTCCTAAATGAACTCTGGAATGAATGAAAGATTGCTAAACATAATAAAAGTATCACATGTATAGTTAACCCTTTAGAATTTTCTATATTTCTGCATAAATATGACCTAAAACATTACCAGATTTTCACAAATGTTCTAAAAATAGATAAAGAGAACCCAATTAAACAAATGAGACACAAATATTATACTATACTATAATTTATTTATTGAGGAAAATGATACAATGTTACATATCTGTGAGTGGCAAAAGTATGTGAACCTTTGCTTTCAGTATCTGGTGTGACCCCCTTGTGCAGCAATAACTGCAACTAAACGTGTCCAGTAACTGTTGATCAGTCCTGCATATCAGCTTGGAGGAATTTTAGCCCATTTATCAGTACAGAACAACTTCAACTCTGGGATGTTGGTGGGTTTCCTCACATGAACTGCTTGCTTCAGGTCCTTCCACAACATTTCTACTGAATTAAGGTCAGGACATTGACTTGGTCATTCCAAAACATTAACTTTATTCTTCTTTAACCATTCTTTAGTAGAATGACTTGTGTGTGTAGGGTTGTTGTCTTGCTGCATGACCCACTTTCTCTTGAGATTCAGATTATGGACAGATGTCCTGACGTTTTCCTTTAGAATTCACTGGTATAATTCAAAATTCATTGTTCCATCAATAATGGCAAGTCGTCCGGCCCAGATGCAGCAAAACAGGCCTAAACCATGTTACTACCACCACCATGTTTCACAGATGGGATAAGGTTCTTATGCTGGAATGCAGTGTTTTCCTTTCTCCAAACATAACACTTCTCATGTAAACCAAAAAAAAATCTATTTTAGTCTCAATCGTAAACATTTTTCCAATAGCCTTCTGGCTTGTCCACACGATCTTTAGCAAACTGCAGACAGGCAGCAGTGTTCTTTTTGGAGAGCAGTGGCTTTCTCCTTGCAACCCTGCCATGCACACCATTGTTGTTCAGTGTTCTCATGATGGTGGACTCATGAATATTATCCAATGTGTGAGAGGCCTTTAGTTGCTCAGGTCTGGATTTCTTTGTGACCTTGCACACTATTACATGTCTTGCTCTTGGAGTGATCTTTGTTGGTCAACCACTCCTGAGGAGGGTAACAATGGTCCTGAATTTCCTCCATTGGTACACAATCTGTCTGACTGGATTGGTGGAGTCCAAACTCTTTAGAGACGGTTTTGTAACCTTTTCCAGCCTGATGAGCATCAACAACTCTTTTTCTGAGGTCCTCAGAAATCTGCTTTGTTCGTGCCATGATACACTTCCACAAACATGTGTTCTGAAGATCAGACTTTGATAGATCCCTGTTCTTTAAATAAAACAGGGTGTTCACTCACACCTGATTGTCATCCCATTGATTGAAAACACATGACTCTAATTTCATCTTCAAATTAACTGCTAATCCTAGAGGTTCACATACTTTTGCCACTCACATATATGTAATATTGGATCATTTTCCTCAATAAATAAATGAACAAGTATTATATTTTTTGTCTCATTTGTTTCATTGGGTTCTCTTTGTCTACTTTTAGGACTTGTGTGATAATCTGATGTTGTTTTAGGTCATACTTATGGAGATATATATAGAAAATTCTAAAGGGTTCACAAACTTTCAAGCAGCACTAAGTTAACACTACTTTTTTACAGTGCCCATGCTATGCTGAATATATGCATGCTGCCAAAAAATTCAATTAAAACACAATTCAAACATTCTATTATTCATAAACTGCTAAACTTCTTATGTATTATTAATACCAGCTGGCTCATATCGAAAACATCAAATTTCATACCTGCACCCTGAATGAAATTTCAGGAGGTTTTTAAGCAGACAGAAATTAGGATGCAGGGCTGATTGTGCTGTCCATTGTGCTGGGCTCCATGGCGACGACGACGGCAGCCACAGTCACCAGAGAGCCACCCCATCAGCCCTCGATTAAATAAAGGGCCCTAATACATTCACAAGTGTTTGTTAAAACGCAATCATGTGACACGGATTTAGTTTGCGTCCGAGTGTGATGCATCTAGGAAAGAGGCCTCTTTTATTAGATTTCTGGAGCGAGATTTGAACGGCGAACACAGATTAATTGCATTACGGAAAGGATGAGCATTGATCTGTTTCCTGACGTGCACTTAGTCTGGTGAGTTGCCATTTCATATCAAAAAGATAGCTGGAGAGATTGCTGGAACAGGCTAAGTGCTTCTGCATCCTTATTCTCTTTGGGAAATCAAAATGGAAAAATAAAGAGATGGATGGGGTGCTTTCAGCAAAAGAGGTGCCCATGCACGTTTGCACACACGCAAACACATGAGTGTGTTGTTATTGGCGAGACACATGCATGTATGGTGCAGGAGTGACACTGATCATATACTGACAGTACAGATCCATACTCTTTTTAATCAATATGTTTATGTCCTGGAAAACAAAAGCCCCACACACATGTAGTAGCGTATGTAGCAATAATAAATGTTAGTTACTGCTCCTGTGTGTGTGTTTTACCCTCTTACTTCATTTATATCAAGCCATGCTTTAAAGCTGCTACTTCTTTAATTCATGCTACAGCTGCAGTGCCTTCCAGAATTATTGGCACCCTTAAAGAAAATGAGTAAAAACTAATCTATAAAAAAGAACAACACATATGATATTTGGACCTCAACCATATAGGAATATTGTAGAGTTTAAACATGCCATTTAAACCCATGCCCTGTGTAAGAATGAATGTTTGGCTAGAACAAATATATACAGTGTGTATAACTGTGTAATGTATATTTTACACAATTATATCTGCTCATTTAATAATACTGTATGCCGCTGTATGTGCATGCAGGTTGTCTTTTGTTCAGTTTCTTACCCAGGTCCATGCTTTTGGAAGATTTGATGTGATGATGCTCCATCATACCCTGAGGAGTTTGAGAGGTCAGAGAGCTTTCAGCTGAGCAAGGGCCTGATTCCCACTCCAAACTGATATGTACACAGAAGCGCAGAGAAACAGAAAATCATGACACAATGTATTAAGTCCACATTGAGATTAATATTTTCTATATACAGTACTGTGCAAAAGTTTTAGGCACCCTATTTTTTTTTAGTACAAACTTTGCTATAGATTTTTTTATTTTATGACTTCTACATTATCAAGTCAATACGAAAAACATTTTAGATTCCCAAACATTAGTTTTCTAGCACAAAATTAAATTTTACAGAAAAATGGTTGTATGTCATTAAAGAAAGCAGCATATTACGTAAGAGTCACTTTTCAGACAAAAAACGCAATGAAGGCTGCTGGGTTTTGCTGCAAAAATAAGAAGCAAGTGTGAAAGTCAAAGTCTCCAGAAGAACTGTGTCTGGTTCTGCAAGATGCTCAATAAAACTTAACAGCTCATTTCCTTATAAAACTGCACAAATTGTACCGGAGACTACTATTTTTATTTATCTTTTTTTATCACACCAAATATTGACTTTGTGTCATTTACTACTGTTTACTGTTTACTTTATGGTATTTTCTTTTAATGTAGAAACATTTAATTTTGAAGGCATCTTTGCTCTACAGCATTTCTTTGCATGTGCCTAAAACTTTTGCACAGTACTGTACATGAAGCAAAAAAACAAAACAGTTGAATATTAGAAATCCTAATAAGTATTTCTAATAAAAAAAAAAATTAAAAAAGACCTACAGAAGATAAGAATATAAAAGATCTCTTAAGGTGCTTTCACATATGCAGCATTTAGTCTGGTTGAATTGAACCCTGTTGTGTTTTCCTCACATTTTGTTCTCGATGTGAGCTGCTAAACTATGGAATTACATGTATGCCAAAATTACTGAATGTAACTTTTCAAGAAACAAATAAAAATATACAGTGAGAAAGAAGAAAAACACTGAAACTGAAAACAATGAACTTTTTTTTTTGGCAAAAATTTAACATGGTCTTCAAATAAACAGCATTCTTTTTTAAGAGTTTTCTAAGCTTCGTTTTCGCTAGTCATAGTTTATGAATGCGCTGCCAAAGTTTTAGTTTACGCTCTGCAAGTTTACGTTCGCCATTCTGGCACAAACCTCTTATGTGGGCGGGACTTAACAGCAATTTACTCTCATTGACTAGTGAGATTTGGATGGACAGCTCCCTGACCAGTAAGTAGAGACTTCAGTGTCAAGAATTTTGGAGAGCGTTCTAGACGTGGTTCTCTGTATAGTTATAGTGTTTGTACTCTGTAGTGGAAATTACTTACATAGTCAGTATATTAGTTCGCAATTAATATTTGAGGTTTGGGAAGTCTCATACGATATTTTTTTCAAGATGAGCTCTCATCATTCATCTCCTCCGCCTCCTCAGCTGGACACATGAACTGTCAATGCAAATCTCACCAGCCAATGACTTTTGGCACAAATTTAATTCCATACTAAACTGAGATACGAGGAACACACTAAACCATAGGACAGGGCTGTAACACTCCAGAAATGTGATGTATTCTGGATATTTGGACCGACTAGACTCAAGACACAAAATGTTTTAAACTAGTTACTATATAATTACTATAAAAAATATAAGTATATAATCATTTACACAGCTACATGCTCTCCATAATCAAGTGATATTCCATCATTCCATTACTAATATGTGTGAAAGTGCCCAAACATAATTAAAAATTAGAAAAATCCTAGAAGAACTCTTAAAGGTTCTTCGGTTTCTGCCTGAGTGGAAACTCTTAATTGTTCTATCTAGAATACTATAACAGAGTGTTTCCCTATCAGACAGGGTTCCAGGCAGAACCCCTTTCAGAAGCTAAAAATCCTTACATATTCAAATAACCCTTAAGGAAGCCTTTGCAAGAAAGACTTTATATTATTTCCCCCCTTTTTTAAAAATATTTATGAAACACAAAAGTCCTCACATGTACAGAAAAAGTACATGTACCGAACAGTACCCATCTTTTGTACCATTGTTTAGAGTAAAGCTTCTAAAGTTACACCATATATATTTTTCTGGGTAAAAGATACATACTAAATGTAAAAAAGATGCATGCTAGGAAGAGTGTACAATCGTATTCTGTTTTTTAAAACCAATAAATAAAAATGTTTAAAAAACAAACAAACAAACAAACAAACAAACAAAAAAAGCAAGGACACTGAATAAAATTACCTCTGATGGGGCTGATGGTTCAAGCCTCCATTCAGGTCTCCATTCTGCCTGTAAGGACTGAATGCTATCTCTTCACCATAACCCTCATTTGAAACTGTGAAAGAGAGAGAGAAAGGGAAAAAAACATAATTAGAGCTGTTCACCGAGCTGTCTGAGGGACATTATGCAGCTTAATTTGAGTGCTGGCTGCTGGGGTCAGAGTTGCAGCAGTGAGAGGTGACAGTGTGGCTGCTGCTCTGAGAGACGCCCAGAGACTGAGCCTATTACCAGCTGTAATATGGTGCAATCGCCACTCACATTTTAATGATCACTCACGCTTAAGATAATGACAGTAGTGCAGGGGATGACGTGGATTTCTTACCTCTAGGTAAACGTAGTTAAAATGGTGTGTGTGTGTGTCTGTCTAACAATGTGTTTAGCAAGCCTGCACAATGGGCCAGGGGAGACATGGGGAAAATAATAAATAAGAAAATGAACAGAGGGAGGAAATGACAAACAGTAAAGCAGTTAAGAGAAAGATATCCAGACTGAGGGCTCAGCTTGAGTCCTATTTGCCTAAACTGATTATGTCCAACTGCTCCACTCTCCCCAGCAACAGGGAAGCTTTACACCTCCTGGCCTTTCTCTTACTAGACAAAGAGACACCATTCAGCATAATCCGTTTTGTTTCTGTAGGTGTCTCAATTTCACTCATGGCCACAGCATGATCTGAGTGAGGTTTAAACTAATTTGTGACTGAAGCCTTGTGCTGTGATAACTAGAGATGAGAAAGAGGTGATTAAAGCTCATAAAAATGAACATTGTAGAGCTCAAGTAAAAGCAGGGGGCCTTTTTGTCTGGAGTTCAATGACATGAAAATGACAACAAATGCCTCAGATTCCTAGACGCTTAGCATGCAGCCTACATTAACTTAAACAATGATGTGAGAAATTGGCATTTTAGTAGTGACTAATGCCTGATGAGTACTAAAAAAAAGCTTTCGGCTACTATCAAGCAAGTCCCTACGAAATCTAAATTGGTGTTATAGAGCTTTTTGTACAAGTCTCTTGGCTTTTTTTAATCAGAAGACAGTATATATTTTTAAAACTGTTTTGTAGATGTTCTTATTTTAATTTTACAGTTTATAATGGGTTTGTTGCACAAACGTCCACATTCTTCTCACATTCTTAGTAGTACTCCTGCATTTTTTTGCGAATGACAAAAAAGTTCTTTCACTACACTGGCAATGATGGGATTTTACAGTCGGTGGGTGCAAGAGCTCCCAAAAGAGCTCCCATCTGTGGTCTGGGGCCAAGAGAGCAAAATTGGCCATACTCTCTCCCTGTCAATGAAAACGATATTAGCCTAATCATGGGTGTCCGTGAGCGCGTGTCTGAGGAACATGGCGGTTGGCTGTGTTCACATGTCTCGGAGGAAGCATGTGTTATCCTTGGCGGAGGGGAATTGGCAGGTATCTAAATTGGGGAACACATTGAGGGATTTCAGACATTCATCATATATGTAAGAATATATCTATCAAGCTGGAGAAAAGCCTCAAAATGTATGCTTTGTCCCACAAATGTAAGAAATACCCAATTTACAGTGCCCTCCACTAATATTGGCACCCTTGGTAAATATGAAAAATTGTCTTCATCACAAAAATACTCTGCTCTAATGGATATCAAACAATTGCAATATTAGTGCCAATATTAGTGGAGGGCACTGTATATCTACCTGATATAAATGCCTAATATAAATACAGAAATAATATTTAGAGCAATAGTGTGTGTGTGTGTGTGTGTGTGTGTGTGTGTGTGTGTGTGTGTGTGTGTGTGTGTGTGTGTGTGAGCGAGTCAGAAAGAGAGAGTTGTCCAAAAAACTTGTTTCTCGATACAGTTTTATTTTACTGCCTGGTGTTAAACGCCAGTCTCCCCTGTGGGTAGCCTAATGCTCTCACTGTCCCAGGCAACAGGTACAAAACAAATGGGCCCGGTACCAATTCAAGGCGTTGTGGCTGAAAGTCTATGCTCTAGGAGACCAAACATTACAAAGCTGCAATGGGCAAATTGGCAGTGAGACATGCTCCCGCTCAGACTTCCTGTTTCAACAATGCAATGTGTCTGTGTACAGAATCAAGCTCTCAATCGTTTCATTCGCAATTTAAACATAAAATATTCGAACTAAATACAAAATCAAATCATAAGATGAGTATATGCAAGAAAAGATAAGCATGCTGTTAGTGGCATATTGTGAAAATCAGGCTGAGGCTTGTGTTCGGTTGTGTGGTGTGTGTGTGTGTATCAGGGAAAGTGAGCTGCTCTCTGTCTCTGTGATGGAGTGGCTGTGCTTTGGCACCATGGGGCTGGAAATTGCGTCTGACAAACGAATAGATCAGGCAGCTCCGCACAGGCCAACCAGTCATCATTACTCATGATCCCGCACAGCGATGACTGTTTATTAGTATTAGTACATCTCTCATCTGTTTGTGTGGCAGAGGGTGAGTGTGATTCATCAGCCACACACACTCGTACACACTCAAACAGAACTTTCAATAAAGATGAACTGATGTTAAAGTGAGTGAAACGGAGGGTCTCTTCAAAATACTCTTTATTCCAAACACTCGTAGCCGAACACACGCGGCACAAACACAGTTATTTATCAGCTGAAATGTGAAATAGCAGGACTGGAATAAGACATTCCCCTGAAAATGATGGATCAATGGCTCTTTGAGCTGAAGCAAGGTTATTAATCCTAAACTACCCAAACCTTTAGCAAAGCAGAAACACTGTAAAAACCCCTTATCAAAACTATTTTGCAACATGAAGCTGTTTCTTCTAGAGAAGGTATAGATATAGGTATAGATGTATAGATTTACTACTGAGGAGACTGAACAGGTCAGGACTCTCTGTATCTAAGGTGTGTTGTATATGCTGGAGGATTAAATGCACAACACAACACTTTCATCTCCATTGCCCGTTTTTTTAATAAAGACCCAAGTGGATTACAAGATGAGGTACAAAGCAAGACCTTGGAATTATAATGTTCAACCTGAGGCTTTGGCAAAAATCAGTGATATGATATAAATATCATATCGTTATTTGAATACTACTTAATGTATGAGAGAATTTGACACCAAAGTATTAGAACCTTATATTAAAGGTGCTGTACCAAACTTTTTTTGGTTAAAAATTAGTAAAAATCAATTATTCAGCAAGTACATAAAAAATCAGTGTTGAAAAGCGTCTCCTTATCTTACCCCGATTCACAAAGGTAAGCTTAAAATAACGTGTATATATACGTTAATAATAATGTATAATTTGAGCTGTCGGGTGAGATTTTGCAGTAAACGTCAGTAAAAGTCAGTTTGACGTCTCTTGTCTTTGCGTGGTTACGTCAAGTCTGTAAACCGAAAGAAGATGGCCCGGATACTACAGTGGGGGGAAAAAAGTATTTGATCCCCTGCTGATTTTGTACGTTTGCCCACTGACAAAGAAATGATCAGTCTATAATTTTAATGGTAGGTGTATTTTAACAGTGAGAGACAGAATAACAACAAAAAAATCCAGAAAAACGCATTTCAAAACAGTTATAAATTGATTTGCATTTTAATGAGGGAAATAAGTATTTGACCCCTTCGACTTAGTACTTGGTAGCAAAACCCTTGTAGTTGGCCACCAGGTTTGCACACATCTCAGGAGGGATTTTGTCCCACTCCTCTTTGCAGATCCTCTCCAAATCATTAAGGTCTCGAGGCTGACGTTTGGCAACTCGAACCTTCAGCTCTCTCCACAGATTTTCTGTGGGATTAAGGTCTGGAGACTGGCTAGGCCACTCCAGGACCTTAATGTGCTTCTTCTTGAGCCACTCCTTTGTTGCCTTGGCTCAAGACAAGGTCATTGGGTCACCGTCATGCTGGAATACCCATCTACGACCCATTTTCAATGCCCTGGCTGAGGGAAGGAGGATCTCACCCAAGATTTGATGGTACATGGCCCCGTCCATCGTCCCTTTGATGCGGTGCAGTTGTCCTGTCCCCTTAGCAGAAAAACACCCCCAAAGCATAATGTTTCTACCTCCATGTTTGACGGTGGGGATGGTGTTCTTGGGGTCATAGGCAGCATTCCCCCTCCTCCAAACACGGCGAGTTGAGTTGATGCCAAAGAGCTTGATTTTGGACTCATCTGACCACAACACTTTCACCAAGTTTTCCTCTGAATCATTCAGACAAACTTCAGACGGGCCTGTACACGTGCTTTCTTGAGAAGGGGGACCTTCTGGGCGCTGCAGGATTTCAGTCCTTCACAGAGTAGTGTGTTACCAATTGTTTTCTTGGTGACTATGGTCCCAGCTGCCTTGAAATCATTAACAAGATCCTCCCATGTAGTTCTGGGCTGATTCCTCACCGTACTCATGATCATTGAAACTCCTCGAGGTGAGATCTTGCATGGTCCCTAGACGGAGGGAGAATGTGTTTCTTCCATTTGCGAATAATCGCACCAACTGTTGTCACCTTCTCACCAAGCTGCTTGGCGATGGTCTTGTAGCCCATTCCAGCCTTCTGTAGGTCTACAATCTTGTCCCTGACATCCTTGGACAGCTCTTTGGTCTTGGCCATGGTGGAGAGTTTGGAATCTGATTGATTGATTGCTTCTGTGGACAGGTGTCTTTTATACAGGTAACAAACTGAGATTAGGAGCACTCCCTTTAAGAGAGTGCTCCTAATCTCAGCTCATTACCTGTGTAAAAGACACCTGGGAGCCAGAAATCTTGCTGATTGATAGGGGATCAAATACTTATTTCACTCATTAAAATGCAAATCAATTTATAACTTTTTTGAAATGCATTTTTTTGGATTTTTTTGTTGTTATTCTGTCTCTCACTGTTAAAATACACCTACCATTAAAATTATAGACTGATCATTTCTTTGTCAGTGGGCAAACGTACAAAATCAGCAAGGGATCAAATAATTTTTTCCCCTCACTGTACATCACGTGTGTGGGTGCTGAGGATGGTGGAGTGTTTGTAGCTTTTTCTTATAACAGTTGCTTAGAATTTAAACTTGCCATCTAGATGGCTGCTTTTAATCTGCATAGTTCTAAACGCAATAATCCTTGACATCTGGGGAATCTGTTGTCAAAACTGCGGAGAGCCTGAAGTCGAAAGGGAAAGCGACAGAGCCCGTGCTAAAATGATAATAAATATTGGTATGGCTTTTGAGAGGCAGCGAAAACTCCGAGACCTGCAGGGATTGAAGACTGACAACGAGATGGAACATGTACGACATTTCAGTGGCTCAATAGGTAGCTAGCCAACATTAGCGCACTTGCTCGCTTGATTCAGCTAGGTATTTCCTATTCGAGTTTCCTATGTTTTTTTTAATTTTTTAAATTTTTTTAATGTGTCCTATGTTGTTTTGATATGGTCAGTGTGGTAAATTGTACTTATTTTCTGCTATCTATGAGAGAGAGCAACTCCCCTCTACTCCAAGAAAACTGTATCCGCTCCACCTCCGTTGTCAAGTATTGGAGCTAATATAAAACACACACGAATGCCTCAAACCATCAGATTCATCGGTGCAGAGGAGCAGTGCCGAAGCACAACCCACATAAAAAAATAACTCTGCAAGAAACTTGCAATTTTATGTTTCAAACAGAGATGGCGAGAGAGAGGCAAAAGTTCAGTACTGCAGCTTTAAATTGCCAAATGAAACAACGTAATTGCCAAGTCTAGAAATCTATTTCATGGTCATACAGGCATATACTTGTCAACCCTCAGTTAAGCATGGTGCTCTCTCAGAGGAAGGTGAAGGTTGGACATACATGTTATTGGAGAAAACTTATAATACATTCCAAAAGCGGAAATTTTTGTATTATTTTGTTTATCTTATTAATAATATAGCAAATTATTCTACCATTTCGCTACTTATGAAAATGAAAGAAAATATGTGAAACAGACTAACATGTCTTGTTGTTATACTTAACATTTTGCTGTCCTTCATTTTGTCCTAAGGGTTTGCTATTGCCTATTTATATGATAGCACTGCTGAGATCATGAATGAGATGTTGCTGATTCATTTTCTACAACTGCAGCTCGGATAATAGATCCGGATGTAACATAAATGACAGGTTTATAGTAATGCGCTCGTTCTAATCTGTTATATGAAAAATATACTTGAAGTATATTCCCATTGATATTTTGCAATTTTTTTTGTACACCTGGGTGACTAGGAACAGGAAATTGTTCAACCATGACTTCCTGTTTCAATATGAGGTATAAATATGAGGTAACACATAGGCCAAATTCCCTTAGTCATTCAGAAGAATGTGTAAGACCAAGGAATATAGCTGTGATGTGCAGCAAAAGGTTGTTGAGCTTCACAAAATGGGAAGTGCTATAAGAAAATAGCACAAGCATTGAAATGCTCATTTCCACCATCAGGGCAATAATTAAGAAGTTCCAGTCAACTGGAAATGCTATGAATCAACCTGGAATCGGATGTGTGTCTATATTGTCTCAACGCACTGTGAAGAGGATGGTTCGAGTGGCCAAAAAATCTCCAAGGATCACAGCTGGAGAATTGCAGAAGTTAGTTGTGTGTTGGGGTCAGAAAGTCTCCAAAACTACAATCGGAAGTCATCTACATCACCACAAGTTGTTTGAAAGGGTTTCAAGAAAAAAAGCCTCTACTCTCATCTAAAAACACACTCGAGCGTCTTCAGTTTACCAGACACTACTGGAACTTCAAATGGGATCAGGTTCTATGGTCAGATGAAACCAAAATAGAGATTTTTGGCAATAAACACCAGCGGTGGTTTTGGTGCACACAGAGAGGTAGCCATATGGAAAAGTATGGATTTTGGATAAACCTGTGTTTTGTTTGCAATTGTTTGATATCCATGAGAGCAGAGTATTTTTGTGAATTTTTTTAACAAAAGATCAAAAGGTTTTTCCACAGCCTTCTTTGCTCATATTTAGGGTGCCAATATTAGTGGAGAGCACTGTATGTTTAGATGATATTCAACTTAAATGCATCACAGAGTATAAAGATTGCTGCAGTCTTAGGACGCAGTAATTCAGTTTTTAAATCAGTTTATTTTGTTAGAAATGGGTCCTTTGCTTGAAGAAAGATAATGCTATAAAAAAGGCACATTTAGAAAAATATCCATGCATCCATGCATGTACCCAGTCTTCCAAAGTTTCCTTTGTGCCCACTCATATATGGGCTTATAATTGCACACACTTCTCCTGGGGATTCTACTTCAATTGAGAGCCATCATGCATAAATATATATGCAGTCATTAACTTTCCTTTACAGACTCAAGCAGCTGTGCGTAATTGTCTTTGCTCACACTGTATTAGCTCACATGGCAAAAGCCTGCAGAATGAAATCCTTGCCATTCTTTTGAACTGAATATTATGCAGTTCAAATTGTTTGTTATTCTACATGTTTAGTAGACCACATTATTGAGGCGTGCTTCTATACACGGCCTAGATAAAAATCATAACATTAACATAATGATCGCAGGGTCAGGAGCAGGAAATGCAAAACAAGCACATAAAGTAAACACAGCACAATAGAAGAAGGAAGCTTTTATTTTTGCTTTAGTCATGAGGAGGTCGTACCTTGCGTTATTCCCAGCTGGCTCGTAGGCAGAGAGAGAAAGAGAAAGAATATTTGCAAAAAATCATATATTTATGAAATGTGAAATCAGCAGTAATGCATAAGCAATAGGCAGAAAAATGGGCTGTGAAAAGGCAGAGCGACGTGGGAGAAATCGCAGCATTTGTAATGTTGCTCTGTACTGTGTTCTACAAATCTAAATGAGAAATGAGGTAAAATGTATGTGTACACAGAAGCCGATGGTGCACAATTTTAGGAAACACAACAGTGCAGCACTCTATTTGAACCCTGCTTGTGGTGCAGCTGAAATCCTAAAGAAGGATTACTTCTCTTTTATGTGCAGCTGAAGGGATGGTTCATGCGACAGGCTACACACACCGCCATCTTACATGAAAAGAATCGAAAATGTGCCCCGAATTCCCGGCTTTTTAAACATGTGGTGGATGCTGTAGAGGCATAATGGAGATAAAGAGAAGGCAAACTAACTCGTACTGGTGTTGACATTATGCAATGGCTATAAAAAGTCTACACACCCCGGTTAAAATGTCAGGTTTTTGTGAAGTAAAAGAATAACACTAGATAAATCATGTCAGATCTCTTCTCACCTTTAATGTGCAATTGCAGAACATTTATAAGAGAATTTTTTTTTTTTTTTTTTTTTTTTTTTTTTTTTTTTACAATAACACACAAGTGTACACACCCCTAAACTAATACATTGCTGAAGCAGCTTTTGATTTTATTACACCACTCAGTCTCTCAATGTGGCACATCCTGACTTGGCAATATTTTCCCACACTTTGTTGCAAAAACATTCTAGTTCCATCATATTGTGAGGGCATCTCCTGTGCACAGCCCACTTTAGGTCACCCCACAGATTTTTAGTTGGATTCAGGTCTCGGCTCTGGCTGGGTCATTCAAAAACATTGATCTTCTTTTGGTTAAGCCATTCCTTTGTTGATTTGGATGTATGATTTGGCTCATTGCTGTGCTGAAAGGTGAAATTCCTTTTCATCTTCAGCTTACTAGCAGACACCTGAATGTTTTGCACTAAAATTGACTGGTATTTGTAGTTATTCATGATCCCCTCCGCCTTGATAAATGTCTCAGTTCTGGCTGAAGAAAAGCAGCCGTAAAGCACGATGCTGCCACCACCGTGTTTCACTGTGGGTATGGTGTTCTTTTGGTGATGTGCAGTTTTTTTTGCACCAAACATACCTTTTGGAATTATGGAATTATAATACCTTTTGGAATTGGTTTCATCATACTGAAAAGGCCCTTTCACATGGAGCGCGACGCGATAAAGCGAAGCGAATCACACCGAACGAGAAACGATTGATCGCCTTCGGCTAATTCACGCCTGCACGATAGGTGGTGCTGACTGATAATGCATTTTACGCCTGCACACTTTTGTTTCGATTCAAGAGTGTCATCGTGTCAAACATTCGCATTGCTTAATCGCACGCATTGTGAAAGACCCTTAACACATTTTGCCTCATGGTTTGTGGTAATTTAGTTGGGCTTGGATCTTTTGGTGGGAACGGTCCTCCATCTAGCCATCTTACCCCATAGCCCAGACATATGAACAATACAAGAGATTGTTGTCACATGCAGAGAGTAATCAGTACTTGTCAGATATTCCTGCAGCTCCTTTAATGTTGCTGTTGGTCTCTTGGTAGCCTTCCTGGTAAGTTTTTATCTTGTCCTTTTATAAATTTTGGAGGGATGTCTTGTTCTTGGTAATATCACTGTGGTGCTCCATTTTCTCCACTTGTTGATGGCCATGGTATATCTAATGTTTTGGAAATGTTTTTGTACCCCTCTCCTGATCGATTCCTTTCAACAATGAGACCCTGTACATGCTTTGTAAGCTCTTTGTGGACCATGGCTTCAGCAGTCAGACGAAACCAAGATGATGTCAAGAAAATCATACAGAAACAGCTGATCTTAATTTGGGGTTAATCAGAATAATTTTATTGATGACAACTGTATGATGATTACTTTTGAACATGACGTTGAATGTGAACACAGCCACATCCCCAATTATAAAAGGGTTTATGCAACAAGGTTTTTTATTTTTCCTATTTTTCCCTAAAATGTTTTGATTGTTTTTCTACTTACATTTTATAGACTGTAATTTCACACTGAGGGTGGGAAATGTTCATGAAAGGTTCATATTAAATGAAACAATACACATTATCGTTATAGCGCCAATAGTTTTCACAAGAAACCTAACCAAATTAATCAAGGGTACTTGGTTACAGTACGATTCACTTAGCAATTGAAACAACAAAATTTAACATTTATTAGTGCCATGGTAGATGACAATTTCAGCAAAAAACACAGTCTAATTTCACTAGGTTTTGCTGATTTAAGCTCTGAGGAAAAAGAAAGGGTAATGGTTCTAGCTTCATAAAAGGTTCTAATGGACTAATTTTTGTGTGTGTGTGTGTGTTTTATATACCTTTATCATTTTACTGTAAATTATTATTATTATTATTATTTTATTATTATTATTATTATTATTATTATTAGATTCAATTTAAAAATGGCATGGACCACCTGTTTTGACAGTATGCAGACAAAAAAATAGTAAAAATTGCATGAACTACATTATATTAACATTTTTTGCTGTAATATATAAACATCTAACTAAACAAATGTTTTAAGCGGTCTAAAACTGCATTTATATGGCATAATATGAAGAAGAAACTACCACATGCACAGAATGACACATTTAATGGATTTTTATACAAAATCCAATATATATAATTATAGAGGCTCTGAATAACATTTCTTTCATGAGGCTCAGAATTCCTTGGTACACCCCTGCGCCTATTAGAAAGCTAAACTGTAGAGTGTGTAAATGAAAAGCAATTGAAAGGACCCTTGGACAATATATTTAACTGCAAAATATTGGCAATAATCTGAAATGAATTTGAATTGAAATTTCAATTTGTGTCAAGTCCCTCAGTGCTTCATTTGTCACATGACAGACAGCACAGGCTCTCTCACTCACCCATAGATCGCTCAAAGATGTTGTTCACCACCACCATATGCGGCTGCACAGGGCTCTCTGATTGGCTGAGGAATGCAGTCTGGCCCACACAGCTATCAAAGGATCGATTGAGAATTCTCCGTGAATCCGGGTACTCCTGCAAGACAGAGTGAGAACGGCATTGCCAATGTATTGATCATGTTTCTGAATTGCGGATGCAGAACGAGCAAATCTGAGACCTAAGTGAGCTAAAACTGTATCAGCGTTCCTTATCAATTTAATAACACAAAGAGAGAGAGAGGAAATGAGCTGGTGTTGCCAAGGAATGCATTGTTGTTTGGGTGAAGACCTAAAACAAGTAGTGTTGAGGTTTTAGGATCAGGTTTTGGCTATTAAAATTAATTATTGGCCTCTGATGTGCCCAGATTTAATTCTGAGAGAGAATAGAAAGCCTTTTTATTATCCTGCCCTGTCAATGTACAGTACATGGTGAAATATGTGAACAGGAGTGGCGGACTTAAAATTCTGGAGCAGCAGCCGCAATCTCATCAGATGTCCTATCTAATGGCTTGTACAAAGATGGAGCAAGCTGCCTGCAATTGGTTAATTGTGCATCATTAAACAAGCAAATGGCAGGCACATATATTTACTTAGGAGCTGTGGTTAATGGACGTCTCATGTTAGCAGGGAAGGCAGTTCTCCTTCTTCAAGTATGTTACATGACTGTACGTGGGAAAGCTCTGGTGCAGTATTTCATTTCTTTGTCATTCAAAAGTTTCCTGTTTTCTCCTATGTGACTGACAGAGCACGTCTCTCACAGCGCCTGAGGTAGTGAAGTCTGTCTTGAGCCTCTGGAGGAAAATATGGCTTAACATTTACCTAGATGAAGGTCAGGCATGAAAAACTATGATAGAAAAAAAAAAAACACCTTGGAATAAAGTCTGTATAATAATCCCTTGGTATCATGCAATGCAGAAAACTTGCACAGCAAACTCTGAATCATCAGGTTCCACATTCCATAAGACCCACATTTTCATTTTCGGCACCTTATAGGAGCAAGCTGGACAGGCTACAACATTAACACTACAGAAATCAAGTCCACGTGGAAGCGCAGTGTGAACAGGTAGATGTGTATGAGAGAAGGCCCTGAATTGAGATTACAGCAAGAGATCGATGGGGGATCACAAATCAGAGATGCTTAAGGCTTGCAAAGCTTCCCAGAAATGACAGACAGCATCTGTAGCCACAGGCTGATGCAGCAAAAAAAGCAAGAGCACTGCAAAAGACCTCGGGACATTTTTATGCAGAATTGGTAAGCTCATCAAATTGGTGTTAAGCTCTACTGATGAGGTGCAGTCGGATTGAATTATGCTACATGAGAGGGGTTTAACACATGTCAAGTTATGATTTCAGTGAAAGGAAAAACAGTTAAGTCAAGTTTGTAGAATGATTAGATCTAGAATACTTTTTCTAGATTATCTGTTCTCTGTTGCTCAGGGAGAACCCTTAGAGGTTCTATATAGAACCCAATACCAGAATTCTCCATATGTATCCTTACTGACTGAATGAGCATAGAGACATAGAGACATGGAGGGAACCAGCCTGGTCAGGGCTTCAATTCCTTCACTGAAAGACAAGCAAAAAAACAGGATGAGAAAAAGGAGAGAGAATGAAAGACAGTCGAGAGAATGTGTGTGTGTGTGTGTGTGTGTGTGTGTGTGTGTGTGTGTGTGTGTGAGTGTGTGAGTGAGAGAGAGAGAGAGAGAGAGAGAGAGAGAGAGAGTGAGTGAGTGAGAGAGAGAGAATGAATAAGAAATACAGAATGAACGAGAGAGAGAATGAATAAGAGCAATAACAAGAGCAAGAGAGAGAATGAATAAGAGAAACAGAGAATGAATGAGAGTGAGAATGAGTAAGATTATGGAATGAATGAGAGAGAGAGAGAATGAATAAGAGAAGTTCTCATACATCATGTTACATATTTACAATTACTGTAGTTCACATATAAAAACTAATTCACCATTAATTAAACACAGACCATCATTACAAAACCATTCGATTTTAAAAGTATCTATTGCATCACAAATTCATTAATGTGTGATAATTAAAATCAGCAATAATTTTAACATATTCTTAAAAACTGATACAATTTCCTGTCCAGCTTTCTGTTCTATTCCATTTCTTCCTCAATGTGTGTGTGTGTGTGTGTGTGTGTGTGTGTGTGTGTGTGTGTGTGTGTGTGTGTGTGTGTGTGTGTGTGTGTGTGTGTGTGTGTGTGTGCGCGCGCTCTCAGCTCCAGGATCCAGCAGTACAAGCCACAACAGTCTCCAATTCTGTCTCAATCAGCACAACAAAAGGCACATTTCATCCTGCTGTGTAAAACAGAAGCATGCTGGCAGGTCCACTCGCTCCCTGCAGCACTGGCACACACTGGGCAGCTCTGCCCTCCAACCGGGAGGAGTGTTGGGGCTTCCAGCTCTTCCAGCTTCCCTCTGGGCCACTCCTCATTATTAGTGCCTGCACAGTAATGGGATTATCACAGGTGTTTAGATGGTGCCGCTGAAAAGGATGTGATTAGGATGTGAAAGGACGTGGCTGCTGCTTAAAGGCACCGAGCCTGGAGAGGAAACGAAGCAAAAAAAAAAAAAAAAAAAACTTTCACATTATGTATTGTATTGTAGCTTAGGTTCTCTCTTTGGCCCTTTCTTTGCAATTTATTTTTTCTTCTCATAGTTACGTTTCGGTTGGAGAGGTAATTATAAAACTCTGAGGAAAGTGTTACTCTTTGATATGTTTGGAAGAGCTCTTATAATTAGTGAGGCTGAGTCACAAAATGGACAAAAAATTGTTTTGGAGGACTGAATTTCACCAAAGCAGGGTAGCACTCTTGAGAACGCTAAAGGACATGCAGATGCATTTTAATGATAGCTCCAAGACAGACTTCTAGTACTTAGATCAAGACACAATATACAAACACATATACTTACAGGCATCTATAGAGATCACATTTCTATAGCAATTGCTTTATCCTGATCAGTGTCATAATGAATCTGGAAACTTTTTTGAGAAAGTTGTGGATACAAAGCTCTTCTGACTGAACACCTTTATCTTATGCTGAAACATTTCTATCCTGATGGTAGTGGTCTCTTCCAGAATGACTCCTCCCACATCCACCAAGCATGAGCTCTCAGTGAACAATTTGATGATGATTAAAATGATGCAAATCATACACTATGGCCTTTACAGTCACTACATCTCAGCCCAACTGAACACCAATACAAAACCATCATCAAAACACCAGATGAGGGAATATCTTTTGAAAGAATGATGTTCATCCCTCTAGTACCGTTCCAGAGACGTGTAGAATCAGTGCCAAGGTGCATTAAAGCTGTTCTGGCAGCTTGTAGTGGCCTGACATCTTTTTAAGACACCACGATGGTTTTTGATTTTAGCTGACGGACGTCTGTGCATTTGCACACTCATTCACACCTAGGAGCAATTTAGAGTCTCCAGTCTGGCATGTTTTTTGGACAGTGGAACAAAATTGGAGAACCAGAAGAAACCCACACAGACATGGGGAGAACAGGCACCTCATCATTTTATGTAGTAAGTGTTGCTGAGATAATAGTATTATGGAGTTGGGTTACAGCAGCTCATAGAAACTAGTGTGAACTTCACAGACCACCTGTGTCAGTGAAAATGTGATTTTCATTCACAGTTAATCATGGTAATAAAAATTTATTAAGTGCTATTCTGTGGTCACACATTCATGACATGGTGTGGATTTTTTTTTTTAGGGGTTTTTGCATCAGCTGCCAAAAAAAAAAAAAAAAAAAAAAAAAAAATCCACTTTCACATATTGTATGCCACTCACTTAAATAATTTTATTTAGCCCTGTCTTTTCTTTCAAAACTGTTTACAATATTACTCCATAGTTTCAGGTAACATCAACATTTGCAGCATCAACCATTAGAAACATTAAAACATCATTTTAAAATAAAATCGTTAGGGCATTCTATACTATACTGATAACTTTTGGTCAGTAATGATCTTCCCTCTGCAGGCAGAACTCATCCTCAGTCTGTCCATCCTACATGATGCAACACCATGACATACCAGTACTGTGGTCTCGGGAAGGTCACCGCCCACGCACACACAAAATCAACTGCCCATCCACTATTTCATCCTCTCAGTCCTCTACCAGTGCTACCATCTTCCGAGTCCACATCCATTCTATACACAAGGGGCCAACTGCATCCCATAAGCTCCGGCTCCCCTTTCCCCCGCTACACCCCACTGAGGACCAGGACTGCTCTCTCACAGCCCATAAAGCATTAATTTTTAGGAAGAGTCCCAGCTTCACACAGAGGGTCTGCAGTAAGCATCACTCCTTTGGCCACAGGGGCTGCTTCAGTGTCCAGTCTAATTACACACCATTTAGGAGCAGCTGGAGGCTTTGGGGAGGGGGTATCGAGGTACTGATTGTGTGTGTATGTTTGTGTGTCCCAATACGAGCACGTGGGCGTCCTCTGAGACAGATGCAGGGGGAGGAGGACAGGTTTTAACACTCAGCTGGAGGCAAATTCCACCAGCTCAGGAGAACTGATGATGAGGTGAAAGTCGAGGGGTGGTGAGGTGTCTGTCCCAAACACTTTTCTTACTGCCTTGTGGGTTTTACAGAGAATTTATTGCCTCAAAGCAGAACCAGGAATCAGATTCCAGTTCATCCTAATAAGAAAAGCAACACTTTCCATTAATCTTTAAATGTTTTCTGCAAGCAGTCTAATGTCACAGCTTCATAAGCCAATAACTATTTTAAAGCGTATAAGCCTACAAATATTTTTAAGAGTTTTCAAAGTTGTTAAAATATTAATCACAGAACGGTGATAAATTAAATTAGAAGTTGTCTTGATTTCGTATGAACATTTTTGGTTTATGGTCGAACTGGTCATATGACCAGAGTTATTTCAAGCACAAACCTCAAAAATATGATGTTAGCAAATCAATACTATATGACCATGCTATATACAGATACACCTACCATATTTGGAAGATATAATCTTTAAATAGGGCCATAATTGAATTTAATAAGATTGTACTGCCACATTTATATCTTCATCACAGCAGAGAGAATCATGGGAAAGGCCATGACTGGGACTAGGCACAGCTCACTATAAATATGTATCTGCCTAATTATAACTATTTATACTGCACCATTTTTATTACATATTCCCTTAAATCTCTTGACAGGGTGAACACTTATGTTTCACATCACTATTTTTATCTATTTTATTAAAATGGTACTGTATGGTTTATTTATTTATTTTTTTTACATTTTCTATTTAACTGATGCATTTGTCTACATGTCGCATGTCCTCTATGAGCTGATCCATCCACCTTGTCTTGGGCCTTATGCATTGCCGTTTTCACCACTGTTCGGTCTTCGCTGCCTATAACATGGCTGTACCATCGTAGGCGTGCCTCTCATTTTCTCAGTGATTGGTGCAATTCCCATCCTTTCCCGGATGTCTTCGTTCCTGACCTGGTGGAACTGGATCGGTCCAAGCATCCATGTAAGCATTATCATCTCCATGCTATGTAGAACTTGCTCGTTCTTCTTGGTCGCTGGCCAGCACTCTGCCTCATACAGAGCTACTGGGTGCACGACGGTCTTTTACATCTTCACCTTGAGCTGAACGGGCATTTTCATATCATATAAGACTCCTGTGACCTACCTTCAATTCAGCAACGCTGAAGTTGACTTGTGCTCGGGGATCTGGGAGGGTGTCGCCATCTGAGGTGACAAGCAAGCCGAGGTACTTGGGCTGGGTGACTTTGGCGAGGGCTTGTCCGTCGATTTGGATGGTGCCATCAGTCTGCGGTCTTTCCGTTTTGTTCTTCTCCCGAACATTGGAACTGCTTTTCCATAAGCAGTCAACTGGCATGGATGATGGCGGTCGAGTACTCACTTGAAGATCTTCATCGCATGGCATAGGAGCCTGATAGGAAATTTGTACACTTGCTCATGTCCCCCTGGCCCTTCCAAATCAACATCATGATGGTCGCTGCCCAGGCTTGGGGAGACTTATCTTCAGCAGTAATGCAATTAAAGAGTGCACACACCTGCTCCCCATTCACACCTGAGACCTTGTAACAGTAACTATTCACATTAAACCGGGGAGGGAAAATGGCTAATTGGGCCCAATTTGGACATTTTCACTTAGGGGTGTACTCACTTTTGTTGCCAGCGGTTTAGACATTAATGGCTGTGTGTTGAGTTATTTTGAGGGGACAGCAAATTTACACTGTTATACAAGCTGTACACTCACTACTTTACATTGTAGCAAAGTGTCATTTCTTCAGTGTTGTCCCATGAAAAGATATAATAAAATATTTACAAAAATGTGAGGGGTGTACTCACTTTTGTGAGATACTGTATATATCTAGGAAAACATCTGGGATTAAATGGGTTAACTATAATAAAGCACTAGTGAACACTTTGAAGTGCTACCGTCATGGGAGTGTGGATGTGTGCGAGTGCTGCCTGAGTGAAGAAAACTGCATTCCACCGTGCCCTCAGAGTGGGAATGTGTTAAACTCTGGGCTTAATGGATCAAACAGTACCGCTGGTTAGTATTCATGTGTGGGCGAAGTAGCAGCAGCAGAACACAGAGATCGGCAGCACAGTTCAGACCAGAGAGAAAAAAAAAGAACAAAAGAGGAAGCCAGAGTCAGGTTAGAAGTGTGTGTTGCTTTGCACCTCACAGTATTCATCCCACCATTCTAATTCCACTGACACGCAGTACTAACACTCCACTGTCCCCTCCCTTATTCAATTCTGCACTCTCACACTCGAGCGTAGGCTTCGGCAGAAAAACGACACACAATGATGGTTGATAAGCTTACAAAAATGCCTTTGTGCCTCTGTGCACTGATACTGCTTCCCCTGGAGGCGTAGCTCTGACATCAGTCAAGGAAAACCTCTGCACAACGCGAAGAAAAGGCACTCAAACTATGAATAATCAACACCTGTGACTGAACTGCTCAGTGGAGTTGCAGGTGCTTCACAGAGGAGCAAGAAAAGCAAGGAAAGATGATGAGTAAGTATAGCTACAGTAGGTGAGGCGGATATGCTAACATGATGAGTAAGTATAGCTACAGTAGGTGAGGCGGCTAAGCTAACAGCACTCTGGACCTACCTGGTTGGAGGGCAGAAGAGCTCGGAGAACAACAAGCTGGATCATCCCTCTGAGGTTCCCTTCCATGGACATGGACCTGCGCAGCGTCTCCATGGCCTCATGGTTGGACTTTCCCAAGAGTGACTCTCCATTCACGGCAAGCAGCTGGTCATTGACACGCAGGCGACCATCCTGCACAAACAAGAACGGCAAGAACACAATAACTCCGTGATCAGCATTGTACACACGTCACAGAAGGTTCCCGCTATCTGTATTAACATTTTTATTGGTCTTATTAACTTATTATTGGTCTTATTAGAGAGAAATCTTATTGGTCTTATTAGAGAGAAAAAATGAGAGACTAATGTGAGGAAACTACTCTTTATATAGCAAGTGATGAGAAGCGCTACCTTGTTTTAAGGATGTTCCACAGCACTAAATTTAGCTATTAACTGATAAAAAAGTATGAGGTGTCATTCTTTTAGTAATAAAAAAAAATATCACTGCCATATTGATGTGGTATAAAAAGAATACAACACATTATAGGAAAATAATCAACTTTAGGGAGATAACAGTATTCACACCACCAAGTTGTTTATTATCCTATAACATTACACCCATGTCATGTCTTGTTCCTTAGCAACATTCCTCTCAATGAGCATTTCGTAAGTAATTACACTGCTGAATTCAAACACTGTTTGTTATAATTTATGAGATAGTATGCATGAGATTCAAATAAAAATATGTAATATAAATGTGTCTTTTAGTGAGATACAGCCATAACTCACAATTACAGTGGGTATAGAAAAGAATCACACCCTTTAAAATAATCACATTTTGTTACTTTACAGCCTGAAATGAAGACGGACACTTATAACATCCAAGTGAAAGATATAATACCAAAATGTCAGAAAATAATACAAAAAATAAAAAAACAGAATCACTGAGATGGAAAAAGGATCACCCCCTCCTAAAAATGACTTGTAAACTCAATCAGGTGTAGCTAATCACCTTCTCAATGGCACACAAAGCCATTTGACTTTCAACTGTGATCAGTTGTGATCATTTTGATTAGCTCAGCATGAAAAGAGCTTTCCTGGAGCATTGTGCAGTCCTTGGTAGTGCAACTGAAGCAAACAATCAACTATGGGTGACAAGGCACTGTCAAAAGATCTCCGGAATAAAGTTGTGGACAGGCACAAGTCAGGAGATGGATACAAAAAAAATTTCAAAGGCTTTATCAATGCCTAGAAGCACAGTGAAGTCTATTATTAAGAAGTGGAAGGTATTTGGTACAACACAGACCCTCCCTGGATCAGGACGTCGCTCCAAACTGGATGAAAGAGCCAGGAGGAAACTGGTCAGAGAGGCTACCAAGAGGCCTACAGCAACTCTGAAGCAGTTGCAGGAATTTATGACAAAGAGTGGTCATTGTGTGCATGTGACAACAATTTCACAAATTCTCCACAAATGTGGCTTGTATGGGAGGGTTGCAAGAAAAAAGCCAGCCACGACTGAGCTTTGCCAAAACACACCTTGAAGATTCTGAGGCCACATGGAAAAAAGTGTTATGGTCAGACGAGACTAAAATTAAATTATTTGGCCTCAACACCAAACGATATGTCTGGCAGAAATCCAATACAGCTCACCATACAAATAACACCATTCCTACAGTAAAGCATGGAGGTGGTAATGTCCTGTTGTGGGGGTGTTTCTCTGCAGCAGGGACTATCACTTGTCAGGATAGAAGGAAAATGGATGGGGCAAAATACAGTCAAATTCTTGATGAAAATCTGCTGCTCTCTGCCAGAAAGTTGTCAATGGGAAGAAGGTTTACCTTCCAACATGACAATGACCCAAAGCACACTGCAAAACTGACCACACAGTGGTTGAAGGAGAAAAAGGTGAATGTCCTTTCATGGCCTAGTCAGAGCCCAGACTTAAACCTCATTGAAAATCTGTGGAATGACTTGAACACTGCAGTCCACAAACGGTCACCATCGAATTTAACTGAACTTGAGCAGTTCTGCAAAGAAGAGTGGGCAAATATTGCAAAGTCTAGTTGTGCAAAGTTAGTAGAGACATATCCAAACAGTAATTAAAGCAAAAGGTGGTTCAACAAAATACCGACACAAGGGGGTGATCCTTTTTCCAACTCAGTGATTCTGGTTATTTATTTATTTATTTATTTTAATGACATGTTGGTGTTATATCTTTCACTTGGATGTTATAAGTTGCACTGAGTAAATACACCTGGATAAAACAAAAACTGTGTCCGTCTTCATTTCATTTCCATCTTCATTTCATTATTTTACAGGGGGGTGATTCTTTTCTATACCCACTATATGTACAGGAACAATCATGCACACATGTCCACATACACACAGTCCCAGGCTCAATGACCCATAACCTTGGTTATTAACTGTGTGTCCTGATGGAGTCGTCATGGCTAAATGAGGTGTAGCTGTACGAGTGTGGCTGCTTGGCTGGAGATGGTAGAGATCATTACAGTGGCCTCTGGCTGAGCAGATCCTTCCTCCAGACACCGTGGGAAAAATGAGACAAGCTCTTATTTGTCAAACAGTCAGAAAGTGAACCAGTCCTATTACATGTCCCCTACCTCTGCTGCGATTCTCAACCTTGTGTTGTTTGTTGACACTATCTCACCTTAAAAAGACCCATTAGAGAGTGTGATTATGAAACAAATAGAAAGGGTGTGATCTGACCAGTAGCTGTGATGTGTGTGAGAACTCATAGTTGTCGGAACTGGACAAGAGCGAAACGCCCCTTGGGTGTGAAAACACTACCCGGCCGGCAGCACATGGCTCATTAAGCAAAAAAGACCCAGCGGGATACGAGTACATCTCGCTGAAACACACACCCCCCACACCCCCACATACAAACGGCAAAGCCATTGAAAGCACTTCTTTACTGGCTTATTACACAAGTAAGCCAGTACTAATAAGCTACATGCCTTTAAATTGAGTGATTCATACAGAAAGGAATCCCTAATCTGAGTTAAGATTGCAAAGAGACAGAGGGTTCTGCAAAAAAACAGGACACTAAAAAGAAGCATCTGAGTCAGACTCCTAACTGAACCAAAATGAGTCAGTTCACATTTTCAGTCCTTTAGCAAGTAACCAATAATTCTTGTTACATTGCCCAAAAACGTTTGGAAACTCAGTCAGTTTTGATTATAATAATGAATGATACATGAAACTGTCATAAGGGATTCATCAATATAATTCTATCCATTTTTATTACCAATATTAAAGTTTAATATTGCTTTAAGACAATATATTTCCTGTGTTCACACGCCTGAGATGTGTGAAGACAGTTAAACATCTGTTCAAAGAATAAAACAGCTCGGTGACTCAGATTGGAAAATATGTCAAATCTAATTAAATACTAATCCCAGTCAGGTCCAAATTCAGCCCCAATACTACACCAGTTTCAGACTGGTGTCAGACTGTTGCATACTTTAAAGTGTATGTATGTATACACAGTACTGTGCAAAAGTTTTAGGCATCCTATTTTTAATTTTTTTTTAATACAAACTTTGTTATAGATTTTTTTATTTGATGACTTCTACATTATCAAGTCAGTACAAAAAACATTTTAGATTCCCAAACATTAGTTTTCTAGCACAAAATTAAATGTTACAGAAAAATGTTTGTATGTCATTAAAGAAAGCAGCATATTATGTAAGAGACACTTTTCAGACAAAAGACACAATGAAGGCTGCTGGGTTTTGCTGCAAAAATAAGAAGCAAGTGTGAAAGTCAAAGTCTCCAGAAGAACTGTGTCTGGTTCTGCAAGATGCTCAATAAAACTGAGAAACCAGCTATCAGCTACCAGCTCATTTCCTTATAAAACTGCACTAATTGTACTGAAGACTACTATTATTATTTATTTAATTTTTTTTGTCACACCAAATATTGACTTTGTTTCATTTCACTGTTTACTGCTCTTTACAGTATTTTTTATGTAGAAACATTTAATTTCATTATTTTGAAGGCATCTTTGCTCTACAGCATTTCTTTGCATGTGCCTAAATCATGCACATGCACACACACTTTTAGGCCTTCATAACAGCTGAGCGTGTCCTATACTGAGTAATTACTGTAGATTTAGTCAAGTTAAGTGAACTGTCCAGAGGTTCTGGAAAAACAGGACATTTTGGACAAAAGGCCTTCATCAGCTTCTGAGGCTGTTGATATTCAAAAGAGTTGGTGATGTGAAAGTTGTCAAAACATAACATTCATTACATGGGGTTCCAATGTTCTAAGAGTGTTGATGAGCTATTTTTCTTCACATTTCCTCACCTCATTGCTTCCATAACAACAAATAGCAATGAAAACAGAAATGTTAATGTTATTAACGTCATCCATTGATATTGAATGGAAAGGAGAAATCCTTCATTATGATGGTACGACATGCTCAAAAAAACAAAAACAAACAAAAAAAAAACACTCAGCCAGTCTCCTCTTAGTTTCAGCTGATTACCTCTCTTACAGGAAACACAATAAACAACTCCAACTCTGATGCATGAGGAGTGATGAGCGACAAAAAAATGATTCTTTAGGCCAGATGTATTCAAACTTCAAGTGTAACAGTACATTCAATATAATCCTTGTACAAATCGCTTGTTTAATGTCCCCCGCATAAACCGTCAAATGCTTCCAAGTGCCTGACATTTCATTGTTGATCTGCTGCTCAAACTGTTTGAACACTTCTGTGTGCTGGCCGGCACAAGAAAGCAATGCAAACAAACAGCGTTTTTAATCTCTGTCTAATTATCAGTCCAATTATCATTATATGTAATGTGTTAGATTTGATTTTGATTTTTTCTCTCTCTTTTGGTCCGAAAACTGAACGTTAAGTGTATCACACTGATGGAGTTTACTTCATATTGATGAACGCAAAACATTCTCCATTCACCTTGGCAGAATGCAAGGGCACCGCACAGTGCATCAATCAAGTACAGCGAGCACTGACCAAATGATCACTAATGAGAGATGATGGGAAGGGGGCGGGGCTTCCAGTGAGTGGCAAGTAACATTAGAGATATCAAAATACCTGTACAAATGTTAATTAGCTTATCTTTATTTTTATTATCATTATTAAAAAAGAAAAAAAAAAAAAAAAGAAAGAAAACAGCACCTTTGGTGTATTTGAGTACATTCCAGTCTTCTATGATGTTAAAAATCTGAGCTCCTATGCAAAATGTGTAAAGGTTGGCAGATCTGATATAGGCTTTTACTTTTTTGGTATTTTCCATCTGCTTTTCAACCTGTGATTTTAGTGGCTGTATCAATAAATCTGCAAGTTATGGTTGCCTCTCACCCTGTCTGCTCACTCCTTCTCTCTCTATCTTCTTTCTCCATCACGAGCCTAGGGAGAAGACACATCCCACCCACAGGCTCGGGACACTTCCAGCTAATTAGCATGGGCACAGAGAGTTTTTAATTAGCGTTAATGCGCTGAAGCTAGCACTAGCTCTGCTCTGTAATTACAGCATAGTGTCATCAGGGGCTACATTAGGAACAACAGGCCTTTTAGTCCCCACACACACACACACACACACACACACACACACACACACACACCCCATCCTTCTCTACCTCTCATTGCTACAGTACTCTGACTGCTGCCCTGGCTGATATGAGAGCTTGGGCAGTGAAAGGGCACCTTTAAAGTTATTAAGTGCTTCTGGCATCAAAGTGCCCCGACTCCAGACCTGATCAGGCTCACTGAGCCTCTTTCATTTATACGCAACGAAGCTCTCAGTTTTATATGTAAACTCTCACACGTATAAAACTGCAGACGTAGAGACACGCTCACACATACACAAACACACCTCCTCCTTCATAAATGGGTATTTTTAGATCCTCTCATCACATGGATTTAACATAAGAAGGATGATGAAGGAAAAAAAAAAGTGTGACATTCCCCCCCTGCCTAACTGCACATATGGACAAACAGGATGCATTCAAGCCTGTATTTAGCAAACTTCTCACAAGGAGCCTTTAGAAGGGGAACTAACCAAGGATCATATACTAATGATCAATACATCACTACTTTTAAATTAGGATGCTGAATAAATATCAGCCTAAAATGACGTGAAGCATGTTGTTAGTTAGGCGATGTGCGACTGTTCACATATCATGTGTATATACACAGTACTCTGCAAAAATTTTAGGCAGGTTTGAAAAAATGCTGTAAAGTAAGAATGCTTTCAAAAATAGATATGGTAATAGTTTATATTTATCAATTAACAAAATGCAAAGTGAGTGAAGAGAAGAAAAATCTACATCAAATCAATATTTGTTGTGACCACCCTTTGCCTTCAAAACAGAATCAATTCTTCTAGGTACACTTGCACAAAGTCAGGGATTGTGTAGGCATATAGTCAGGTGTATGATTAAACAATTATACCAAACAGGTGCTAACGATCATCAATTCAATATGTAGGTTGAAACACCACCATTAACTGAAACAGAAACAGCTGTGTAGGAGGAATAAAACTGGGTGAGGAACAGCCAAACTCAGCTAACAAGGTGAGGTTGCTGAAGACAGTTTACTGTCAAAAGTCATACACCATGGCAAGACTGATAACAGCAACAAGACAGAAGGTAGTTATACTGCATCAGCAAGGTCTCTCCCAGGCAGAAATTTCAAGGCAGACAGGGGTTTCCAGATGTGCTGTCCAAGCTCTTTTGTAGAAGCACAAAGAAACAGGCAACGTTGAGGATCGTAGACGCAGTGGTCAGCCAAGGAAACTTACTGCAGCAGATCAAAGACACATCAGGCTTACTCCACTTCGCAATCGGAAGATGTCCAGCAGTGCCATCAGCTCAGACCTGGCAGAAACCAGTGGGACCCTGGTACAGCCATCTACTGTCTGGTCAGAAGTGGCCTTCATGGAAGACTTGCAGCCAAAAAGCCATACCTCCAACGTGAAAACGGGGCCAAGAGACTCAAATATGCACGAAAACACAGGAACTGGGTTGCAGAAAAATGGCAGCAGGTGCTCGGGACTGATGAGTCAAAATTTGACATATTTGGCTGTAGCAGAAGGCAGTTTGTTTGCCGAAGGGCTGGAGAGCAGTACACGAATGAGTGTCTGCAGGCAACATCATGCAATACCATCAGGGAGGCATCTGATTTGCCCCAAATTTATTCTGCAGCATGACAACGACCCCAAACATACAGCGAAAGTCATTAAGAACTATCTTCAGCATAGAGCAGAACAAGGAGTCCTGGAAGTGATGGTATGGCCCCCAAAGAGCCCTGATCTCAACATCATCGAGTCTCTCTGGGATTACATGAAGAGAGAGAAGCAACTGAGGCTGCCTAAATCCACAGAAGAACAGTGGTTAGTTATCCAAGATGTTTGGGCCAACCTACCTGCCGAGTTTCTTCAGAAACTGTGTACAAGTGTACCTAGAAGAATTGATGAATTGATGCTGTTTTGAAGGCAAAGCATGGTCACACCAAATATTGATTTGATGTAGATTTTTCTTCTGTTCACTCACTGTGCATTTTGTTAATTGATAAACTATTAACGTCTATTTTTGAAAGCATTCTTACTTTACAGCATTTTTTTTTTTTTACACATGCCTAAAACTTTTGCACAGTACTGTGCACACCCACACACACACAATATAGAGGGCAGGCAGGACACAAAAACAAGACAGAAGAACAGAGTGAACAGAGATGGGGCTTCACTGACATGCAACGTCGCCTTGGGTTGCATGCACTGCTTCGATTTTGACGTCTTGGCTTAAAGCTTACTCAGATTCAGTCAGTTTACACTGAACTTTTAAAAGCACAACCAATAAGATGAGCTCTCGTGTGACGTAGAAAGGACACGACTCTCTAGATAAAATGGAAGAGTTGCTAATTATTTGCGTGTCTCAATATCCACAGCTAACTTTTTTTTTCCAACCTAAAAGACGACATAATCAAGAGAGATAATCAATGATGGTGCGTAGTTGCTGTAAATCTGAGGTCTATTTCTCAGCACTCTGTCCTCTAGCATATACGGAGTCTCATATCCACACAGCACCCTGCTGACAGCCTCTCTATCTGCTTAAGTAGGTCAAATTCAAGGGCCATAGAGGTCAGAGGTCAAGGGAAGATGCCAGCTGCAACTGTTGCAGGTCATTAGGCTATTTCCACTAAGAGGCCCTGTTTAACCTGTGGGCTCAGAGTTCATCTCTCTTCATTAACGCAGCTGACATGCTTTTTGGTACAGGTCCAACATCCATTTCTTTTATCCACTATCATGGCTGCATGTCACTTCAGTCAGTCACTAGCTATTTTTTACATAATTAATAATGCATTAATAAACCGAATGGCTGTTCAGTCAGAGAAAAAAAAAAAGTGTTCAATCAAATCAAAACACACTAACCTGACTGAGGCCAGTCTAGATAAGACAAGGAAGGGAATTTGTTTATCATTAGGTAAAAGAATAACAGCCATGTAAACATTTAAATCAGATTTCACGATCATAATTATTGTCTTGTATTAAGTAACACATACTGAACAACAGTTTTGTACATTTTTCACATGTAAATTGAGCCACTGTGTTAAAAGTCCACTAGCTGCAGTACCTTATAAGCCGCTCCTCCATGGATGATGGACTTGATGAAGATGCCCAGGTCTTCACTGGTCTCACGAGACTTGTTGCCTTTAAGGCTGACACCCAGGCCAGCTGAGCCCGAGTCGTTCAGAGGCACCTCGAACATCAGCTGCTCCTTCCCTTCCTCAGGCAGGGCGGCACGTACCGGTTCCTCTTTCTGAAAGAGAGAAAGATGGAGAGAGCGATAGGTAGAGAGGGGAAGAGAGAAAGAGAGAGAGAGGTCATTCCATTTGAACATAAAAGTACCCTATTTTACCAGAGAATAGCACAACCTTTTCATGCTCCCTTACTGAAAGGCGGCCTATTCTGAGAGCTCTGGGGTCATTTAGAGCCATAATCCATTCTCCATTATAGAGGCCCCAATGCGCACTGAGCCCTGCTGGATTTCCCCCTCCTGTTTTTGCTTCTTCTTCTCTCTCTTTTTTTCATTTTTTTTTTTTTTTCCATTTTCTCGCCATAATGCTCCTGAAATGACCTGTACATCTTTTTAAAGAAATTTTCTTTCAAAATGAGAGGGAGAAAAAAAAAAGGAAAATGAAAGTGAGAAAGGGGAGGAAGAAAAATGTCCATTATTCCACGGGCACAGTGAAAACACAATCTTTTGTCGCTAGGGAAACAGGCCAGTAATGAGTGAGTGTGCGACTGTACTGCACTCATACTTATTTTCCCAAAGAGGAAAGTGGAAAGAGAGGAAGGAAAAAGAGAAAATGGCCATAAAACAAACATGTGAAAGTCTGTATTTGATCCATACAGTAACAGGGAAAGAACTAACATGCATGAGCTGGATACAAAGATAATGAAGTCGGTAAAAGCGCCACTTTTTCAGCAGTACATCAAACTCTGCAACACGTTTCTTGTTATTAAGTCCAGGGCTTCTTACTGTCAGGCATACAGTCTCAGTCTGGAGGATAAGATGTGTATATCCAAATTAGAGGCTGCCTTTAAGCAGTTTGAAGATTTGCCAGCAGTAAATACTGGGGGAGGAATAGAGGGATAAGCTGGGCAGTGACGAAGGGCTAAGACGAAGAGTGTGTGGGTCAGCAAGGCCTGGTTTATCACTGTTTACTGGAGGATTGTGGATTTAGGATGTATTAGCTGTACTCTGTCTCTCTCTCTGTCACAAACACACTGAGTAGAGAAGAGGGACACAGGTGGGGGGGGGTGTTCTAGTTATGTGTCATTAAGTAGAGAAAAAAGAAGGGGACAATGAATGTGGAGAAGAGAGAGAGAGAGAGAGAGAGAGAGAGAGAGAGAGAGAGAGAGAGAGAGAGAGAGAGAGAGCTTGTGGAAAAAGTAGTGGCCTAGAATGTCCTTAAACCTCAATGTCACAGTCATAAAGCAGTTCCAACACAATAAAATGTCATACTTTGTTTATGGTGCAAGACATTTAAAAAATAAATAAGTAAAACACAAGGTTGTTTTGGGGTCGTGTGTTTCCCATTGGGGCAGGGCGTGGCAGGGAATGGGATCCAAGACCACCCGGGATCTCTAACTAAGATGGACTGGTGTGGAGTCAGTTATCTTGCCTTTCTCTGTGAACAGGGAAAAGCCAGCTCCCAGTCAGGACCTCACACTGCAGCAAAATGCCATGCCACATCCATGTCCAGTGTTTTCTGCTTGTACCACATGTTTATCAGCTAGTGTTTGTATAGGAGACATGTGTTAGCAGAGAAAAGGGGTGAAACTGCAGCATCATTTCTTTGCAGTTGGTAAAAATGATCTGTTATGAGCCCAAAGCCACAACGAGAGCTCCGTTTAAAATCAAATATCCCCCCCATGGCTATCCGGCTTTCCACTGAAGTTTGTAGAGCTGCTCGCAATAAGCAGTCATTCAAACTAGTACGCTGAGTAACTGATGGGTACGCCGTACACAGCCGGTGTCTAATCTGTATAGCCAGCATCTGCTCATGTGGTGAAGAGAGCGCCTTAATGAAGAACGAGACACATGGAGTCATCAGCAGGAGCAGATGGATGAGCATATCCATAGGTACTAGAACAAATGATATTCTGAAGGTTTAGTGACGAGCACATACACAGCTGTTCAAGACAGGAAATCTCCCTGTTTCCTTCTCTTTCCTCTGTCCCCTCCCTTTTTCCCCTCAATCTCTCTCCACCGCGCATGGATGAACAGAAGTTCCATTTGGTAATGCATGGCTCTGAGGAGATTCAGAGACTCCCTGCAGGCTCCCAGAGGACAGTCAGGAAAAGTAAGACGTGTCTCGAGGGAGCACCAATGCCAGTGGTCCTCCGTGGCCTTCATGACTGAGTGGTCTACAATGACCACAGTAAACAAAGGCTTTAAAGGCTTCCTCCCAAGACCCCCAAACACACACACACACACACTTGCACAATGGCCTTATGTGGCAGCATGCCACATTTTAGTGATGCGTAACATGTCCAAATAAGGTGGCTATAACTCAAACCACTTTAAACCAGGGCCCAGTGCCGAAAGCACATGACGCACCGCAAGTGAAGAGAAAATGTTTTTGTCTAGCACACATTTCAGCTCAAATTGAGGCCATGCAGTCCTGCGGTGTGGCATTAGGGATCAGCTTCTCCCGGAATTCACTAGTCGAGAGCCAGGAGGTCCATTCTGGGGAACCACACCAGCTCTGGAGCAAGATTTACTGAGCAAATGTTTCCAAACCAAACATTCATAATGCAGACCATTACCACCATCACTCTGAGCAAGGCTGCCTTTTATTACGTGAAGAGCAAAAGCCTCCATTCTTGCGACTGGCATCTATTCAAGACCAAGTTTCCATGAGTTCCATCTCTGCTCCAAAGCGTTCGGATCATTTCCTGTTAAACTTGTCATGGCATTCGTCAGCATGCACTCTGAAATCCAAAAGCAACCAAGCAACTATCTGTGGGTGAAAGTCATCAGGCAGTCAGAAAAAAAAAGCATAAGCATAAAATATCTACAATATTAGAAACGCACTCTTTCCATTATAAACACTCAACTATCTCCCTCTATTATTGAGCAGCACAAATAAGGATGTTATTTCGCACCTAAACAACCGTGCCACACATAAAAGGCAACTGGCACGTCCTCATTCCACGCTACACTGTTAAACGCCTAGATAAGCAAACTTCAGGGCAATAATTTAGACATTTATACACGTGATTCATCTTGCTGGTGACTCCGCATGAATTTCAAAAGCTGTAGATTAAAGCCCAACGTGACATTTAATTAAGATGAGGTGTGAGAAAGGGAGCCCGGCCAGTCCAATCACAACCCACAGAGAGACTGCATCTATTAACGCTGCTAATAGGCTCCAGTATGTATCATCATACACCTACACAAGCACGTACACTTGAACAGGGAGAAAAACACATGCATGTAAGCTTGAATTTGCACTGAGCGCACTATGATTTACTGACTCAGAGCAGACCATCATCTAGCACATGCATGGGCAGAGATGAAAGGAATATTCCAGCATTTTTACCTCTCTATCTACCACATTCAAACCATAAATGTGTTATGTGTTTACCACATATAATAATTGACAAATTTCCCTGTAATAAAAAAAAAAAAAAAAAAAAAGCTATTTAAACTTATAATGGTAGTCTAAGGGGTGTCCATTTTTGAGATGTCAATAAACATATTTGCACAACATTTTTGTAGGATATTTTCATGAATTCTTCAGTATCTGCTTTCCCCGTGTTTGCTTGGTTTCCTCCAGGGTGTCTGGTTTTATAATGGCCTCCTACCATCCGAAAAACATGCTGGCAGGTGGACTGGCTATGCTAAGTTGCCCGTAGGTGAGAATGAGTATGTGCATGGTGCCTTGCGAAGAACTGGCGATCCACTAAGCTTTCCTCAATGGGTGGCAGGTCCTTTAGTGCCATGGCTCTCAAACTGTGGATTGTCCTACCCCAATCTCTCCATGACTAGACTTCTATCGCTTCTTTCATATCTCAGCTGAATTTTTTTCCCCTCTTTACCTTCCTTTTGTACTTTTTGTGTGTTTATTAGTGTTACTCAGTGTTACAGTCTTTGTAAAGTGACCTTGGGTGTTAGAAAGTTGAACACATCAGTGTAAATCAATATAATATTCCTGTCTCGTGCCAGTGTTCCTGGAATTGCCGCCGGATCCACCATGACCTTGACCTCATGAATGTAGAAGAGGGCAATTTTCTGGGGGGAGGAAAAAAAAAAAACCCATTTATATCTGTAATTGTGGGTTTCATTTTATTTATTGATGATGGCTTATTCATGTAAATGAATGTGTTAAATAAGGTCAAGTATGGGAACCTTAATGTAAAGTGTTACTGGAAAGCTTTCGCAAGACTCTTTGTCTCTCTTGTCTGTCTCATCCTTTTATTGTTAGTTTTTTTTTTTTTTTTTTTTTTTTGCATTCACATTATACACAGTGGTGTATTTCAAACCACCAAAAATAATGGTGTTCGATGACTGCAAAAGGACATCCATTTTAAGTGAGTTTTGAGTAAACAGGAGTTACATTCTTTCTCAGTACAGGGTAATGTGTCAAAATTATTGCATGTATTGTATGCTACATATTCAGTTGGAGATTATTTTGAAACAAACAAACAAAAAAAAGTATTCTTTTAACATGGTATGCACTCACAAAGAAGTTCTTGCAGAATTCAAATATGATGTTCTATGCAAAAATGTTTATGATAAAAAATAAAGGAGTAAGAAAATGTGCGCTATGGCATTGTTACATTTTCAACATTCATTGTGTCCTCAATGTCAACTGAATAGAGTGTTAAGAGGAGAAGAGAACATGAGAAAAGGGTCATCAATTTCCTGTGTGTAGAAGCAGGAGAGCCCATGAGAGGAAGAGGAAGCAAAGCTATAGTGGAACTGTCCTTCACTGTGGACCTGTGATAGATCTGCTGGAGCTCGTCTGGTTCTTCCGCAAGGATGTCAGGACTCAAGGTTTAAACTCGCACAAGGCCAACGTGTGTGTGTGTGTGTGTGTGTGTGTGTGTGTGTGTGTGTGTGTGTGTGTGTGCAATGATGACATGCACCATAAAGAGAGTAAATACATACACACAGCTCTAATGGCCACTCTAACCTCAAGCTGCTTTCCTGAAAAGACACTAAACTGCTCCATTAATGATTTACTCATACAAGAAGGGAAACTAACTCAACAGTCCACCATTACAGAGACGATCAATGACTATGTTAATTAGACAACTCAACCAGGTCTGAAAACGTGTGTGAGAAATAAAGCTAATGTTACGATCCTGGCTCCTATGAAGTGGTTAACTGGCTTTATGGCCTTCAGTGAGCCTTGAGCCATAGCTTTACACATTCATGCAACAACTGCCCCCTCATATAGCAAATACAACCCAGACAGAATTTACCACCACACCCACACACGGAAAAGAGTTGCAAGTCAACAACAGAGAGAACAGGGACAAATGAGAGTGCCATGGGTCATCGGCTTTTACTACTCCAGTCTTTCTTCCTACAAAAAACAACCAAAAAAACCCCCACTTGTACAGAACACCAGTGGTAAAGGAGAGAAATAAAAAGTCTGAAGAATGATCTTACATCTAAAGTGCACTCATGGACATCAGGAAATCAGAAAATGCATTAATAAAATTAATATGCTCATTATGAGTGGTATGCAATGATCATTAAATGTTTTTTTCCATTTCACTGTGCTTTAATAAAGACTAGGAAACAAGTTTCTCGCCTCGAGGCGTTTCAGTTTGTCAAAGGCTGACATTCAGCTTGAACTGAATGCTAAGTCTGTTAAACGAGAGTCACATTTCCCACTGCAAATAAAAAACATCTTGTGCTGCATTATAACTTTGTATGTTGCATTATGCGTCTAAAGGCACGGCATTTCCCCATTCTACAGATATGAAACAAGCTGCATCTTAAATAGTGTCTTCGTGCACTTTTTTTAGTGTGAGTATTCTGTTCACACAGGGAAACTCACTGAGCTGTAGTGTAATAATAACATCTAGCCGGTGTACTAAAATCATCTTGATATTTTTTTTTGGACTAACCCTACAAATACAGTGAGGGAAAATAAGTATTCAGACACTTTTGTTTTCATCTGCTACACTTCCAATGCAGAAATCCAGTTCAAAATTACAGACAGAGCCATAGCAAAGATTTGAACATCCCTGGCACTACAACTGGTTCAAAGGTGAAAATGGAATAATCATCCCTGGACATGTGTACCATGAAAGATTTCACAACACACACTCAGACTAATGAGAAGGACCGTGAGAGAGAAGCCAGCAGTCATTCGACATAGTTGCAGGAGTACATGAAAGCAGCAGGACCAACAGTTACACAGTAAACAATAAACCGCCAAATAGAGCGCTGCGGTAGCTGAGTGGTTAAGACGTTGGGCTACTGATCGGAAGGTCAGGAGTTCAAACCCCAGCACTGCCATTGTTGGGCTCCTGAGCAAGGCCCTTAATCCTCAACTGCTCAGATGTATAAATGAGATAAATGTAAGTCGCTCTGGATAAGGGCGTCTGCCAAATGCCGTAAATGTAAAATGTACATCTAAACTCCATCTGAAAGTGTTTAGAGAAATCAGACCTCTTTCAGAACAATACGTCACTTCAGTGAAGGAAACATGAATGGAGCGATATACTGGGACATATTAGAAGAGAATTTAATTTCATCGACCAAGAAAATGAATATAGGGACAAGATGGATGTTTCAAAAAGACAACGACCCCAAATATACAGCCAAAACAAACTCAAGAAAAAACAAGAAGGCCTTGCATGGCCTAGTCCAGAGGCATTAAAACTGGGGAGGAATATTTTAAAAAAATATGCAATGAAAACAGCAGATCGAGATGTGAATTCAGAATGACTGACAGCTGTGCAGGTGTTTTGAGCTCTCCGCTTGAAATATGCCCTCATACTGCGCTCTTGCTTTCTGTCATGGTAAATGGAGATTTTTTTTGTTGATTGTCAACATGAAATAAACTCTTATCAATATGTGTCTGACTTAACTATCGTTAAATAAGTATAGTATGTAAGTAAGTATATAATATCAGTTAACTACATTTATTAGGGCTGCCTCCAGAATATTTCGGCCAAAAACAGACAAAAACGTAACTTTTGGCTTTCATTAAGAAAACGCGATTCAGTCTTTCAGCTTCTTTAAACAAATCCTACTGGGGTGGGGAAATCGGTCTCACTATAAGAAAGTGTTAAGATGTATATTTATGTTCATTGCAAGCTTACTGAAAGCTCTGAAAGCTTTATTTTTAAAAATGTGCAGTGGTTAAATGAATAAAAATTAATATAGTTGCCCATCAGGAACTGTTAGGACAGAGCCTATATAATGTTTACTGCACAGAAAAGTCCATAACATTATTTATAGTAAATAATGATTAAAATGTATTCATATTGAATGTTACATTAAATCACAAACTCCAAAAGAGGGTTCATGGCGGGAAAAAGTCTGAATGCCTCTGGTCTAGTCTCCTGACTTGAACCCCACAGAAAATTTCTGGAGGATTTTGAAATTGCGTGTCCATCAGAGTAACTTTGGGAAACAGAAGATGATTTGTCAAGAGGAATTAGCTGAAACTGAACAACAATGATGTGAAAATGTTTGCATAGTGGACAGGACAAGGGAAGCGTGTGCAGCCTGTTATTCGTTCCAGCCAGGCCATAAGCACAGCTAAAGCCTGATTCAAGCCTGGCTCAAGTGGCCAGACTGGACAGCTGATCCAGCCTAAGTTACCACGGATATGCTAAAGGATTGAAGAGCTCATACGCATGTGCACACAGATGGAAGAGGCTCCGCGCGGACGTGTGAGGTCAGATTAATGAGGTCATCGTTACTTTGAGAAACTAGGAACTAGGCTGTATGAAGTGGAAAGAATGCTTCTGTCCACCAGTCTCACTCACGTGCTTGTCCGTCTTGCTGTATGCTGGGTTTTCCTGCGTGTTTGGTTTGAGTTTAGTGAGATTTCTGTGATGCCAGCCGACCCAAACTGGACATCAAATCCCGAATGCAAGAGAAGACGCAAGCTGCTGATTGTTTTCATCATGGCCAATGCAAAGGCTTGGACAAAATATATTCATTTTGTTTATTTCAGCTCATGTGTGAAGGCTGGCTCCATGTCCCCTACTCCCTCCTTTATTTCATATTTTAAGCAGCGAGGCAGGTGGTGGTCTGAACAGAAAGGTGTGTGTGAGAGTGTGTGTAAGAAAGCTGGTGAGAATGCTTTGTGTTTTGCTCAGCAAAAGCATTACCATTACCACGGACCAGCAGATGGTGACTGAGAGAAGGCGGCTATTCAACAGAACTACACCACCATCACACCCACGTCTTATCTTCTTATCTCTTTCTCTCTCTTCACTCACATTCGTTCTTCCTCTCATTCTCTTCCCACTTCTCTATTTCCACCTCCTATCTCTCACTCTCAGCCCTTCTACCCTCAATTTCTCACGTCGCTCTAAACTGGTGATATTTGTAGTAGATTTATGCCATCTGTATGACTTTTTCCTGGTATATCTCTAATAAACTCATCAGCATGAACTTCGAGACCCTCAATTCATAATTCTTCTTGAGCATAAACAAACATAATGCTCGTAATTACACATGATTGCCTCTTTGTTACACTGCCTATTTCATCATCATATCTAATAGCTTCTGCATGTAATCGTGAGTGACTCACGGTGGACGGATAGCTGGAGAGACGGATAGATGGAGTGCACTTTTCAACCCACACAGCAGTGTGCTACATGTGTCAAAGTGCTTGGGATGAAACGCCATTATGGCAGAGATGGGAAGAATGGAGAACAAGTTGGAAGCCCATTTTTAAAGAAAGAGCCTCCTCCACAAGCATTCACTGGAGGCCAATGAGAGGCTAAAGGCAGCAGTGGGCCGAAGAGACACAGCGGGCCTGGTCTAAATGGATTCTGTTTAAGTGCAGATGAAAGGGCTACATGGAGAGGGATAGAAGCAGTAAAAGAAGTGGGGTCGGGGCATGGATGGAGGTCTCAGACCCTCTACTCTCCAATGTTGGATGCAGGTTTATTGACTCTCTTGCGGAGTCCAGGGCTAGTCAGTCATCAGGGCTGGAAATGGGACACATGAGACATCAGAGAGACACTAAGATGTACTTCAAAGCTTTATTGAGGAAGCAATGCAAGCAGTTCCTATAGGTCTGGAGGACAGATTAAGGAGCACAAAGCCAAGAGCCCGGAACTAGACACTTCCTATTGAGAAGTGTTTATGTCACGTTAGCATGTTCGAGTGTATGCCATTATTGCAGCATTACACTCAATAAACCATCATCGAGGCACGAAAAGTTTTCAGGCCAACAGCTAAGCCTCATCAAGTCCCTCAGTGTCAACATGAGTGGATTAGGTAGCGTGAACTCTGCTCCATATTTCATCTCAGACACAGAGAAATCTGACAAGGAAATGAGGCCTAGCTTGCTCGCTTTGGTTCACAAAGTCATATCCAATATCACTATTACTATTTCATTCTTCAGCAGGCCAGCGGCAGCTTTCACCCCCAGTGGGCTGCTGTTCTGCTGGAAAAAGATTAAGAGCAGTGTGGTGTAGACTCAGCGTGTGCCATTTGAAAAGGGATTCGAGGCTTGCCATGGCAGCTCATTGGGCTGTTCGAAATGCTCAGAGGCCTTTGTTCAGTAGATGCAGGACAACAAACACACCTGCCAGCATGAGGGATGATGGCTCCTCTCACCATTACACTCATCACACGTCGCCAAAACTGGAAGTCAGAGCACCACACCATCGCGCCCCTGAGCAGTTGCTTAGGGTTTTATACAAGCTTCCAACAGTGCTATCGAATTCCCAACCATCTCTACACAATTACCTTTCATAAAATTGCCACAATGTGTGAATTATGTAATTTGCATACACCTCTCTGCCATCCCTAGTAACTAGCTGGCTAGTTAACGCTTGATACAGATAACCAAGTGATTTGTGTATCTAAGTCCTAATTCTCATTGTCGAATTCTCTGTGATTTATTTGACAGAAGCTAAAGTGATTAAAATATCCTGTAACACCCAAGAATTTGTCCATCACTATCAATACATAGTTTATCTTGCTAGCATGGCAGAGTTCTAATTTGCATTCTAGAGCTGAGGAGCTTATTTAGTGAAACTCAAACTCAAACCAATCTGTATATATTTCAAATCAGCAATCCAAGAGGACCTTAGTATTTAAAATTTGCTAAGCATTTTTGATTTAAAAAATTTATCTGAAATTAACATCCAAGATGTTTCTTTTGCCCCTAATACTACAAATGCTCGACTTATGTACTACGTCCTCCATTTGAAAGTGAATAAAAAATAATAATTTTTAACTGAGTACCTAAATAACAGAACTGGAAGTTTGAATTTATGTTAATATTATTATTATTTTTGTTAAACTGTCAGATTAATTACATGTACAGTACACAAATTAACCCCTTATGCTCTGTACTTATTGTTAATTATTCATCCTAAAATATGTTGTATAATAGCTACGATAAATCAGTAACCATACTATTAATATATTAATGATCTGTCTCTTATTACTTCTATATTGATGTTCATACCCTCCCCCATGTTATTTTCTGGTCATCTCTCTTTCTCTTCATAACTGTCTCACTAATTCATTACTCTTCCATCAGTGTCTATCACTCCCACACAGCTTCTGATATCAGTCAATCCTTCTCCTTGCCCTTAAAATGTATCTTTGCTGCCATTCTTCACATACATTAATCTCTGCTGCCTTGATATTTCAGTCCACAAAGACCCACACACACGCACAAACAGACCTAGCAGTCAGTCCATCAATCATCCAGCCTTTTATGGAAGGCTAGCTAGCTAAAACAGAGGCAAGTTTGTGTGTGTGTGTCCTGAGAATGCCCCCTTTCTTAGGTTTTGTCTACTAACTCAACGCACGATATTCACCTGCTTAACTAATAACATCACCAGCTAAAGCAGCTGTTTGTTAGCTGTCTACATGCCTGCATGCTAAAGCAACCCCTCTCACACAGAGCCTCATCACACACACACAACACTGCAGAACAATCAGAGGAAGCCTGCCAGCCCTTGCTTGCCAGAACAACAAGTGTGAATGGGCTTTAATATGGTTTAAATAGGCTTTCATTTTTCATCATGCAGCATAATTGACACACTGAGGGTGGAGGTGTAAAGTGTGTCTCTTTCTTCAGGAAACAAAGTTAAGTGAAATTGCTTGAGATGTTAAATTACTGGTGTCAAATAAACTTTGATTAATTTAGTTCCCACCTCATTAGCTAATGCTTACACATGACTGAAAGAAAACACAAACATGGTTAAATGTATGAGACGCATTCCACGGTGTTGCTGAATTTTCCCCACAAACTGCTCAGGTAGCTAGTGTCATAAAACCGAATGTTTTTGTTCTGTGACATTTGGCTTTTTCACTCCTCTGGGGATCTGACTGAAGGACTAGTGTCCGAAACAGAAGCCTTGCCTCGGACAGTCTCATAGGCAGTGGTTTTTCACACAAAAACTAACGCATTTTACATTTTATCCATTTCAACTGTTCGCAAAACACAAGAAACAAAAACTCTGATGTGCAAAATTGTTCCTTCAACTGGAAGAAAAAATGTCAAAAAAGATGTCACAAAATTATAATGGAACAATTGTTTTAAGTCACTAAAGAAAGAATGGAAACAACATACTGACAGCCATAGTCTTAAAAATCCACCTTTCAGCAATTCACCTTTCAGCAGGTCATTCAGCAATTCCTTGATGTGGTTCTTCAGATTATTTCTGTAGTCTGTATATTCTCATTATAAAGCTCCCTACACTCTGATACAAACACAACAAGCCTGCCAGCAGTCATATTAACTAAAGATCACGTGATTATCAGACATTTTATAATTTGGCAAAGTGTTTCTAATGCATCTTAAAGAAATGTGGCTTGGTTTGATTTCAAAAGTGGCATGGTGTTGCAGAACATCAGTTTCAGACCCTCTGTGCCATAGAGTAGCACGTTGGTTTATAATTTTCATTACACTAATTTTTGCTACACACACTGGGCCTCATTTATCAAGCTGGATATGAACAGATTTGTGCGTAAATCATTAGTACGAGCATTTACACAAAAAAATTGGTATTGATGAAAATCCCGTAAATTCGTAAAATCGTTCATATCCTACTTGTGCTCCTGAGTGTGTGTAAATGTATGCATAAGAAAACGAACTAATGTAAACCTCGATTTGATCGACTTCAAATCATATAATTTGCATGGATTACTGCACTTTTATATCTGGAATATACTGTCGAGTTTAAATTGTTTACTTTAAATTATGTTTACAGGATTTAACAGACACCCTTATCCAGAGCAACTTATAGAAGCACTTTTTGAGTGTCTATCAAAAATACCTCCTCATAATACCTCCACATAGTTCACTAGGTCAGAGACTAAGAACACAACTGAGAACATTTTGTGTAAACCAGGCATTTTATATTCAGTCCGTACAGGATTTCGCGGAGCTTTTTGTGACTGTCGCGGCCAAAAATGCTCGATTTTGCTGTGGCTTATTTCAAAATTTGCAATACAACTTTCAGTTTTTTGTGCTTTTATTGCAGAAAACTACTTCAATTGGCGAAATTGCAATTGCATGAGATTGTTTTGCACGGTCTTTCACAGTGATGTTTGTAGGTAAATGAGACCCTTTAGCTGTACTCATGTTCGACCCACGTCAATCGAAGAGGGCTTTGGCTGAATGCGTGTTGAGATGATGCGTCTTGGCCCAAATCTGCGGAAAATGTGCACTAATTTTGAAGAATTGCAAGCTCCTCAGAATATCGCAGTTTGCTTTATTTTGCGTACATTTATGTGATGGCAAAATCCTGGAAGGACTGTATATTATTGTATACAATGTATATTATATTGTATATTATAATATAAAAAAATAATGAAAGCCAGCCAATAAAAACCTATAAATGAAAGACAAATAAACATGCAACCAATATACACACTGTTCCTTACAAAATAGTTCAAAGAACAATAGAGAGTCATGATCTCACTTCTAAGCCAGAAAATTACAATTCCTATTTTATCTGAAATCATGCAGCCCTATTTCTTTTCAGAAATCTAATATCAAGTCGAAATAATTATATTTGTACACAATTTGCTCCAATGCTGGTTTTATCAGGCACCATTTTTCTCCACGGGATCATCTCAACCTGAACTACACTGATGTTGGCAGAGGATTGTGGGATATGCAGGACAATAAAGGATTCACTAAGGTCAAATGGATGAGACGCCTCATCTTCAGAACCTTCTTTTTTTCCAACACACAAATAACAGTAAAACATATCCGTAAATTGGTAATGGTGCGCTGGAGTTATCTAAATAAATACATAAAATGGGAAAACAATAGAGGTCAGAGCACACTTCCTGGTGTTTGAGAGGCATCGCTATGGTAACGGGGAATGTACCCAGATTCTCAGGCATATGTTATTTCCAGAAAGCGCTGAGATGCACAGAAACAGACTGGGAGGGGCCGTGTGAGATGTTATGATGAGAGAGACACAGGAAAGCCTGACACACAGCTGCACGGCTACAGCCACCAACTTCACACAGCCCTGCATGCTCCACAACTTCCTTTAGGAGTAGGCTGACCTCCCACCTCACTTCCTGCCCAGTGCTGAATCAACATGAGAAGGGATAAGAACAGGAAGGCAAACCGCGTGTGTGAAACCGACTGTCTATGTGGGTCAGAAGGTTCATCGAGGACGATTCAGACCGCTGGAAAGATATAAACACTGAAAGAAAGAGTTTGGGCACTGAGAAAAAGCAGAGTGTGTGAGACAGGTGAAGGAGACAGCAAATCCTCGCAGACGTTCGCTCATGCTAAACTGGGACAATGACAGGAAACAGAAAGTCGGGACTTCCTCAACTCAAGGCTAGATCGAGGAACAGGGACACATAAGTGACTCGACCTTCATTAGCCAAGACAGAGTGCAGACAGTGTGGAGACAGGCCAAAGACAACGTTCAAACATTCACCTGCTCCTCGTAGACTGGAACACTCTAGAGTGAGGACAGACCACGTTGTCTAACTAATCTATAGGATCAGATGGGACTGTATGCCTAATCCTAATGAAACTTGTAAAGGACCCTGAATGTAACATGACTTTTTGCATGGTTATCTTCTCAAGTCCCCACTCTTCACACAGCACTACCACTCACTCAAACAAAATGTTTGTTGCTAATATACTGTATATTTTGTCTCACGTCTTTCTGTGACAAATTTGAGCTAGTTCACTAAACGTTAACTAGCAGGCCAGCTATTTGGAATAGTTTTAGTTTTATAATTTTTTTTATGTCCTTTCTTTTATTGAAACTGTAATACTATTATTATCATGATTATTACATGGTTTTATGTTCTCAGATGTATCTGCATACAGGCTGTCCCAAAAGTCTCCATACATAGGGGAAAACACTTTTTAGCAAAAAGTCTTCCACACTAATATATATTTATTTGGTGTGACTACCCTTTGCCTTCAAAACAGCATCATGAGATCAGGGCTCTGTGGGGGCCATACCATCACTTCCAGGACTCTTTGTTCTGCTCTATGCTGAAGATAGTTCTTAATGACTTTCGCTGTATGTTTCAGGTTGTTGTCATGCTGCAGAATAAATTTGGGGCCAATCAGATGCCTCCCTGATGGTATTGCATGATGGATAAGTATCTGCCTGTACTTCTCAGCATTGAGGAGATAATTAATTCTGACAAAATCCCCAACTCCATTTGCAGAAATGCAGCCCCAAACTTGCAAGGAACCTCCACCATGCTTCACTATTGCCTACAGACACTCATTCGTGTACCGCTCTCCAGCTCTCCGGCAAACAAACTACCTTCTGCTACAGCCAAATGTGTCAAATTTTGACTCATCAGACCAGAGCACCTGCTGCCAGTTTTCTGCAACCCAGTTCCTGTGTTTTTGTGCATAGTTGAGTCGCTTGGCCCCATTTCCACATCAGAGGTATGGCTTTTTGGCCGCAAGTCTTCTACGAAGTCCACTTCTGACCAGACTCCTCCGGGCAGTAGTAGTACCAGGGTCCCACTGGTTTCTGCCAGGTCAGAGTTAATGGCACTGCTGGACATCTTCCGATTGCGAAGGGGAGTAAGCCTGATGTGTCTTTCATCTGCTACAGTAAGTTTCGTTGGCCGATCACTGCATCTACGGTCCTCAACGTTTCCAGTTTCTTTGTGCTTCTTCAAAAGAGCTTGGACAGCACATCTGGAAACCCCTGTCTGCCTTGAAATTTCTGCCTGGGAGAGACCTTGCTGATGCAGTATAACTTTCAACTAACTAACTCAAATAACTAACCTTCTGCCTTGTTGCTGTGCTCAGTCTTGCCATGACGTATGACGTTTGACAGTATTCTCACCCTCACCCAGTTTTATTCCTCTTACACAGCTGTTTCTGTTTCAGTTAATGATTGTGTTTCAACCTACATATTGAATTGATGATCATTAGCACCTGTTTGGTATAATTGTTTAATCATACACCTGACTATATGCCTACAAAATCCCTGACTTTTTGCAAGCGTACCTAGAAGAACTGATGCTGTTTTGAAGGGTGGTCACACCACATATTGATTTGATGTCGATTTTTCTTCTGTTCACTCACTTTGCATTTTGTTAATTGATAAATATAAATTATTAACGTCTATTTTTGAAAGCATTCTTACTTTCTAGCACTTTTTCACAACTGCCTAAAACTTTTGCACAGTACTGTGTATATATGTGTGTGTGTGTGTTTTCAGATAGCCTTTAAGAAGGTCTTTGACAAAAGAAGAACATATTGAAATCATTCTCATGGCTGGATTGGCAAGCTGTTGCAAGATTGCAATCGACATTCAATTACATGCATAACAGCAGATTTGTTAACACGAGTTCATGAGTGGGAGAGACATTTCAGTGTGTTTAAAAAGAAAATGCAATCATATAGAGGATGTTTCGCAAATAAAGTTACATTTTGCTAAAAAGTGTATGGAGACTTTTGGTACACCTTCTAATGTCTTTGGGTATCCTGTAAGGTTAATTATACTTGTAAAAATACTTAATAATAACAACAACAATTATTAATATTATTATTATTAATAGGTCAGGGTCTAAAGAAAATCCAAAAATCAAGGGATTTCTAAATATTCCTATTGTATGTGCACGGTGAAAAGGACTTCAGTAATTTCTTGTTTTTAAAGGATTTAATATGTTCTGGGTAGAGACTGATGAGTCATCAGCCCTTTAAGTGGGCATAATTGTTATAAAGTTATGAAAAAAAGACAGAGTGAAAAGTGACAGAAGAAAAGCAGAAAGTCTTGATGTGATGCCTGTACAGTAACTGACTATGTCTGTTTTGCTGATGAACAAAAAAAAAAGGGAAATGGTTTATGGGTAGGAAAAGAAGGTGAAGACGCTCTAACAGACCACAGTTAGAAGTGTCTTACCAGCTCCCGGGGCAGGAATAACTCCTCTTGCCTCGCCACCACCAGACTCACACTGTCTCCCTGCTTCGTGCTGCGCAGCATGGCCACCAGCTCCTCCTGTGTCCGACCTGTGATGTCCACACCATTCACCTGACACACACACAGAAGCATATAAAGATAATTATAATTAAAGCAATATTTTAAACCACTGAGGCTTTCCACTTCACACTTTAATTAAGAAATACTAATAAATACTATTCATTATGAACTGAAGTGTCATTAATGTGGCAATTTATGTACATCACAGTATACACGGGGGGAAGAAAAAAAAAGAAAAAGTTTCACCTCTAAGATTCTGTCTCCGGACTGCAGGCGGCCATCCTTAACAGCGGCTCCTCTAGGGAGGATGTTCTTGACAAGGATGGGACCGGGCCCATGCACGGACGAGTCTCTGGTTACCACTGTGAAGCCCAAACCCTCTGGACCTGGCCACGCATCCAGAGAGCAGAGAAGACAGAGAGAGGAATTTAATTGCTGAGGTGTACTTGATTTTTGACACTTGTACACTAAATCAAGATCCACACAGAAGCGGGTAAGGAGTGGGTCTATTTTATTGACTCTTAAAACTGCGCAAGTGCACAATTATTCTGAAAGCCCAGTGATCAATCGGCCTTGCCCAGTATTGATCACAAAGCCAGTGAAAGTGCAGATGGAAAATGTAGTTATGACATTAAAAAAAGAGAAAGAAAAACTGCTAACAATTCAATCCAACATATAAAGGCAGTCAGGAAAAACAGCAGATGATCTGACTAACTGCACATAGTCTTAATCTATGAAGAAGCCTAAGTGTGTGTGTGTGTGTGTGTGTGTGTGTGTGTGTGTGTGTGTGTGAAAATGCAGAGCTGCAAACTGCTGCTTCAGTGCATTATTACTGCCAGACTACAGTTTAATTTCACGTATGGATACATCTATCATAAAGACCCGGGGTGAGGAAGTAGGTGTGATCCCCATTGAAAATTATGATCCATAACATGTTTAATAGTGGAGATTTTGAATTTTTAGCAAACATGGGGAATAGATTTACTAGTGAACTCACTAAATCACCTCGCAAGAGCAAATGATGGATAATTAACCTCACAGACCATTTTATAAGCAATTCCATATTTCACTGTTTAACATTTACATATTTCACATTTCGCTGTTATTTACATATTCCGCTGTTTAACATTTAGCCCAGGGAATATGATATGAGGCTCGCTCAGTGAGCGTGATGGAATGGTGGAGGGGATGAATGCTGGTTTGGTCTGACAGCATAGCTGAGAAAAGAGGTATTGAAGGTGTGAGTGTGCCTGCAGTGCTGTGACCTCCGCTGCAGCGCCTCTTATCAGGGTCTCTGTGCTGTCAGGATGACTGATAGGTAGATTAGAGAACAGCCTATCGCCTGCTGGGTGACATGAGCCACGTCTTTTAGGGTGGATATAACCACGCCGACATCCCAGGTAGAGAGGGGGAAAGGAGCAGTGATGGACGGAGCAAGGGTGAGGGAACGAATGATCTTTAACATGGCCTGGTATGTTCTGGCGCGAAATACGGAAACAGACTCAGCACGCCGGCAAGTGGAGCACAGGAAGTGTTGCGCTGGTGTTTTATGTTGGTCATTTAGCACAATCCCTTCATAGTCAGCAATTTTCTGTTGCTGCAATGAATTCAGATCATCAGTAATGGCTGGATCAATAAGAACTTAATAGACTTTGCAGGCTGAAATTATGGGTTCATCCATTCAGCTACATGCTCAGACACACGTTACAAAGAAGGAAGGGGAGAGAGAGAGAGAGAGAGAGAGAGAGAGAGAGAGAGAGAAGGATACCGAGCTGCTTACCAGAGAAGGCAAAATTATATTCCTGATCAGAAGCTTTTCATTTCTACACTTTAGGGCATTTACCTCCCTATTAGTCCAAGACTGAAACTGTTTAATCACTTTGCCTCATTTCTATTTGATTTCTTGTTGCACAAATTAAACAAAAAAACACTTGCTGAGAGGTTTGTTTTTGAAGACATAGGGCTTATACTTGCAACAATCCATTTGTTTGAACTAAAGCCAGATTTTCTGTGATTGATTGGTCAATTCTCAATACTGATTGGTCAGAAAGTGTTGAGTAATTATCTAGAACCACAGCTCTGACAGTACTGCAGGCTGCTAGGCAAATGACATGTTTATATTAATGTGCTCGTTCTAATACGTTAGCGTTTCTATGGTAACAACTCAGACACAGGGACTTGTCTGGTGGACGCTCCACATGATCTCAACCTAATAATAAACTATGTGTTATTTAACAAAGAAAAAATATATATAATCATTGATATGGTGAAGTTTTCTGTAAGGATACATTTATTTAACATTTATGGAAGGAGTCTCCAGTGTCAGCACTGAAAAATGTTGCTGAGGGGACGACAGATTACAGCTGCTATAACGTAAGTGATAACATGAACTAACTTGCTTCACCAGTGCTCCATAGCATTAAAAGGAACAATAAATGGATAGAAAAGTACGATGTATCATTCTTTAATAAATGCACAATTGTAATAATTGACAAATTGCTGTGGTATATATGGGGACCAAATCACGTCAGGATGTGCTGTTATAAGACAACAATCCACTTCTGGGTGGTAACAGTAACTCAGCTTCATATCAGGCCCGTTTGTGGATTATTTTCCTGTAATAGCATGCCTCGTCATGTTTTGTTCCTTACATGATACATAACATATTTGGTTCCTTTCCTACATTCAGGTAGAACCAGCATATTTTCAAATCACTTCACTTGGAGGCAAAGTGATTCCAACTCTCTCTTTAAAGTTCTCACAGAAGGGTTGTTTTGGTCCATAACTAAAAACTCTTGCTGTGTTCACACCTGTCTAAAGGCACTTCACTGAGTAGGTAACCACACCAGGACTAAACGCTGCATAGGCAAAAGCACAGTAATATTCTCCACACTTCGAAGTATCATATCTTACCACTCCTACGTACCTTTCTTCAGGTCAATTTTGAGCCTCTTGCCTCCCTTCTTGGTGGTGAACCCAACCAAAGGTGAGATGGTATGGCTCTTTTTGAGCAGCGGGCTGCTGCTCTTGCCCCTTGGGTAAAGGCTGATGGGAAGAGGGGAACCGAGAGAACGGCTCTCCATGTTCACGCTGCAGCTCTCCTGAGGTCCGGCTTGTCTGCCAGAGGAGGGCTCTGCAGGTCTCACCATGGGCTTCACCTTCAAAGGAGGAGGCTCTTTGGGCCGGGGAGTACCATCATGGCTGTCATTGCTGAAAAGGTGGCTAATGAGACTCTTCTCAAAGCGCTCTTTATTGGCCATGGGGAGAACCTCTAAACGTACAGCAGGCAAGCGCATGGCCTGCCGGAACACTTCCTGTGACCTGTGTAGAGAAAGAGAAGGGGGGTAGAAAAGAAAAGAAGGAAAGAACGGCAGACATACCGAAAGAACGACCAAAATTTCATGAGACCCCATAGTTCCATAAAGCCTTAAAAAAAATTCAACGTAGTTTGTGATTATGTAATGTAATGAATAATGATGCTGAATCTGAAGACAATTAATGAAATGTAATATTTCCATTTATTTTAGTCGAGCTAAAGCTCATTCCAGAGACAGTGTAATTGGGGTTATGACTAACGAGCTCTACCCCTTACTAATGACAAAGCAATCCTTCTTTCTCGTTTGTGTTAGCCAATTCAATTTCAGACTCATCCATCCATCCTAAATGTAATAATAAAATTACTGTAGCCTTCTGTCTGACTGATCTGCTCCATGGGACACACATATGGAATATGAAGCTTATGTATAAATAATTCATATAATAAATGTAAGAGCAAGAACACTGGTGCAACTGAGTGACATCTCATCATATAAGGACTTTCAAGTTAGTAAATTCGAACAAATTTTTCTTCCTCTATTTGACATTTATTCCATGCATATTTTGGATGGGAATAATGTAAGAAGGGATTCTGGTTTTATCTATCGGGATTGGATTGTAAAGCAACCAGAGACCATTAATTTTCAATGAGACCTGGAGACTTACAGCGACATGAGTAACAGCAACTGTTGCCGATTAGATGTGGGCGTGTCCAACAACGCGACAAAGCTGAGAAAAGTGGGACTGAAGACAGAAGAGTGCACGTGCTCCGTAGCCTCATAATTTTACGTATATACAAACGCTCCCCCTACAGAATGTTTGATTTTAGTGGCAAGAAAACTGTTTTGTCAAAAGTGGAATGCTAGTTGCGCCACCTACTGACAAATGTTACTATGGCAACCAGTATAGGAACACCTACTGTCCACTTCATAGTACAGGGGCTGGCAACCTTCAGCGATAAAATTGCTGTTTGTGAACGTAGCATTTGAGGAGGCAGAGCTGGGACAGTTGCGCATGAGGGGCAGACAAATGTCTGTTCTTTTTGCTGTTACAGACTTATTTTGGGGATGTGCAAATCCCCCCAATGGCAAATCCTTGAGCGCTTCTGTGGGGACTGCTCAGTCGTTCAGTGATGTGATACTCTCAGTCTGCAAGCTGTCTCTGGTGCTCCAATATCTTCAACCATGTTTGAACTTCTCAGCGATGGATCTTGCACTGTGAGCAGCACCGATGAGAAACAGCCAATGAGAGTCCGAAAGGAAACGATTGTCAGCACGATATTTTAGCTTATAAGGAATCATTTGGTTGTTAGAAACAGCAACAATAAAAACAAAACATGGCATGATTCCTGGCTACACACAGTATAAATATAGATACATTTCTTTGCACTATATCCGCCAGTTCTCTTTGCAGAACAGACAATCCTCGCTGTCTGCTTCTCTCCAACCAATCCTTCCTCCACATGTTTCTCTTATCTCTCTCTTTTTTTCAGCACCAAAGTGTGCAGAAACCGCCACCACAGCCAGCTGCTCTTGACAAAGTTACATGATAGCCCTTGTGTTTAATTTTTCGTGTGAAAGTGGGATTTAGGAATCAGGCACACTCTGTCATGGATCTCTCTAGGTAAAAGACTGTAGTGTGTGAGCCTTGTCTGCGATTGCTCATGTACAGTAGTGTGCACTTTGTTATGTCCACAAAACCACAGATCACGCGTGATTAGTCGTGAGCAGTACAGCGATGTCATGCAGCGTCCCCTGGGAACAAATGGACACAAAGTGTGACAACAAAATGCCCCTGCAGCATAACAGACCCACCAGGTTTTCCTTAAATTTGTTAGATACCTGTACTTGTGTCTTCTTTGTTTGACACAATGAGTAAATACATAAACATATTCATCTCACATCAACCACAGCACAGTGTATAAGAAAAAGAAAGGTGGTGAGATCAGCCATTGTTATAACAACAAGTGTGATATTCTAATGCTCTGAGAGAGAGAGAGTGTGTGTGTGTGTGTGTGTGTGTGTGTGTGTGTGTGTGTGTGTGTGTGTGTATACACCCAAGTGGGAGCACAGAGGAGCTTTCAAGGACCATGGCTGCTGGATGAAACAGATGTTTCTGCTCGAGCCATGTTTCCACTGCTTTTGAAACCTGTCCAATGTTGTGATAAGCTTAAATGGACCGAATCTTCACAAAAATGGATTGAGAGAGGACTGTCTATTTTTTTACAGCCATGATAAGACACAGATAAAAGAGAAGGAGCGAGATGGAGAAACTGAAAGAGAGACGGAGTAAAAGGAGGATATGGACAGGAGAATCTTGCCGACAACATTAGTGAGGGTTTTCTTGCTGTAAAGTCGCTTACTCACTGTGAAAAGGACTTGTCCATCAGCTCAGTGTCGTTGATCTTGATGATGCAGTCATCATCCCGGAAGATGCCTTCTCTTCTGGAGCGGCTGTTCTCCTCCACGCTCCGAATGTGCAGACCCAGAGCCCTGCAACGCACAGCACAATCAACATCACACCCAAGTAACCACTGAACATGAAAAAGCAGTGTGCAGTCTCGATTGGAAAACAAAAGTCATTTCTACATCTCATTTAGAGTGATGCGGCTCTAAATGAGAAAATGATGCGGTTCGGAAGTTTGCAAGTGTCATTCTAGACAAACTTGCACACCAGATGAACCTGCACTGCCCTCACACGCACTTTTACAACAAAAGCGGACAAAAACAAATGTTATCATGGCAGACAATGGCAGATGGAGAGGAAAACAGTGATAATAGCTCCCTGTGTCTTAACTAAAATGAAATTGTTTCCAACAAACAACACCGTGATGCCACTAGAGAGGTGATAACTCAACAGGGAGTGTGTATTCATGTGTGTATACTGGGAGAGAAACAAAGTATGTGATGAGAGTGTGCTAAATAAAAGAGAGAAAGCAAGAAATAGGAGACATTAGGGCTGTTAAATTGCATTTTATTTTAATTACTTTTTAATTTAATATTGGAAAATGTTCTAATATTAATGGTTTTGGCTGTCGCACACCATTAGCAAAAGTGCTACACTGCTTTCCCATCAAATAAACTGCGTAGGGTGTGCCACTTTTTGAGGGGAAAGAACAAACAAACAAACAAACAAACAAACAAACAAAAAAAAAAACACACAAGGGTACAATTTAATATCATTTTAAACTACCCACTGCTGAATTCTCAAATCTGACTGGTCAGAAGGTGTTGATTAATTGGCTATAACAGTGCAGCTCTGACAATAGTTCAGATGCAAGTATATTAATATACATCTTATGCACTCATTTCAATACATTATGATTTCTATAGAAACAGATATACAACACAGTACAGTGGACGCTCACATACAGGTTAAATAAACGTGTGTAATTGCAAATGTGGTTACGTTTTCAGTAAGGTGACTTTTATTTTAGAGGAATCCCCAGGTGAGGCAGCTCCTTTAGGTTATTCTGAATTTTCTGTAACATGACAAGATGCATTATTTGTCTTATTAAGGAAAGGGAACAAGTGTTTATAGCTGTTATAATGTATAAATCTTGTTTCATTGATGTTCCACAACATCAATAGACTTCATGTTGAGACTGTGTTGAATCTCCTGACTACACAGTTGCACTTTATATCATGTATCATAGAGTTATAGAAGGGATTTACTTCTAATTACACTATCCAGTGTCACCCAGATGAGGAGGGGTTCCCTTTTGAGTCTGGTTCCTCTCAAGGTTTCTTCCTCATGTCGTCTCAGGGAGTTTTTCCTTGCCACCGTCGCCATTGGCTTGCTCATTGGGGATAAATTTATCGATTTATAATTTTGATCCAAAAATTATGTATCTCTGTAAAGCTGCTTTGTGACGATGTCTATTGTTAAAAGCGCTATACAAATAAAATTGAATTGAATTGAATTAAACATAACTCTAAATGGACAAAAAGTTGGAATTCTGCTGCGTATAAGAGAAATGAAACATTGCAGGACGTGCTGTTATAGGAAAACTATAAACAGTCCACACAGGATAACAACTGGATTGTTGCTGCGGCTTTTTTCAAAGTTTGTGATGCGATTTGCGAAGTTTTTTGTTTTTGTTTTGCGGAAAACTACTTGAATTTGCAAAATTGCAACTGCACAAAATTGTTTTGCACGTTCTTTCGCAGTGATGTTTGTTGGTAAATGAAACCGTTAAGCTGTACTCGTGTTCAATGCACGTGAATCAAAGAGGGCTTTGGCTGAATGTGTGTTGTGGTAAACAGACTTCATGGAAAAACTGTAATGAGTTTCCTGGTTACACAGGTTCTCTTTGAGTCTGGTTCCTCTCAAGGTTTCTTCCTCATAACGTCTCAGGGAGTTTTTCCTCGCCACCGTCACCTCTGGCTTGCTCATTAGAGATAAATTCATACATTTAAAATCTATATCCTGAATTTATATATTTCTGTAAATCTGCTTTGGGACAATGCACATTGTTAAAAGCGCTATACAAATAAACCTGAGCTGAACTGAATTGATGACGTGTCTTGGCCCAAATCTGCGGTAATTTTGAAAAATCGCAAACTCCTCAGAATATTGCAGTTTCCTTGATTTTGTGTTCCTTTCTGTGATTTCGCAGAAAAATCCTGGAGGGACTGAATTGACTTCAGGGTAACGGCATCACACTATTGTTGATTATTTTCCTATAACGCCTCATTATGTTTGATCTTGAAAACATAAAGCTATGAAAAGTGAAAACTGTCACATGTATCATATGAATCATATAAATTAATCATCCATTCATTTTCTGTACCGCTTATCCTACACAGGATCACAGGGAGCCTGGAGTCTATCCCAGGGGACTTGGGGCACAAGGCAGGGGACACCCTGGACGAGGTGCCAACACAAGTGGCAGGGCACAATCTCACACACATTCTCACACACTATGGACAATATAGATATGCCAAATCAGCCTACAATGCATGTCTTTGGTCTGGGGGAGGAAACCCGAAGTAAACCCCAGAAACACAGGGAGAACATGCAAACTCTGCAAACACAGAGCAGAGGGAGGAATTGAACCCCCAACCCCGGAGGTGCAAGGAAAACATGCTAATCACTAAAGCCACCATGCCCCCCATGAATGAATCATAAACTAAGCTTTAAAATCTTTTCCTGTTACATATTCCTTAGCCTGAGGTTCCATTTCTTAATCAATCTAGAGTCCATGTAAAGCCATTTCATCTCAAGTTTCCATTGATGCAGTGGCTTTTACTGTTATCATCCTTCCAGTAGACAATAGTGTCATTGTTAAATTCAACGTGGAGTAAGAGCTTGGATTAACACTGTGCCTGTGTCTAATTTGCCGTTTGGTTAACCAGCCTTCAACTCTTAAATTGGACTTCACACAGGAGTCATGATTTCACTTAAGCCCTCAACACGCAGCAAACTACTAAATGACTTCCTAGTCACATTATATACTCACTAAAGATACAACAATGGTACTGTAGAAAAAGCTGTACCCTTGCACATTCATGCAATTATCCAATCAGCCAATTTAAAGCAGAAGCTCAATGCATAAAGCCATGCAGATACACATCAGTTAAGAGTCAACATATTTAACATCAGAACGGGGAAAAACTGAATCTCCGTGACTTTCACTGTGGCATGGATGTTGGGCTGGTTTGAGTGTTCCAGAAACTGCTATTCTCCTAAGACTTTCATGCACAACAGTGTTAACACAGAATGGTACCAAAAAAAAAACAAAAAAAAAAAAAAACATTGTGTGTGTCAGTTCTATAAGTGGAAACAGAGACAGATAAAAATGGCCAGACTGGTTTGAGCTGACAGGAAGTCTACAATCACTCAAATCACCACTCTTTTCAACCGTGGTGAGCAGAAAAGCATCTCAGATCAAGTCAAACCTTAAGGCATATGGGCTATAACAGTAAAAGTTTTGTGTGTTCTGAGATGCTTTTCTGCTACCCACGGTTGAAAAGAGTGGTGATTTGAGTGATTGTAGACTTCCTGTCAGCTCAAACCAGTCTGGCCATTTTTATCTGTATATTAACATTACTTTTACAGTAATGTTATTTTTAGTATATTAATTCAAATAGCATTAGAAATGTGAAATTCATTCCAACATCCCTGTCTGTATTTTAAAAGAGACTTAAGAGTTACGTGACTTAAGTGCAATGCCCTTCACTCGGACCTGAAAAATCTTCTGCCACCACACTATACAGTGCCCTCCACTAATGTTGGCACCCTTGGTAAATATGAGTAAAGAAGGATGTGGTTGTTTTTATTGTTTAACCCTCTGATATTTTGTTTAAAAACTTCACAAAAATACTCTGCTCTCATGGATATCAAACAATTGCAAACACAACACAGGTTTATCCAAAAAATGTTAAATATAGGTGTGCAACAATTATTGGCACCCTTATGAATTCATATGAGAAAAATATATTTGAAGTATATTCCCATTGATATTTTACATTTTTAGGAACAGGAAACTGTTCAACCATGAGTATAAATATGAGGTAACACATAGGCCAAATTCCATTAGTCATTCATAACAATGGGTAAGACCAAGGAATATAGCTGTGATGTTATGAATCAACCTGGAATTGGACATGTGTCTATATTGTCTCAACGCACTGTGAAGAGGATGGCTCGAGTGGCCAAAAAATCTTCAAGGATCACAGCTGGAGAATTGCAGAAGTTAGTTGCGTCTTGGGGTCAGAAAGTCTCCAAAACTACAATCGGAAGTCACCTACATCACCACAAGTTGTTTGGAAGGGTTTCAAGAAAAAAGCCTCTACTCTCATCCTATTTCTATCCCACTACTGGAACTTCAAATGGGATCGGGTTCTATGGTCAGATGAAACCAAAATAGAGCTTTTTGGCAAACATCAGAGGGGGTTTTGGTGCACACAGAGAGTAGCCATATGGAAAAGTACCTCATGCCCACGGTTAAATATGGTGGTGGCTCTTTAATGTTTTGGGGCTGTTTTTCTGCCAGAGGACCTGGACATTTTGTTAGGATGCATGGCATCATGGACTCTATCAAATATCAACAGATATTAAATGAAAACCTGACTGCCTCTGCCAGGAAGCTTCAAATGAGCCGTGGTTGGATTTTCCAGCAGGACAATGATCATCAAAATCAACACAAAAATGGTTTACTGACCACAAAATCAAGGTCCTGCCATGGCCATCCCAGTCCACTGAAATCCATCGAAAACCTGTGGGGTGAACTGAAGAGGAGAATCCACCAGTGTAGACCTTGAAATTTGAAGGATCTGGAGAGATTCTGTATGGAGGAATGGTCTCAGATCCCTTGCCATGTATTCTCCAACCTCATCAAGCATTATAGGAGAAGACTCAGAGCTGTTATCTTGGCAAAGGGAGGTAGCACAAAGTATTGACTAAAAGGGTGCCAATAATTGTTGCACACCTATATTTAACAAAGTTATTATTATTATTATTATTTTTTTTTTTTTTTTTTAATTTTTTTTTTTTTTTTAATAAACCTGTGTTTTGTTTGCAGTTGTATGATATCAGTGAGAACAAAAGATTAAATGGTTAAACAAAGAATTTTCCACAGCCTTCTTTGCTCATATTTACCAAGGGTGCCAATATTAGTGGAGGGCACTGTATATAAATATGGCCTGCTGAATAAAACTTTCCTGTAAACACAGTCAAAGGACTTTCTTGTTTACAATGACTAATGGGTAAAACTTTGCAAAGTCACATTTCTTCCCAATGAGCAGAGACCCTGCAGTACATATAACTCGGCACAAAGACAGATAAATGGTCTGGGTTTTGCGTCTCTTAAAGCAGCTGCCTGGGGCCATCAGTGTGGTGTCAGAGTTGGAAAAACTTCTCCAAACACACTTGAGAGAACGTTCTGAGTTTTCTGTTTTGGGTAATGTGGGCATTTCTAAAGGTCTGTGAGAATGGCGCACAGTGGGAGTCCACATCACACTGTAACACAGCAGAATGGGCATCTCTGTGACTGTAGTTAGCTTAAACAGACATATCATGCGCATATTTGCAAGAATAGATACTGGTGTGCACACATCTTACAGACAATGTGCAGAGCAATCTAACACATTTACTCTTCCCAGGGTGAGAAACAAAAAAACCTTTGTAAATAGATGCTCAGGGAAACTAGAATAATCAAAAGCAGTGACTGCTGTCTGCAGTCATCAAAAAAGGATTCATTCAAAAGTCCATTCCACAAACATATCACACCCAGACAATCATTTTTCTCCAAGAGCTGATAACAGTGTCCTAGATTGGATAAGAAAACAATAACATAGCATTTCAGAGTTCAGGCTGGTCTGGAATACATTAACACTAAGCTGGTGTGGGGGGTCAGTGTGTGTCCAGCTTCAAACCAAAGCTTCCTGATCTCTTCACCCCTATTAGATCCGCTCGCTCCGGCCCCCAGACACATGGCATTAGGAAACAGATCTATTTACATTAGTGCTCCGCTCAATATTCGGTGAGACTATTGACATTTTTTTTGAGCTAGAAGTGAACTTTGACCTGAGGGGACAGGTTGATGGGCATGACTAAAGGAAACATATGGGCCCTCTGGGATGGAGGGATGAGTAGAAATAGAGAAAGACTGAGAGATGGAGAGATAGTAAGACAGAAAAAAAAAAAAAGTGAGGAAGAGAAAGAAAGAATCCTGCAGGGACAAATATGTCTTTATAAAAAGCCCTGTTTTTCTCCCCATGTGACTTGCTGTGATGAATCAATTTCAGTGTGTGAATCCTCTCTGTGAGCGGGGGAAAAGCCCATCCTGCACGCCTGTTAGACAACACCGTCAGTGTGTCACACAGACATGCTGTGATTTATTATGAGCATCATTACACACACGAGTGCTTTTAAGGTTACATTTGATGTAAAAGTAGGAATTTTGTGAAGCTAAAATGAAGTTTTATGGCTGGTTTCAAAGACGACGCTAAAGTCATGTGACTCCTGCCTTCACAAACAATACAAACTACATACACATCAACTTAACACGTGCACGGCATCCTGCATGCAGTTGCCCTCAAGCTGCCCCTCTCCCTCCAGCTTCTACTAAGCATTTAACCCTCTGCAAAATGTTGCTGACACTAGCCTCGTGGTCTCCCTTTTTACCACAACCCAACCTGGGAAAGCAGGGTCATCTAAATAAACAAGGCTTGCTGTCACTCATCATTTCCTTAACCATTTTTCTACTATCTACTTCTTTCACATATTTTAAGTGAGGAAGAGGTTTTGTGCTGCATTCGACTGAAAGTCGTAATTCGTAATTTCTGACCTCTGACTAAGAAAAACAAAAGAAAACCCCTCAACTCGGAGATCCTACTCGGGAACTCAGGATGGTCTCCTCAACTCCGAGTTCAGCAAGTGACGTCAAATCAACATGGCCGCTCACAACATCAACAATAAACAAAGTAGCATCTTTAAACGAGTTAACTGTATATAAAGTATTTGCTTACAAATATACAGACATATTCGCTTGATAAATCTATAAACCTGTCTAGAGTTTGTAATACACAGTACTGTGCAAAAGTTTTAGGCACATGCAAAGAAATGCTGTTGAGCAAAGATGCCTTCAAAATAATGAAATTAAATGTTTCTACAAAAAAAAAATAAAAAAAATAAAAAATACAGTAAAGAGCAGTAAACAGTAGTAGATGAAACAGTCAATATTTGGTGTGACAAAAAAAATAAAATAAAAATAGTAGTCTCTGGTAGAATGTGTGCAGTTTTATAAGGAAATGAGTTGGTAAGTTTTATTGAGCATCTTGCAGAACCAGACACAGTTCTTCTGGAGACTTTGACTTTTGCACTTGCGCTTGCAAAACCCAGCAGCCTTCATTGTGTTTTTTGTCTGAAAAGTGGTCTCTTACATAATATGCTGCTTTCTTTAATGACATACAAACATTTTTCTGATTTAATTTTGTGCTAGAAAACTAATGTTTGGGAATCTAAAATGTTTTTTGTACTGACTTCATAATGTAGAAGTCATAGAATAAAAAAATCTATAACAAAGTTTGTACTAAAAAAACAATAGGGTGCCTAAAACTTTTGCACAGTACTGTAGATCATAAATATACTTCACTCATAATTTGCTGGCTAGCTTGTTGCTAACAAAAAATAAACATGGAGGCATCAGTGGGTTTTTTTCTCCACTTTGTACAATGTGTAAAAGATGCTGCCTTCAACTTACCTCGGAAGCAGGAAGTTGGAGTTGAGCTTGAGCAGAGCGTACGAGCTACTAAGTGGTTTTTTCTCCACTTTGTAGCTCGTACGCTCTGCTGAAGCTCAACTCCAACTTCCTGCTTTCGAGGTAAGTTGAAGGCAGCATCTTTTACAGTTTGACGTTACTACATACTAGAGGACATGAAGAAATGGAAGAGATGAAGGGAATAAAATAAAGGAAATGGAAAAAGAGCGAGAGAGACAAACTAACCTTCCACTGAGAGAGGAGCAGTAGGGCACCACGTGTATCCCAAGAGGCCCGTGTTCTCCTGAAATCTCCACTGTCTTTGTTAGGCTGCACACACACACAAACACACAAACACAATGACATTACATTTAAATACACTTGCATCAAAGCAAACCAAATAAAAGCTGCACACAGAAAGCTGACTCAGTGTTTCCTCTCTGCTCTCCCTGGTGTAAACACACACTCCGAAGTTCTGAGCTCCACAGCCTTTAAACTCCCTGCTCTGCCTGCTCTAACTCTTTTCACCATGTTTACCTTCCACCCTCACTTTCAGCCTTTTTCTGCCCTCACTGCCTTTTCCCAGTGTGAGTGGTTACAGTACTTGGCATGGCCCATGATTACCCAGCAGGAGAGGAAAAATACAGGGTTTAATGTAGATAAATGTGAACAGAACAGCTTGGAAAACTAACAGCACTGACCTTGAAACACCAATCACACACTTTTTCCTCAAGCAAAACGACTGTGAGAGGACAGACAGACACCATCAAGATGGAGATATACTCAGGGTGTCTTGCAGACATGGCGTAAACACGACTAAAGCCCCATCCACATGTATACAGATATTTTTTTTTTTTTACATTTTATTTTTTCGGTCACAACAAAGTTTTTCAAAAGAGCTCTTTAAGGTCTTTAAAAGCTCTTAAAAAAAAAAAATAAAAAAAAAGTTTTCACTGCTTTCAAATATGCTTTTAAAAATGTGACATGACAGCATCCACCCTGCACATGTCCACTGCGGTTCTGCGCATGTTATGGATATTCTAGGAGTCTGTTCATCATGTCTGTTGATTAGGTTCTGCTTCTGAAGCCACTGCTCCACCAGTACAAACTATATTGTGAACAAATTTTTAATAAAACCCAAACATTTTGTTTTCAAGTGTAACCTTAAGCAGTAGTTCCACCTCATCTTCAGTCCACATTTAACAATGCTAGTGTTTGAATCATTGGACAATTAATGGTTGTTAGCTTTCGAGAGAAAAAAAGTGAAGGGAAAAAAAAAAAAAAAAAAAAAAAAAAACATTTTTACATGCAAATCCTCTGTTGTAGGTTTCTACATACTGTAGAACACTGAAAAGTTTTACATTTCCTAAGAGTATATAGCTAAATCACTATATTACAAAAGGAGCTAATCTGTCTGTGTGCCTCCTTATAAAATCTGCTCATTTGTTTAATTCTTGTTTTTGAGTCATCAGTTGGGATTTGACTGGGCTCAGGTAAATGGACACCTTTAGCCCTTGAAATGAAGTATGTAAAACAGAGTGGGAACAGGCCAAGCCTGAAAGGGAAACACCAGGGCCAGTATCAAGGTATAACTAAAGGTAAAATTTAATCCATTACAAATAACTGAGTCCTTGAATAGTACATTGTTTAATATATATGCATGAATATACAAATAAGAAATGCTAGCATGCCCTTCTGCTTTGGTGTACAACATTAGACAACTTTTCAGCCAAAAAAATAATAAATAAATAAATAAAAAATTGGTCAAAATATCAATGTAATCACAAAAGGCAATCTAATAGGTGTTAACCACTTCAAATTGCTATTTTTAATTGTTTAGGATAGGATATCTTTAAAGATCGCTTGGATCAGCTTTTTTTCCCTGAGGCTGTTTCCTCTAACACTCCGAAACGGACGTCCGGCGCAAGCAATCATTTGCCTGGCGTGTGTTGTTAATGAGTTTATCAGGCTGACCACACACACAACCTCTGAAGTCATTAATCCTGCTATGACCTTCCTAGTCCCCGCTCTCATCCTTTTCCTTCTCCTTTCGGCAATCAGCACGGCCCCTCTAATTACGTAAATTATATATTTTGAGAGTGCGGGGCACATTATGCGTGTGTGTGTGTGTGTGTGTGTGTGTGTAATTGTGAGGTAGTGTGTGGACTGGGACAAAGACAAATGAAGTGAATGTGTAAGTACATGTTAAGTCGCTTCAAGTAACTGCCAAACTGAGTAAAAATGATTTTTAGTGCGACTCACAACCTGCAACTAGTCGCTTTAAAGTTTGCATTAAAACTGCCAAAGCCAGGAGTTTGTTTCTATGGTAACAACCGACAGCTCCGGTAAACAGCAAGATTTAGCAAGATACGACATCCAAGAACAATACAGCACACGAGATTAATTCCCAAATGTCGAGTTGGATTAATCTGATCAGACTGAGGCCAAACTGCAATGTATGTGATCTGTATTTCAGGATTCTGGATTTCAGTTCCACATATGAAAATGGTTCATTTATGTAGACAGTACATAAAGTCAGTAAGTCTGTAGTTCTCTAAGTATATCAGTCAGTCATTAGGTCTGCAAGTAGGTAAGTCAGTAAGGACGTAAGACAGTAAATAAGGAAGTGGGTGTGTCTCGATCAGCTCCCTAGGTCAGTAGTCGGGGCACTGATCAGATAGCCATTTTAAGGGCTGTATCAATTACAAAATCCCGCCTTTTTTTTTTTTTTAAATCCTGCAAACGGTTGAAAAAATGCTGAACGAACTCTCAGCCAACTTCGTCTACAAATGTAAGTAGCTTGTTTTCGTTGTTGTAACTCTCAAATGATTACTTACGTTGTATATACGGTTTGTTTGAGTCTAACGACTTTTAAGGGTTTAATGACTTTAAAAAAAATCCAAAAGCTAGCCTACGATCCTGCTTGAAGTACCATGACAGAAATGTATGTGATTAAGCTAACAAATTTATGACATATAATGTCAGAAAGATACCGGTCCTGCCTTGTTGTTGATAAAAAGCCAGTGGCGACGTTTTACAACACGAGTACATAGTCATGTTTACGGACAGTGGTCCTTTAAAAAGTCAGTCAGCCAGTCAGTAAGTAAGTTGCTGAGTAACCAAGTCAGAAAGCAGTAACTAATTCAGTAAGTCAGTATGCAAGTCCTTAATTCCTTTAGAAAGTCAGTATATAATTCAGTAGTGAAGTCAGTCAGTAAGTCAGTAAATAAATAAACAAAACAACAAGGAACAAACAAACAAACAAACAAGCAAGCAAGCAAGCCTTGGGCCACTTACAGTATATGCAGTAAATGAAACTAAAAACATTAATTAAGTGTGATTCAGTTATGCAGCACCAAAGTTTCATCAACTCACCGAAACTTCACATTAATCAAAGCCAAAAACACACACCGCAAAGACAAGCTGCTTAAGGAGGAGCAAAATTAATTAGGGAGACTTAATGAAAATCACATGCAGTAAATGAAGGAAAAAAATAGCACACACACACACACACACACACACACACACACACCATCCACTGCACTCTCACTCTCTTTTTCACCCCCCTCTTTCCTTCTCATTCTTTCTCTCATCCATCCCGCATATCCTAATTGTCCCACTTTGCTCCCTCTTCCTGTCTTTCTCTCTCCACTTAGACTGTCGATGTTAATGGACAAACAAATGAGCTACGGGGGCAGAGCTGCCACAATGATTTAGAAACGGGGCACGGTGAATGAAAGGCTGATGAGGTGAGAGGGAGGGTGGGGGCACAGAGCATGACAGAGGGATGGGAAGAACGCTGGCACAGGTGTCCCCTTTATTTACCTGCTCTTTCCTTCACAAAACGTGGAATGTAAAAATAAAAAGCAGGAATAAAAGACACGCTGAAATGAAAGACAGCACATTACGCATGCTCTTGTCATCGCCTTCAAAGTGGCGAGTCCTCTCAGATTTGCTCATGAGAGACAAATAAAGACAACAAAGCGTGAAAGATGTGTTATTTGAGTTAACAGAATGAATATGCCGGCTCTTCAGGAGAAATGGAGTAGAATTAGCTGCCACTTCTGCTCTGAATAGAAAGCTATTTGAATACAGTTGTTATGCCTGCTTTTATGTGCCAGGACTAAGAGGGACTGTGAGAAATGAAGGATACATGTGGAGAGGGATGATGCATATGTGTGCATATATAAGTAACCCTGACTGCTCTCTTTCACAGAGCTTAACTTACTGTCTTATTCACCAAGAAAACCTTTAGGTCACTCATGGGGCGTACATTCACACACACAGGCACCCTCACAATGCATTTCACTGTTCGATTACTATTCCAACTTTCCTCATATTTGCATATTCATTAGGAAAAAATGCATATTTATACTTTTAGGCTACTTTCACATTACCAAGCTGAAGTGACACAAGTGCCTTTTTTCAGTGTTGTGTGCATACAAAAATGCATTATTTTTGTACAGTGGTGCTTGAAAATGCGTGAATATGAAAAAAATTTCACACAAGTCCTAAAAGTAGACAAAGAGAACCCAGTTTAACAAACGAGACAAATATATTATACTTGGTCATTTATTTATTGAGGAAAATGATCCAATATTACATATCTGTGAGAGGCAAAAGTATGTGAAACTTTGCTTTCAGTATCTGGTGTGACCCCCTTGTGCAGCAATAACTGCAACTAAACGTTTCCAGTAACTGTTGATCAGTCCTGCACATCGGCTTGGAGGAATTTTAGCCCATTTATCAGTACAGAGCAACTTCAACTCTGGGATGTTGGTGGGTTTCCTCACATAAACTGCTTGCTTCAGGTCCTTCTACAACATTTCTATTGGATTAAGATCAGGACTTTGGCTTGGCCATTCCAAAACATTAACTTTATTCTTCTTTAACCATTCTTTAGTAGAATGACTTGTGTGTGTAGGGTCGTTGTCTTACTGCATGACCAACTTTCTCTTGAAATTCAGATTATGGACAGATGCCCTGACATTTCCCTTTAGAATTCGCTGGTATAAGTCTGAATTCAATGTTCCATTAATGTTGGCAAGTCACCCGGCCCAGATGCAGCAAAACAGGCCCAAACCATAATACTACCACCAGCATGTTTCACAGATGGGATAAGGTTCTTACTCTGGAATGAAGTTTTTTCCTTTCTTCAAACATAACACGTCTCATGTAAACCAAAAATTCTATTTTGGTCTCATTTATCCACAAAGTTTCCAATAGCCTTCTGGCTTGTCCACGTGATCTTTAGCAAAGTGCAGAGGGGCAGCAATGTTCTTTTTGGAGAGCAGCCCTGCCATGCACACCATTGTTGTTCAGTGTTCTCCTGATGGTGGACTCATGAACATTAACATTAGCCAATGTGAGAGAGGCCTTCAGTTGCTTAGAAGTTACCCTGGGTTCCTTTGTGACCTCGTGGACTATTACATGTCTTGCTCTTGGAGTGATTTTTGTTCGTCGATCACTCCTGGGGCGGGTAACAATGGTCTTGAATTTCCTCCATTTGTACACAATCTGTCTGACTGTGGATTGGTGGAGTCCAAAGTCTTTAGAGATGGTTTTGTAACCTTTTCCAGCCTGATGAACATCAACAACTCTTTTTCTGAGGTCCTCAGAAACCTCCTTTGTTCCTGCCATGATACATTTCCACAAACATGTTGTGAAGATCAGACTTTGATAGATCCCTGTTCTTTAAATAAAACAGGGTGTTCACTCACACCTGATTACCATCCCATTGATTGAAAACACATGACTCTAATTTCACCTTCAAATTAACTGCGAATCCTAGAGGTTCACATACTTTTGCCTCTCACAGATCTGTAATATTGAACCATTTTCCTCAAATAAATAAATGACCAAGTATAATATTTTTGTCACATTTGTGTATTTGGGTTTTCTTTGTCTACTTTTAGGACTCATGAAAATCTGATGTTTTAGATATGTGTTTATTTATGCAGATATACAGAAAATTCTAAAGGGTTCACAAACTTTCAAGCACCACTGTATGTGGTCCTACTTCAGTAAATATCAGAGATGTGACCGTGCATCATGAATGAGAATGCTCTGATCATGGCTTTTTCCAAATGTATATGCACCAATCACTGCTGTTGTCTTCATTCAGTACCATCAGCACAGCAAAACAACAAAGGAGGACAGCAAAAACACTGTGACTAAAGTTAGTGGAAAGATTAGGGAATTGGTGATTTGTTTGATATTTAGTGAATCAGTTCAAGCAAAACTGAAAAGAACCTACCAAAATTTTAGTAGTGAAGTAAAACAATTGCCCAAGCAATCAATGTGCACATGTGGGAGATTTCAGAAGACAGATGCATTCTCATTAAAGATAGATATGGGTCACTTGCGATTACATAAACTATCAAAATGTGAACTGTCAAGACTGATCCAATCAGAGCAAAAAATTGGAATTATACAAAGATTATGCAAAGCTTTTATTGTGAATATAGCCTTAGTATCCTAACATTAGCTAATTAATATAAGCAGTACATGAACTTGACCTTTTTTATTTTATTTTAATATCCGTGTTCTGATGACACAATCTTTTCAGAATCAGGAACATGTAGCTATGTGGAAACACTAACAAAACCGGACAAGATAGTCCTGCACAAATGTGTTATGTAACTCTGCCTACTATATAAAGTCACCTTAAACATATTTAGGGAAAAGAAAGACTAAGCCAGACTTGAGTAGTATTTTTACTTGCAACGCAAAAAGAAACCACCACATCTCATAGCCGTTCTGTAATGATTTGGTGATGTTTTGTTGAGGATGAAAACACCATGTGCTGCATGAGAAACTTTCTCAGTCGTGGATAAGGTCTTTGGCTACACAGTTGTCCTCTCCTCAGGAATTAATATACTCGCTCATTTCCCTTAGTCTGTATTAAAGCTTAAAAACTTAACTGGCTAACTAGCTCTTTACTACATTATTATATTATGTGAGCTACTACTTTTTAGCCTACTTAATTAGGTTTCCAAGTGAGTAAACTGTAGGCTTGAGCAGCACTTTGGAGCTTTTACTGGCCTGGTGGCGATGGAGAGGTGAATTGTCTCTCCATACCTACCTAAACGTAATATTACAGGTAACATTACAACAGGGTATTATAGGACGCCACAGATATTATGTTGTGAAATACACCGATCAGCCATAACATTAAAACCTCTGACAGGTGAAGTGAATAACAATGATCATCTCATTACAATGGCACATCTGAATGTTACTTCGACACATAGCACCTACCTAAACACTGTTGCGGACCAAGTTCACCCCTTCATGGCAACGGTATTCCCTAATGGCAGTGGCCTCTTTCAGCAGGATAATGCGTCCCTACCACACTGCAAAAATTGTTCAGGAATGGTTTGAGGAACATGACAAAGAGTTCAAGGTGTTGACTCGGCCTTCAAGTTCCCCAGGTCTCAATCCGATCTAGGATCTGTGGGATGTGCTGGACAAAAAGTCTGATCCATGGAGGCCCCACCTCACAACTTACACGATTTAAAGGATCTGCTGATAATGTCTTGGTGCCAGATACCACAGCACACCTTCAGAAGTCTTGTGGAGGCCATGCCTCGATGGGTCAGAGCTGTTTTGGACAGACCTACACAATGTTAGGCAGGTGGTTTTAATGTTATGGCTGATCGGTGTATATATAGTGAATAGGAATCCATAAAAAAATTTAAAAAACAAACAAAAAAAAAACAGATTGTTCAATGGATCAAGGACAGTGTGAAAAAAAAAATCAAGCTACTTATAAGTGATGAGTTAATAAATCTGGAACATTACAGATTCGACTTAGATAAAACACTGATGTAGCTACCTTCTGATTTTTTCCTAAAAATGCTACAAATATCCACTTTCTGTTGAATGATACAAATGCATAGTGACTTGCTGTCGCTGATGTTTGTTCAGTCTGTGGCAATATATAATTAAACCATCATCAATAATTAACTGCATTAGCATACTAAACCATCTAATTAAGTAAAATTCAAATTCTATTTTTAAAGAAATAGGCCAGCCCTAATGCGTACACACACATAATGCACTCCACTAACGTAGTCCAGGGTTCCTGCAGCGATCTACCCATGTTGTACATATTTTCTACTGAAAGAAAGAATGACTAAGTACAAAAAAGCTCAGCCTGTGAAGAAAAATAATGGACAGACTTTCAAGTTGAGTTTGTTGTGTGTGTATATTACCATGATGTCAGCATATTGACTGAGAAATCTGATTCCAAAGCAATAACTAGTGCCACATGTTTACCAAGAGAGTACAGCATTATTTCTGTGATTTGATTTGTCAGACATCTTATAACATATCATCTGGTGACTCAGTGCTCTGCCATTTCAATTCAAAAGTCTGCAATATCTTGGAAAGATTGTAGCCTTTCAGAAAAAAAAATGCTTTTTTTTTTTTTTTATTCAACATATTATTGACAGACAAATAGGGGCACAGAGTGGAACGTGTTATTGAAGTGAAATTTCCCTTTAAAACCAATCATGTGTGTTATTGATTCAATTATGAATTATAATTTTAATTATAATTAGTGCTATGAATCACAACAAATTGTGAATAAGAGGCTGACTCAACTGTCCAAAAATATAATGTTGTAACAGGAATATTCCTTCTGAAATTCTCTGAGTCTCATTATGAATATGCACTGGAGTAAAGGACACCCAATAAAGAGCCAGCCCTGCTGCTGCATTACTCCACACTGAGGTGATTACACTGGTGTGGTTTCTGATCGACTCTGCTGCTCTGATCAGGCCGTGATGGTGTCTCTGCTCTGAGCTGTGCTGTCGTTCACAATGCCAGAAACACATAGTCAATGCCGCTGTCCATCACCACAGCCTGATCGATCCACCTGGACAAAAACACTGTCACAATACGACTTTAATCCACTGTAATACGGGGCCCAGATTAGGACCTTTTCATAGCTTCTATTACTTTCACTCTAGAACAGGTCGGGATTAATTGATTTCGAGAGAGCTTCTCTACCTCCATTACAAAGTCTTACGTATCCGAGAAAAAGGCAAATCTTCCGTATCACTGTTAATCTAAAACAAAATGAAAGCAGCGCAGACGGCACGTCTGAAACGTATCCCTCGGATTGGATCAAACCTCAGCAGACAAGGGAGCTTTCAGAGCCGGAGGCGGGAAGAGCTAGAAGAGGTTAGGGCTTAACTCACTGATAAAGAGGATGCTTATCTCTGTGTGTGTGTGTGTGTGTGTGTGTGTGTGTGTGTGTGTGTGTGTGTGTGTGGTGGAGAGGGTGTTAAAAGAGGATGAAAAACGAGTGGCAATGTGAAAGAGGCTTCAGGGCTTTGACAGCAGTCTGTCAGTGGCACAATAGAGCAGCAGATAAGAGAGAGCAGAGCCCATGCCCAAGAGAGATAGAAAGAAACAAGAGGGAAGGAAGCAAGGAAAGGAAAGGAAAGGAAAGGAAAGGAAAGGAAAGGAAAGGAAAGGAAAGGACAGGAAAGACAAGACAAGAAAAGAAAAGAAAAAAAGAAAGAAAGAAAGAAAGAAAGAAAGAAAGAAAGAAAGAAAGAAAGAAAGAAAGAAAGAAAGACAACAGAAAGAAGAGAAGAGAAGAGAAGAGAAGAGAAGAGAAGAGAAGAGAAGAGAAGAGAAGAGAAGAGAAGAGAAGAGAAGAGAAGTGATAAATCTATAGACAAAAAAAAATCTAGGGAGAGTATGCAACAAAGTGAGACAGAGCAACAATGAAAAAGGAAAATGAACAGAAGCAAAGAGACACAGTGAGAGACAGAGAGAGAGAAAGAGTGAGGCCTGGTTTCACAGTTGTGAAGGTTTTGTGTGCAGGTGGGTCACATTTGTGTCTGTGTTTAGACTTACCTGTGACTTACACACGCTTTGTGTTCATTTTAGCACTGGGTTTGCAGTCAGATTAATCAATTTTACTCCACCCGATTGGCATGTTGGAATTATTTAAGTAGCAAAAACTCTTCTCTAATATCTCAAATGAGATTAATCATTTTAATTGTACTCAACTGTGTCACACAGAGGAACAGTGAGGGGACTTAAACAAAACCCTCTCTGCTATTGTGACGCCAATCGGGAAACAAAGCAAAAGTATAAACCAGGCTGTAGGAAGAGGAGCAGAGACACAGACAGATCCACAGAGAGGTGTGAGGAGAGCTGTGGAGACGGATTGGAAAAGAGGGACTTGGATTGGAAAAAAGGAAGAAGAAAAAAAGAAAGGCAGAGCCAGGAAGGAAACCAGATAGAGAGCACTGACAGACTGACAAGAAAGATCACACAGGCATGGACTACGTAAACAATACTGCATCACTGTCTCTCTCTTACACACACGTGCGTGCACATACCCTCTGTCTTACTATCCTTGTGAGGACCTTACACTGACTATCACTAATGCAGCTAATGAATTCTATGCTACACTTAAATTTAGCCTTAACTTTACCTGAGCAACTCAAAGTAAACCTTTGGTTGTTTTGGGTTTGGTAAAAAAGCATTTAGGTAAAAATGTCCCCACACTGTCAAAACTCATATTCCTACCCTTGTAGGGACCAAGATATAAAAACCTTAGCTATTCTATAACATTCATGCTAATCCATTCATTTCCGGAATCCTACCCTCAGCCCTCTTTCACCTGCTTCGGACTTCATGTCACCAGTCAGGCCTCTCTAATAAGGCTTTATTCCTTCATGTAGTTATAATCACCTGCCTGTCACTACTACTTAATGAACAATACTGCTAATCACTCCTAATCGCTGCTAATCACTACACATATGCACATGACTTCACTGAGGACCTGCTGAACATCTACAGTGTATACAGGGGAAAATTACGATGTGAGAAATTATAATGAATTTAAAATTTCGGTTGTTCAGTAGGTGTTTACGACAGAAACAAAAACCCCAAAAAACAATGTGAGGCTAAGAGCTCCATCAAATTACTGGCTCAGCATGCCAGATGCCGCATGTGCCGTTACAAATAAATAGATCGTAATAGAAAACACAGAACAGAAAATAGAAACGGGAACGTAAATTGCTCCCCGGACTCATTACTGCTGTATATGTGCTTCTGTATGCTACGCTGTGTGAGGTAACGTACATCGGACGCACTCTCTCTCAGCACTTTATGGCATATTTTCTTCTTCTTTTTTTTTTTAACAAGTGAAGAGCAGCGGAGCGTTTTTACTTTACACGTTCCTATAGGCTTGCCATTAGCGAGCAGTGGGTCACACTTATGGCTTTCAATTTCTGTATTTCCCATAATTCATTTCCCCGCATCTCAATTTCAAGGGTCGTTTGCTGGCAGTGGGGAGTGGAAGACATTCCTGAGGCTGGTGTGGGTCAGAACTACTGTGTTGTGGCATGCTGAGTGGCGCCGTAGGTGGTACAGAGACGGGATCGGGGTGTCAGGTGCACGACCCTATCAACTATCCACAGTGGCCCTTCGAGCTATACACACACACACACACACCTTCAAATTCTCTCTCTATTTTCCCCCATGTTATTCTGAAAGACCTCACAGGGGGCTGCACGCTGATACACATAACCACTTATCATTTTTTCTTCATTAATGACAGACAGTAGGCTTCAACAGTACAAAATATATATGTAAAAGAAAGAATATTTTACTCGGTTATTAATGATTGCTTACGAACAACTTGTCACTATATTATATTAGCCCTTACATTAGTGGCTGAGATTATATTATACAGTTATTACAGTTGCACAGTTATTTAAACATATTCAGAATATTCATATTCAATTATTCAACTACAGTGAAACTAAAAAGTTACATGGGCAACGGAAATTTAAAAGGGAGGGAAAAAAAGAAAAATCAACAGCAGCTACTACCTCATCATTCGAGCATTCTCACTGAAATCTAAAATGACTAAAATTAAATTAAATTAAAATTAAATTAAAAACTAAAATTTGAGAGATTTAGGAAATGGGTGCTGTTAGTTAGCAGTTAATGTCTGTCTGCTTTCCGTGATGAAGGGCAAAATTAATAACCAAAAGCATATGTTATTTCTTCCTCAGTAAATTGTTCTTGTACTTTTACTTTCACATTTTAAGTGACTTTACAGATTTGTACTTTAAGTAATTTATACAGACATATATATATATATATATATATATATATATATATATATATATATATATATATACACATATATATATACACATATATATACACACACACACACACACTATATATATATACACACACACACTATATATACACACACGCACTATATATATATAAACACAATACAAGTTGATAAACATGTATTTAAACAAGATGTAAATGCAAGTTTAGGTGTAAATGCACAGGTATTCCAGACAATATATTGTAAATGGGGCCTGTGACATGAAAAATACCTGAAAATACAGTTTGTTTCTTTTTTATTTAGTTATCTTTGTGAGAGCATACATTTAATTCTATTGGTAACACATACACTCCTAACACACACTGTTAACTGCGGTCATCTCTTAATGACTAACACCTAATGTTACGTCCGTTAAGTACGCCCTTTATGCATTATACGTTATCCATCCCTACAGCTTTCATAAATAACATTATTTTAACCTATTCTAGAGAAATATATTTGGTCAGAATTAAATTAGAGGAATAAATACCTAATGTAGGCGCTGTACATAAGTGCGATGCTGCCAAGGTGTGTGGTTATTGACAAGCAAACATCCTGTTTACCAACATCCCGATGTAGGTCGTGGTTGTATGTGTGCTGTGCGTCTGACTGTCAGATCTCTGGGTCTCAGAGGACTGAAGCGAGAGGCCATCGCTAATCCCACACCATCTCATTAGCCATCATCCCCCACCACAAACACTTCAATTTATGCACATGTTTGTGTCGTTAACCCTCTTCCCCAGTTCTTTTGTAGTCGCTTAATGATTCATCGTTTCATATGCAAGTTCAACACTGCCTTGATCTTTTCAGCAAAGAGCTGGGAAATCAGAATGTCTGCTAATTATACGAGGAGTACTGAAATATGAAAACAACAGTGCAGGACGAAGCCCAAGAGCATGCACAAAATGCATAGTAAAACAAACACTACCGTACAAACAACACCACCACAGGTATACACTCACAGATGTGCGCACGCACAATTAAACAGAGAGACATGGCGACACGCACACACACATACACACAACACACTACGGCTGTCGAATTTCAATTAATAAACATTAGTTAATGCATTTGATTATTAATGAGCCAATAATTTTACACTGCCAAAGACAGATCATTAGCAGTAACTACACTGCATTAGCAGCACATAAACCACTTAATGAGAAAATGCTTTCACAATCTTAAGCACAGAAAGTCACAATAAGAACATATCAGCCTTTTTTGTTTTAGATTAATTTGTATTTATTTACCAACAGTTTTGCTATTTACTGTTTTTAGACTTATCATGAAAAATTCTGTCCTCAATTAGCTTCTTGATTCTGATTGGTCAGAAGGTGTTGATTAATCTTCGATAACATCAGCTTGGACACTAGTTCCAGCTCTAATTCAAATCACAGCTTTACATTAATGTGCTTCTTCTAATATGTTGTCATATTGTATAGTAACAGCTCATTCTAAGGGACTTGAAAGGTCATGCTACACATAATCTAAAACTTAATGACATAATTAATTTTTGTTATAAATGTGTTAGTTAACAAAGAAAACTGATCATTGCTGATGTGGTGAAGTTTCCTGTGAGGAGAGATTTATGGAATGAGCCTCCAGTGTCAGTGTTTTGTAAGAGTCAGATGTAAAGCTGCAACATTTTCCACCATTTCAGGCTGTTAACAGTAACTCTGCTGCACACTGAGATGCATCACACCACCCCGCTATTATTAATTTTCCTATAACATCATCCCCCATTGTATTCTATTCTTTACTTCCTACATGGTGTTGTAGAGCCTATGTAGTTCACTATACAAAAAGAAAACCAGTGACTCCATTAAGTGCCTATTTGAAAATTCGTGCATAATTAATAATGAACAAGAATGCAGAATGACTTATATGCCATCCATTCCTTCAGAGTCCATCTCTAATATCGAGTGACACGGGAGACATTTAGCCAAAAAGGCCTAGCCTAGCTTAGTCTCTCAGTCCAGTTACAGGTGTTCATTTTCATGTTGTTTTCAGTCATAGTTTTCTGTCTTCTGATGAAAATATCCTTTAAATGTAGTCAATATTTCGTCATGTCATATTTATTAATTTTAGCCAGTTTTACTAGGACTAAAATGGTATTGAGTATTATTTAACGGCATTTTAGTTGACAAGAAAATGCAAAAATTAAACCAAATAGTCACACGTTTTATATATGAACTTAAACATGTATCAACAAAAACATGTGAAAACCCAATCTCCTGAAATAATAGCATTTCAATGAGTTCACTACTGTAATACAGTACTGTTAATTCTTTATGCTTTAGTTGTTCATTGTGCGTGTTTTCGTGTGTTGTTATGGAAAGGGTGTATTCGCAACGTGACTTACTATTCTCCCTAACGCCTTCAAGTTCACTTGTGCATTCGTGTCATTTTGTGCAGAAGCAATTTGTAATATTAGGTTTATGTTGTACAAATGTCTCATTAATCTCATGTGTGTATAGGATGTGTTTGGGTGAGTTAATTAACCTGCTATCAAAGCGCTTCAGTTCATTCACTGCAGCTTAAGCTGCTCAATCCTCGACATTATTGACTATGACTGAATTATAACTATTCTTTATAACTATTCTTTCTAGAATTTTCTTAAAACAAAACAAAAAAAAAAACACTGATAGTGCATTGTTCATATCGTGCATCAGTATTTCAACAGTATGTTTTAATTAAAATCAGTGCTAGTGCTTGCTACACATTCGAATGCACACAGTTTTTGCATTCGAATGTGCATTGTCTTAAATTCGACTAATATTTGAATTTCGAATTTGACAGCCCTAGAGCAGATGAGAGGACAGAAGCAGCGTGAATGGCTAAAATGTTGGTGACATTCATTCTTATGTAAACAGACACGCATGTAAACACAATGGGCGATATTGAGGTCAGCAAAAATGATCGAGGTCATGAACAGTGAAAGTCATCCTGACAGGCCAACAACAATAGGCGTGTGCACGCACACACGCATGCAAATGCACACACACACACACACACACACACATCCTACCTGAGCGCGAAGGGAGAGGCTTTGCTGTTGGACACGTCTGCTGAGTGTTGGTCCATATCGGTCTGTCAGGAAAAGAAATATTTACGGATAATTACACACTTCAATATTAAATGTAAAAAACTTTAAATCTACTATAATGAGACCTCAGTTTGTGATATGTGATTAAAATGAGACAACCATCATATGAAAGACATTACAATGGTCAGCAAATATGTGGTAGTTATTCCAGCAAACAGACTATTTTATTATGTGCTTCAGCAAACAAGTTGTTGGTATACAGCTACATAATAACTATGGAACTAATACCTTTACTAATTAAACAGTGATTACTGAACACAACGGAACAACAACAGACTGTGTGTGGGGATAAGCAGGTCCAGGCTGTGCACATTATGCAATCTTAATGGGAAAATATGATCCAAAACTGTCGTTTAACAGTTGCCATGTTATATAGAAATGCAGAATTCTCAATTCTGTATAGTTCCATCTCAAAAAAATAAGCAGTATGAATTACAAAAAGATGTATAGAGGTTTAAAACATTCACTGCAAAACAACCATGAGCAAACACTTGCGAGGAATTCTGAATGATGTTTTCTACCAAACTGCATCATCAGGAGTATTGTTTTTTTTCCCCACCCTTAGCATTCAAATCTAAAAGTCTTTCTAGAAAGACAATAGCAGCACCGCTATAAGAGGTGAGCAGACATACTTAAAGAAGTTGTATAAATGGTTAAGATTTTTTTTTTTTCTTTTTCTTAGGCAGAAAGTCCCTTTAACTACAGTATGAAGAGAATGAAGTCAGACATCATGTACTTTATAAACATTTTAAACCACACTGACTCTGGTAAACCTACATGAAACCTAATCCCACATCAATGTAAACTAATGTGCATATGTAAAGAATAATATTTTATATATATATATATATATATATATATATATATATATATATATATATATATATATATATATACAGGTGCATCTCAATAAATTAGAATGTCGTGGAAAAGTTCATTTATTTCAGTAATTCAACTCAAATTGTGAAACTCGTGTATTAAATAAATTCAATGCACACAGACTGAAGTAGTTTAAGTCTTTGGTTCTTTTAACTGTGATGATTTTGGGTCACATTTAACAAAAACCCACCAATTCACTATCTCAACAAATTAGAATATGGTGACATGTCAATCAGCCAATCAACTCAAAACACCTGCAAAGGTTTCCTGAGCCTTCAAAATGGTCTCTCAGTTTGGTTCACTAGGTAAATCACAAACATTCATTGCCAAAGAAGCTGGCTGTTCACAGAGTGCTGTATCCAAGCATGTTAACAGAAAGTTGAGTGGAAGGAAAAAGTGTGGAAGAAAAAGATGCACAACCAACCGAGAGAACCGCAGCCTTATGAGGATTGTCAAGCAAAATCGATTCAAGACTTTGAGTGAACTTCACAAGGAATGGACTGAGGCTGGGGTCAAGGCATCAAGAGCCACCACACACAGACAGTGTCAAGGAATTTGGCTACAGTTGTCGTATTCCTCTTGTTAAGCCACTCCTGAACCACAGACAACGTCAGAGGTGTCTTACCTGGGCTAAGGAGAAGAAGAACTGGACTGTTGCCCAGTGGTCCAAAGTCCTCTTTTCAGATGAGAGCAAGTTTTGTATTTCATTTGGAAACCAAGGTCCTAGAGTCTGGAGGAAGGGTGGAGAAGCTCATAGCCCAAGTTGCTTGAAGTCCAGTGTTAAGTTTCCACAGTCTGTGATGATTTGGGGTGCCATGTCATCTGCTGGTGTTGGTCCATTGTGTTTTTTGAAAACCAAAGTCACTGCACCCGTTTACCAAGAAATTTTGGAGCACTTCATGCTTCCTTCTGCTGACCAGCTTTTTGAAGATGCTGATTTCATTTTCCAGCAGGATTTGGCACCTGCCCACACTGCCAAAAGCACCAAAAGTTGGTTAAATGACCATGGTGTTGGTGTGCTTGACTGGCCAGAAAACTCACCACACCTGAACCCCATAGAGAATCTATGGGGTATTGTCAAGAGGAAAATGAGAAACAAGAGACCAAAAAATGCAGATGAGCTGAAGGCCACTGTCAAAGAAACCTGGGCTTCCATACCACCTCAGCAGTGCCACAAACTGATCACCTCCATGCCATGCCGAATTGAGGCAGTAATTAAAGCAAAAGGAGCCCCTACCAAGTATTGAGTACATGTACAGTAAATGAACATACTTTCCAGAAGGCCAACAATTCACTAAAATGTTTTTTTTATTGGTCTTATGAAGTATTCTAATTTGTTGAGATAGTGTATTGGTGGGTTTTTGTTAAATGTGAGCCAAAATCATCACAATTAAAAGAACCAAAGACTTAAACTACTTCAGTCTGTGTGCATTGAATTTATTTAATACATGAGTTTCACAATTTAAGTTGAATTACTGAAATAAATGAACTTTTCCACAACATTCTAATTTATTGAGATGCACCTGTATATACACACACACATAATCCCACACTTCTACTTTCTGTGTGCTGTAAAATCAACAAAAAAGATGTCATGATTGTGTAGTCTGTAGTTGCTCAGCCAAGCGTTATATAATAATGTAATAATAACACTCATGAATTACCATGTTAAAAAATAAAAAATAAAATAAATAAATAAATAAATAAATAGAAAAAATCCTGTTTGTTCATTGTCTCATGTCACGTTTTAATGAGCTGCGCTGTAATTAAAACTGATCCAACTTCACCTACCCACGTCCTCCATGTTTCACTGACACTGTTTTAAACATCAGCGTTAGTCTTCTTAATAAAAATGAAGCATGTCTTCGACTCAGTAGTGCACTACACGGCATGTCTAGTGTGAATTTGGGGTAAAGAGTTCAGATATTGAATCGTGTACGATGCTAATTATCACATCTCAGTATCTGCTTCATGTAGCATTATGAATGTGAGGTGGATGTTAGAGTCGCTATACTCAAGCAGTAGCAATGAATCATGACACTTTCAAGTTAGACAGGAAGTGCAGCAGGGGTCAATGCAAGCACAAAGCCCTGATGTACTTCCTTCTAACATTTGACCCCATCAACATTGATCAAGACAAAACCATGTCCCTGTAGTGTTTCCTGGAGAGAGCTAGAACATTAGGGACCAGGGCATGGAGATATTTTCTTGTTTCATCCAAACGGATATAAGAGAGTGCACTCGGAGGAAAGGAAAAGGCCTTTATTTTTGTGAACATTACAATTCCACTGCATTTCATTAACTTCCCTGTGGAACTATTATCTACTTGTTCTAATGGACAGACACTGAGTTTCTGTATAAAAAAATAAAATAAAAAGTCCTCAGTAATGTCAGGAAGTGAGTAATGTACATGTTTAAATCCCAGCAGGGTGCAATGATGTGCTTTTGTATTCACCACATAAGGCGGCATGAAGATGTTCCACTATTAAGCACAAGGGTGCAGGTGCAGGAAGAAAATGCAGTGTGTATAATCAGAGACCTGGGGAGAGCAGGCAATTGGTCTCGGCTTCTCCCAGCTGTGGAGTCGACCGGAACTCGGGATATTCACGCACTACAGGCTCTCAATACAGCATGCAAATCAATTGCTTTCTACCAAACGCTGCCTGCAACTCCAGGCTCTAGCAATAAAAACTCTGCTTTCCCCTGGGCTTCTGCCAATCAGTCATGGGTACTAAATATATTGTTGCAAGGTCCTCAGTATGCTCATTATGTCTATTTCCATTTAAAAAAAAAACAAAAGCACAAATAGGCTTGAAATGATTGTCCAGTAAAGTAACTCATAAAGAAGCTAAGGTGTTGCCTCATAAAAGCTTAATTTAATAACACGGCAGCGTGACACACCTTCTTAAAAAGACAATGCAATGAATTAACGATGACGTGACAACCGACGGCATGGTTCACATGAATATAGATAGCTTCACTCTGACATACTCATTAATGAGGACTTGAGACGGCCCAGCAACTTTCAAAAAAAAAATTAAAAACAAACGTTTGGAAGACTCTACGCAAGCACTACCCTAACAATTCATTTTAATTAGTATCTCCTGCCTGCAATTGATCATTCCCTCACATTTACTAATTAGCTTCTGCTGTTTTAACCACGGTTTAGTGATATTTCTCATTAGGGTAAAGAATGGATTAATCTAGCCGGTGGCAGATGATCTGACAGAACATATGTCTTTGGGTTTATTTGCTCTTGCAGCATGATCTACCTGTGCTGAACCCTTTCTAATGAATGATGTGTCAAGAGTAAGCGATGGCCGAACACACGCAGAGACGCAGATAACAGCAGACAAAGCCAAAAGAAAGCCAAACACACTAATGTACGATGTCTCAGTGTGTGTGTGTGTGTGTGTGTGTGTGTGTGTGTGTGCGCGTGTGTGTGTGTGTATCCAACACAAGCTGGAAAAAATTAGCAGCACACACGCTGCACAGTACCTTGCTATTAGCTTCATGCACACAATAACTAATAGGTCTATTCACTCTAATTTCTATGGCTCTTTGATGATGATTATAGGAGAGGGTTTAGATGAGGGAGATAGAAATACATTTCAAAAGGACAGAGGCTGCAGATTTGCATAAAATCCCGTACATGCTACGGCAAAGCAAAGCGGTGTGTGTGGACTAATAAAGGACGCGCCTGAGAATTTCGGGTGAAATCATTAGCGAACACATTAGCAACAGCATTTAGCAGATTGTACAAATTAAAATGCAATTACCTCAATGGACATCCAACGCTCTAGCGCTGACTGTGTGCTCTAATAGCTGTGCATCACTGCTGAACCCTGAATCTTTTCCATATTCTGAAATGTAGTCAATCAGCGCTGCTTTAAAACTCTAGTACTTACGGCTCCCGGCCAGTTCCTTTATTATAGGATAGGAGTGAAGGTTATATGGTTATAATTTAAGGCTATCCATTGATTATAATAAAAGCGGCGCAGATTCGGGTGACTGCCATAATCCGAACAGGATTCAGTTAAAGCTGCTGTGTGTAAAATATTTTCTGTTAAAAGGAAATAAAATCAATATTCAGTCAAGGGATATAAAATTCTCTAAAACATGAAGCTGCAGTGTGTCCCAGGGCCATGGTTTGGTTGCCCAGAAACACACCAGGCTAAAAAACCAATAGGTAATGTAATAAAATAAAGTACAGAGCGCTACTTAGGTAGCAAAGTGCATTAGGGCATTAAAAGAGACTTAATACAGAGAAATGAACTAGTATATGATTATTTTCCCATCATCTAACAAAATGTCTAATGTAGCACACAGTGTTTGCAACCTTGGCAAAAAAAAAAAATCACCCTACATAAAAGGGTCAATCCATCTAAAGTGGTCCAATCCAGGTTACTTCACCATTTTTAATATTTTCAGGTTCGTATCTGGTCCCCTACCAGAGATATTCAACCCGAAATTGAGGGGAATTTTTAAAAATTGCAGTTTTTCGCACCATAAAAAAAAAAGGAAAAAATAAGGGAAGTATCAAACCTGAAATGCACACTATACCTACCTTGGTACCCCCATAAAAATTAAGACTGTGACTCCAATCCTTCCCATTATAAACTGACCCTAAATGTTGAGCACTACATTTGGACTTAAGTTCTAAGTCAACAAGAATGTGCAAAATGTTTATATATGTACCAGAGTTTCTGTTTGACGGTTAATACCGGTTTTTGACTGTTATAAATGCAAAATGTCTGATAAAATATAAAATTGTCGGATACGTCAGGTAAAAATATTAACACGAAGCAGACATCAGACAAAGTACGTTCGCAAATGCACACCTAAATATGGTCTCTGTCTGTGCAAAATTATTAATTTTTTTTTCCACGTTTCTCTCCATTTTTACTTTCGCTTCTCAGCGGACCCATTCAACGACACACACACACACACATACACACACGTCTCTGCGTTAGTCGGCTCTCTCTCTCACTCTCTTGTGTTACGGGAGGCACTGAAAGCACAAACAGACACACACAAGTAAACTCGGGCTAACAGCTGACGCTCGACCATGCCAGTTTTATTTTGCTCAGTTTCATCAGTATTTCAACGGTAAATAATCCATGTAGTAAAAAGCGTTCTACTGTCAATCAGATCATGACTCGGCCGATGACTGTAGCGCAGCTGGCAGCAAAAGTGAGTTACAGCATGGTCACATCACAGAAAAGTGCATATTGTTTCAACATACAAACCATAAGATCACTTGTTTTCCTAAAGCTAATAAGGAGTCTTTTCTGGTTGTTAAACCTGGTCCACCAGGCAACTATGAATAAAAGAGAAAATAATAATAATAGCCTGGATATGAAATCTGCTTGTTCCATGAGACTGGGCTACTGATCCTAAACTGCTGTGAGCCATGCTAGCATTCCTGTAAAAGAAATTCACAGTTAATAGTATGCGGCACTGACCAGCTGTGTCATACTTATCACGAACTAACCTTAACACCTAAAAGTTTGGCTCTGCAGTAAGCTAGCCGGTTATAGTTCAATATTTAGATAAAAGACGGGCCGGAGAACGCATTGCTTCGAATTTCAAAATACACAAATCACCAAATCACTATATGGCCAAAAGTCTGTGGACACCAGGCCTTCACACCAATATCTGAGGAACAGTCTTCCCCCAAAACGTTGGATGCACACATTTGTCTAGGATGTCTTTGTATGCTGTAGCATTACAATTTCCCTTCACTGGAACCAAGAGGACCAAACATTTGCCAGCATGAGAATGCCCCTGTGCACAAAGAAATGCCCGTAAAGACATGGTGTGCCACGGTTGTGTGGAAGTTTTCGAGTGGCCTGCACAGAGCCCTAACCTCCTCCCCACTGAACACCTTTGGGATGAACTGAAACTTTTCGTGGATGAATATGCCCCCCACCTTTTTTGGGGAATGTGTCCATGCTGCATTATTTTGGAAGAGCACAAGTATAAACACAACAAGGCTGTAGTAGATGAGTTTTCCTGTTCAGTGTGATGGCGTTTAATGTCCCCGACCACCTCTGTAGTCCCATTTAGCCACTTGTTAGCAACCGCCTATTTCAAAACACATAAAATCGTTTTAAAAGACATCACAAGTGGGGTATTACTGACATATTTTATGTTGAATAAAACATTCAAATATATTGAGCTTGTGTTAACCACAGTCCTCATGTCAGGCATTTAATAAAAAAAAAAAAAAAAACCCTTTCAAAAAACCCATTGACTCTGAGACGACAGAACCGAAAGTGCAAAAATGCTAACTCATTTCCGGGTTTAGGACTCATTACTGCAGCACTCTATAAGCTCATATGGTGAGAAATCGGAGCAGAGAGAACCCTTTCCACTACAACAAGAGCTTGCATTTAACTAGCTGGCTAATGTTAGGCAGCTAGCTCGTGCCTATAGGCGCCATGTTGTGAAATAGACTATAACAGTAGATAATTACATCCTCTGAGTCCCTAATACCACATACTAACCTTACTAAATAGTATCTCAGTACAACAGTAGTGTCAATACTATTTAGACATACTATTTAGTGTGAAGTATGCAGTTAGGAAAACAGCCCTGAATTTTCTTTGAATGTGCAACAACCCACATTAAAAATCCTTATATCTTACACCTAGCAGTTGTAAATATGAACTGTGCTAGCACTAGGAAGATGCCGACTCCTCAAGACTTAAAAAAGCTTAAAATAATCACCACTTTTTTTTTTTTTTTTTTTTTTTTTTTTTTTTTTTTTTTTTTTACAGCAACCAAGCACAACACCTCATTTCATAAAATCGCAGTGTATGCATTGATGAAGCAAGTATCTAACCGAAACCTAAAATCTAACAATGCTCTCTAAGACATATTGCAAGCAACAATAGAAGAGCTGATATGTTTATGAAGCATCACTAGTGAACACACCACCCCAGGACATTTAACAACACAGAGCTCTACTGCCTCTAAGTGCCAGACAGTTGTAGTATAAGTGATACATTTACAGTTACAAGAGTTACCGTTACTACGTGTGGCTCCAAATATTAAACCCTTGGGCTCACAGATATGGAAAATACTCCCAGAGCAATTAGCAGCAGCAGAGACCCTCAAACACACAAATAAACCTGCATGTCACAACCATGTCCCTACAGGCCTGGGCATGCCTGGTCTTGTGTAGATTCTCCAAACACCCTAGAAGATATGTACATAAACCAAAAATCTCCCTCTTTACCATAATGTTACATTTTAAAATATTATAGGACATCAAAGTGAGGTAAAATAAGCATTGTGTTAATTTTTTTTTTTTTTTTTTTTTAAAGAGCACTGTGTTACTGCTAGAAATGAGGCAAATAATCAAATATGGCACTTATACCACATTGTGTTATTCCTAGATGTGAGCTACAAATGTCAGAATAAATGATGAATCTGTGACGGCCCGGAGAAAAATCGAGACAGCATCAGTTAAAAGATTAAGAGGTTCGGGACATCCTTACTCTATCTATTAAATCTAATTGCTCTTTTGTTAGCATTCAGCATTAGTCACCATCATCTTTTGGCACTGTGCTTCCCAGACAAAAGAAGCTTTAAAGTGTTAATAATATTTGTAGCATATTTAGAATAATAATACACGCAAGGTGCATTCCTGATCTGCAAACAAAAACCTCTGAAGGCAGCAAGGAGAAAACAGAAAAATAAAAAAAACTGATTAAAAAAAATTTAAATAAACAATTAATAAATATATAATTTTCAGAAAATTAGACCACCTAATTATCGAGATGAAAGAATATGAAGTACTTGAATTATTTAAAAGTTCAAAGCCATTATGAATTAAAATACTGATTAAAACAGGATAGATTAAATATAAAATTGCTTCAAACAATGTCCGCCAATAGCCAGCACTGTGGGGTTTCTCTGTACAATCAGCTGCTATTTAAACTCTCAGTGTGATGTGAAGAATAATTTTTCATCAGATCTTTTAAAAACCTGCCACAGTTTTTCACAGGCAAGAGAGACCAAGCTGTAGACCTTTTTCCTTCTCTATGGCCCACTTATTTCTCCTGTAAAGGCCAAGTGACAATCTGAACAATTACTCGGGCCTATTACCAGAAGCTCTCGCTACCTTTTTCCTCTCTGTCTGTCTTTCAGACTGCAGCAGCTAAGAGTGCATTAGTGAGCTCCAACGCTGTCATTTCTCAGGCCTCACTCCCTCATGACTGACACACTGGTGTGCTAGCAGCCGGGGGGAGGAACACAGGGAGCAGGCATCTAGCTGTCACCATCACTGTTCCCTCAAAATGCAAGAGGGAGGAAGACAGAAAGAATGGGGGGAAAGGATTAAAGGGAAAGGAGGGGGAAAAATAAAACAAGCATTGCTACTTTAGGAGAAAGGTATGAAAGAATAAAAGTACAGTGGAAAGAAAGGTAAAGGGGCACGCATAGTAAAATGAAGTAACTAGGATTGTCTCTGACGATGCTTAAAAAAAAAAAAAAATCACATATGAAAGTGACATGTGAAGGCCAATGTTTGGTAACCCATACATGGAATTTGTCCTCAGCATTTAACCCATCCAAGTTAGCGCACACACATTAGGAGTTGTGAGTAGTGAACACACACACACACTATAAACACACCTGGAGCAGTGGGCAGCCATTTTTGCTGTGGTGCCCAGGGCACAGTTGAGGGTTAAGGGCCTTGCTCAAGTGCCCAACAGTGGCAGCTTGGCAGTGCTGGGATTTGAACTCACTACCTTCCGATCAGCAGCCCAACTTCTTAATCACTGAGCTACCACCGCCCCAAATATAACCTACATACACTACGCTATATGGCCACAAGTATGTGGACATCTGACCATCACACCCATATGTGCTTTCTGAACATCCCATTCCAGATTTAGTCCCCCTTTGCTGTTATAATAACCTCCACTCTTCTGGGAAGGCTTTCCACTAGATTTGCGAGTGTGGCTGTGGGGATTTTTGCTCATTCAGTCACAAAAGCAATAGTGTGGTCAGGCACTGATGTCAACAGGCAAGAAGGCCTGGGGTGCAGTCACCATTCCAGTTCATCCCAGAGGTGTCCAGAGGGGTTGAGGTCACACCAGTTCTTTCACTCCAACCTTGGCACACCATGTCTTCATGGACCTGGCTTTGTGAACAGGGGCATTGTCATGCTGGAACATGTTTTGTCTCCTTAGTTCCAGTGAAGAGCAATTGTAATGCTACAGTTACAGTTTTGGGGGAAAAAACACATCTGGGTGTGATGGTCAGATGTCCACATAGCGTATATTTTAAAGGTTTGGGCAGGCTGCATTAAAGGAAAAGTTCTCCCTGAAACACATTAAATATGCGGATGTTTAAATATGTTTGATGCGCTTAGAGATTCTGGTGCTTATTTGTTGGCTGGTGCTGTATTTTTGTTATACCTGTGAGAAGTTAGTGGTTGTGTGCTGCTCTGACATCACAGGGGGACATAGTTAGTGCTAGCACAGTTACAGTGGTGTTTAATAGTTACGGATCTTGAGTGTCACACACTGTCACTGAGTCAATTTTAACATTTGGTCTTATATCCTCGTGTGGTAACCTGAAGGTCAGGAGCAGAAATCGCTTAAATAAAGTGACTGAAGCAGCCAGCAAGATTATCGGACAGCAGCAGTCCTCACTTTCTGGTATATCTGAAGCCAGAGTCCACCAGAAGGCAGGGAATATTGTGAGCGCTTATCGGAATTTATAAATCTCCCTTCAGGTAGAAGGTATAGACTTCCCAAGGCTCAAAGCAACAGATACAAATATTAAGCAACAAATATGCTTAATTTAATTTGCTTTCAATTAAATTGTATTTATTGTTCTTTGTCCTTTATAAATTGTGCATTTTATTATTTGTTGTTGTCATACCAAGCTGCAAATCAAATTTCCCAAGTGGACAATAAAGAGAACTGAACTATTAGAAGAAAAAGTATGGTGAAAATATCAAACATAAGGAATAATGGTTAGATTTTGCTGTTGGCGCCTAAAAACAAACGAACAAGAACTTCTATTCTTACTTGCAACATTCAATGTCATATCCAGAATAGAAGTAGTGAAGACAGCAAACATTGGACTTAAAGTTACAGAATTTAATGCAACTATATGATGCAGTTATTACAGCAAAGACTTGGTCCAGCTAATTATAGAGCTATGAACCGGTATTAGCATGAAAGTTGAAGCTTTGGAACACAATCCGTTTGACCAGAGTGTACAGATGAGGAGAGATGGACAGACTAAAGGACTAAAGTGCTGCTGCAAGAGCTAATTCCCACCAGCACCACTGTCAGGGGGTGTCAGGAAACCTTTAAAGTGGATACAGACCAACTTGAAAGAAGTCAACTCAGAACATCATATATTTATAATGAACAGGCATGTCATTCAGGGTGATTTTTTCCTTTGATGAGCACTGGTTAACATGTTCCAAAATTTAAACCACAATTTGGACTATCAGACTGTTAACAGCCTCAAAAGCACATGCAAACTGTATCAGAAATAGCCACCACTTCTGACTAGTCTAGGTGTTCTTCTTTCCCTTTACCACTGTAGTCTTGATACTAGTGATATTAATGCAATATAAGCACATAAAAGCTTAAGAACCTGAGAAAGAGAAAAAGTCCAGACAGTGACATGTTAATGGCACCGCTGAACTGTGCAATTTCCACGTCTACATTTATGAGATTTACCATGGGTCTTGTCCTCTCACTGCTCCAGGAGACAGCAAAAATAGCACTAACCTTCTCTAAGCTCAATCCCCCAACAACATGACAAAGATCCATTGAGTCTAACATAAGACAAAAAGTAGTGCTAATGTCTTCTGAAGACTGCTTTGTGCATGTACTTACATTTTTTTTAAAATATATATTTGACTTCAATACAGTTAAATTGGAGATTTGTGACATGCTTTAGCTCAAATTGTTGTAATGTAATATTCAGAACAGAACAGTGGCATTAGATATTACAGAAAATACTGTTCAATAAGCAAAATGAAAGAATCCTACAATGCATTTGAAAAAGCAAAACGTGATACAGAAAAAAATATGGTGTCAGAGTGATTGTCTAACATCTAGTCTTTTGGCGTAAAATAAATGGTAAAATAATCCAATTTTATTGGTAAAATAAACTGCACTGCTCACCACATGTGAAGAAGTCAACATAATATATACAATCTAAGGCATGACATACACTCATATCATATGGCAGCAGCACAATGCATAAAATCAGGTTCCACTCCTGTCAGCAGAGAGGATACAGTAGGCATAGGATCACTGAAACTGGAGCGCTGAAAACTGGAAAAAGACCAGGCAATGTTTTTCCAATCTTCAACTGTCCAGTTTCAGTGAGTCTGTGCCCACTGTAGCCTCAGATTCCTGTTCTTGGCTGACAGAGTGGAACTTGATGCAGTCTTCTGCTGTTGTAGCCCATCTGCCTCAAGCTTTGACATGTTGTGCATTCTGAGATGCATTTCAGTTGACCATGGTTGTAAAGAGTGCTTATTTGAGCTACTGTCAGCTCAAACCAGTCTGGCCGTTCTCCTCTGACCTCTTTAATCATCAAGAGACTGCCACTTGTTGGATGTTTTTTTTTTTAATTTTTCACACCATTCTGTGTAAATTCTAGAAACTGTTGTGTGTGAAAATCCCAGGAGATCAGCAGTTTCAGAAATACCAACAACCATACCATAACCACATCAATGTAGCTCAGGTCACATTTCTTCCCCATTCTAGTGTTTGATGGGAACATTAACTGAAGCTCTTAACCAGCATGTGCATGATTTTATGCATTGCACTGCTGCCACACGATTGTCTGATTGGATAATTGCATGAATGACCGGGGTACCGGTGTTTATACTAAAGTGGCCAGTTAGTGTATTTAAACTGGGTGGCAACTGCAGTTAGTATTCAGTCTCTCCAGTTTTCTTTCTCAATACTTCAGAGTCGATTAATAGGTAGAGTATATGATTCATTTATGGATTCTTAGATTTTCAGGTAAAGCATTACAGGCCAAAATAACTAAATGAACTGCTGAAGGTGGAGACAAGGGAGTCTACCTGTTGAGGAAATAAAATAGGGATACATCATCAATACCATTATCACGGATAGGTGCTGCTCTCCTCTAATTCTAATGCTTTTAAAAATAAATAAATTACTGAAAAATTCCCCTGAGTGCATCAGTAGTTCAGTGCAGTGACATTTTCATAATGATATATGATTCAATTTTACATCAGTATTTTAGAGGTAGAAGGATCTCGCTTATCTCTAACGTTCATGCATGTACAATCATAAATCTCTGACAAATTACCATTATGCTGATATATCACAATAGTTATACTTTCATCAAACAACCCATCATCTTGTACTTTCTCTACTATGTGTTTTTGAAGGATCCCTGTCATAGTTGAATCCAAATATCATCTACCATTTCAGTTAAGTGGGGCTTGTGCGAACTAATTTCTGCTTAAAATCTCTTAGAGACCCACCAGTACAAATGAATTCAACCATGGTCATTTCACCAAAATTGCAGGGTAGGCACTGATGGCCAAACTCCACATCTTCAGTCTTTATCCCACATGACATTTCTGCTTTTGGCACTGTGAATCATCAAATTATTATTTTCACAAATTTTAACTTGGGAATTGTACCAAAATTGGTTCTCATCATATCTTCAAGATTGGTATAATGACTATTAATGACTAAAGAGTTGGGGTGTCAGCGTATGTCATGCAGTTTCACTGGAAAGACTATACTTGTATTCCATGCATCAGGTAGAGGGGATAATCACATCACATGATCTTACTGGGATTCCACAGGGGCCTGTTACTGGTCCACTCGGATTCTATAAGTATACAGGGATTACATAGTTTGATTTTCCTCACTCCACTGCCTGTGTTATAGAAACTAAAACATGACAAGGCTGATCAACATACCTACAAAACATCCTCCAACAGTGGGCCTCCCAGCAATCTTTCACAATCACTTTGTGTCACATAGTCCTAAAAACCTGAAGGTAGTTCTACACAAGTAGGCCAAGTTTCCATGAGTACTTTACATCCAGTAACAAATTTTGCAGCTTCTTAAATTCAAAGTCTGCTATTTCCTTCGGTGTATAACCTCACAAAGTTCCCTCAGTTGACTGTCTTACAAAAATACCTCCTCTGGCTTCCCATGGCAAAAAAACCAATTACAAAAATACAAATACCCTTCCTTTCTACAAAAGTTTCAACACTACCACTAAACCATGGTTTAAAACACCAAAAAAATGCACCATCTTTTATCTGACACCTGGCCTGAGGTTATTTGGGAAAAATGCTCGCAAGGAACAACTTGACAGAATAAATGTGAAACAGTTTTCCCTTTTAGACTTTGTTCAAGGAGTCTGAAATATATTTACATATATGCATTTTGTCAGTGCAAATGCGCTTACAGCATATTTGTCACCCTCAGCTATACTTGTACTTGATCAAGCTAGGATTGGATTCGTCTTTTAGGCTATTAATATTTTCTTCATTTGTCTCTCTGAATTGGAGCACATGGAATATCAGTACATGGAAATGCAGGCAAATGTTTCCTGACTCTGTAGTAGTACATCAACCAAGCTGAAGGACAGTAAGTAAGGAATGATCTAGTCACAGTGGGTGCATCTCAGGCACTCACAGGTTTACAGAGAGCTACAAAATATGTTCTTAAAAGTTGGGAAACCCTCTGCAATTTGAGCTTCTGGTATTAAGGCCCAAGGTAAGCGGCATGTGTCTTAACACAGAAAGTAAAAGTAAATGAGATCCATAGTCTTACAGTGACGACAATAAGGCAATCAAAATGGTTCTTCATGTTCCTTCAAATAGAATCCTCCTAATCACACAAACACACACTGGAATGTGCATTCTCTTACCACCTTCCCTTTTTAAGAGAGCCTTCATCTGTGAAAAGTACCAGTGTAATTACCCCCATTGGGCTGAAAAAGAGGTAGCTGAATTGGTATTACCAGGCAGATTGGGAGTGCAGACATTTATATTTGATGCAGAACCGTTTTAATTTAAGGTGTCTTTTTATGCATTACGAGAAGTGTGTGTGTCTCTGTGTGTGTGTGTGTGTGGTGGTGGAGGATTAGGAATGATAGCTTTAAAAGTGCCAGCAAGGACAGAAAGAGACATTACAACACAAAACTGTAACTACTGTACCAAAAACAAATCAGCTAAATAGCCCTAACGGGGTCCAAACACCAGTGCAAGGCGCTTGCAGGGTACTAAAGCATGGGTCAAGGGAAAATTCACTTTGTGGAATTCACTTTGAGGACCATCAAGAAAATATATATGCTGAATTCTCAAAGTGTACACCCCTGTTGGCTGGGCCAAGATACAACACAGTGAGTAGCCTCTGGCAGTTATGAAATAGATTTTTGGATTTGGACCTCATATTTAATTTGTCTAAAACCACAGCTCACACACCCACCTGTCTCCTGAGTTCCTCAGAGATATGAGGTAACTCAGGAGCATTATAACATTAAGAACTGAATGGGAGGTCACTGCAAGTATGGCCTTGGGCTGCCTTTGGGATGACATCATTAAATGAAGTTAATCCTGCTGTATTTCCCATTTGGAAATCTGAGTCTCTAGCTAAGACAAAGAGTCAAGGTCTCTACATCTGGAGTGAATTTACACAGTGACTGTTGAAACAGCTGAACTGTCAGATCACATCTGATAGTTGGAATGGAATGAGCTGGGACACACAAGAACACAACACTGTTATAATGTACAAAGTGTCAGTGAGATACCACTAACTACCCTACATCTAAAAACACATTCAACTATTGGACATTTTTACTTGAATCAAGCTAATTAATTGTGGACTGACTGTTCTCTGTTCCACATTAGACCTCTGAGCCCTCAAAGGTTACCATCCAAAAAAAAAAAAAAAAAAAAAAAAGAAAGAAATGGAAAGACTGGAGACTACTGTCCAAGACAGACCTCTAGAGAGATGACCAATGGGATTTCAGTGAGAACTCAAATCATGACCACTAGCACAACAATCAACCATAAGGGAAAACAAAACCTGCCTTTAATTAAAGCCCAAGGGAAATACAGCAATAACAGCATTCCAAGGAGAATGAGAAACACACTCAGAAAGGATGTGTTAATATCCTACATACTTTTTGTTATTACTATTTCAACACATGTTGTGTTAAATTATCCAATAAATGTGTTAAAAAAAAGAAAAAAATTTCACACGATTGACCAACACAACATAGATTATTAAATTGTTAAATTATTTAATTATTAAATTCCAATCACATTGCTGGCTGCACTGCTGACGTCATCATTCAACTCTGAACTCGCCTCAAAGTAAGTGCTCTTTGCTTTGACCTTTTGATTGTGACAGTGGAGTCCTGAGGCGAGGAAACGAAATGACCACAGGTAAGTTAGCGTTCATCACTATTTAGCGTTAATGCTGCTGAAAATGCCTGGCTGAGTTTGTGATATTTAGGCAGGGAGCTCTTGAAAATGTATTCAAAAGTGAATATCATGTACTGCTTCCTCAGTGTTGGCTTTACACTACTAGTGTCCCGTGTTTATGTTGAAATACAGTGCCTATAGAAAATCATCATCATACCCCTTTGAAATGGTCACTTTTTTTTTACAGCCTGAAAACAAAACCCATTAAAAATATATTTTTTTTGTTCCAGCTTTATTTACACATTCTGCCTTACAACATTCAAGTAACGTAAAAAGGCAACAGTTCAGAAGCGTACCAAAAAAAAAAAAGAAAACTTGAATAACAGAGTTGGAAAAGTGATCAGTCCCATGATTTAATACTTCGTAGAGCCACCTTTTGCTTTAATTACAGCCATCAGTCTGTTTGGATAAGTCTCTATTAGCTTTGCGCACCTAGATTGGGGAATATTTGCCCCATTGTTTGAGTTCAGTCACATTTCGTGGTGAGTGGCGAGTGACTGCTGTCTTCAAGTCCCTCCACAGATTTTCAATTGGATTAAGGTCAGGGCTCTGATTTGGGAACTCAAGGACATTCACCTTCCTATCTTTAAGCCACTGTGTAGTTTTTTTGGCAGTGTGTTTAGGGTTGTTGTCATTCTGGAAGATGAACCACCTGCCCATCTTCAGCTGTCTAGCAGAGGGCTGCAGGTTTTCCTCAAGAATTTGGGTATACTTGGCAGCATCCATTTTCCCTTCAATCCTGACCAACTGCCCAGTCCCCGCTGAAGAGAAACACCCCCACAACATAACGTTTCCACCACCATGCTTCATGGTAGGTATGGTGTGTTTTGGGTGGTATGCTGTGTTTGTGTAAAGCTTGTGAGATTGTTGTCACATGCACAGACCGACCGATCTCTGCCATAAGGACTTGTAAGTCCTTCAAAGTTGCCATTGGCCTCTTGGTAGCTTCCCTGATCAATATCCTCCTGGTTCGGTCATCCAGTTTGGAGGGACGGCCCGATCTATGCAAGGTTTTGGTGGTGCTAGACACTTTCCACTTCTTAATAATGCTCTGAATGGTACTCAGAGGGATCGTTAAAGCGTTTGAAATCTTTTTGTATCCGTCTCCTAACTTGTGGCTTTCCACAACTTTGTCCAAGAGCTCTTTCGAAAGCACCTTTCCAACCATGGTGTATTCTTTGCATTGCCATGCACTACTAGTAATGGAATCATCATGGAACAGCCAGTTTTCTTATGAAGTAATCAAAATCACTGCAATTGATGTCAGGTGGGGGGCAATTAGCATGGTGTGTGATCTGGAAGTGACTGGTTGTACCTGAGCAAGTACATTATAATGGTTACTCTAAGGGGCTGATCACTTATCCAAACCGGGTATTTCACAAATTAAATTTTAATAATTGTTCAGAATTTTAAAAAAAAATGTTATTTCCACTTAGATGTCGAGGGTTATAATGTGTAAATACAGCTGGCAAAAGTTTAATTTATTTTAATTTATTTATCCAGAGTGTAATGTGACAAAAGGTAAGGATTTTGAAAGGGTATGATGATTTTCTATAGGCACTGTATGGACTGAGGTTATTCTATAATTCTCTGCATCTGCATCTTATCTGAGGCTCCGAGTTAGGGTTAGCTAGCTGGATGCTGTCACCAATCACAGTAGGAATGAGTGTTGCTAACCTAAACACTCACTGGAGTTGATAACATTACTTTTAGCATACCTTTTTGAAAGTTAACGATAACGTAGCATTTCAGCTGTTCACCATGATGTAATACAGAGAGTGGGTTAATGTTACTTACATTTAGCAAGTGTTTTGGACAAGGCAAGCTGTAGTAATTAGCATTGAGAGGATGGGTTAGGGCCATGTTTCTTCGTGTATTCAGCGATTGTTAATACTGGTTATCAAGTGCAGACAGTCAGTGGCTAACGGAACTTAGCTAGCTCAGTAATGTCGAGGCCAAAAGTTCTTCACAAGATTAACGTGACAAAAACGAGGTTGGGGGTTTAGGTTGTAATGCTTTCCATTATCTCAGTAATGTTGGTTGACTTAATTAGGGTATGCAAAAAAAATTGGCAGTGAGGTGCTAAAGGTGGGAAAATAAATATTCGCAAGTTAGCTAGATTTTCCTGGTGAATCTACAGCGCCATTTCGTTCACTGGGAGAGTGGAGGTCACATTTCCAAAATTACACAATTTGGGATTCTTTAACGCAATTTCTCAGTTGAAGCCCAAAGGCATTTGTCGATATTTTGTAGCTAACAACTAACCAATGTTTTAATGATTTTAATGAATGTCACATGTATTTCAATTGTTTGTTTATTTTTGTGAGCATTTTAGTAGAATTTTAGCATACCCACAAATTGCATTTTAGGATAATTGTAAGAGAAAAGTATAAACACATCTCTTATTTTTTTGTGTTATTTTTTTTAACACATCTTTGTGTGGAAATGTTTAACACACAGCATGTGTTAAATGTACTAACACACTGTGTTAAAAGCAACACAAAATGTGTTGTCCTTAACTAGACAAAGAGGTGTGTTAAAAATGAACACACGATGTGTTAAATATTTCCACACAAAGATGTGTTGAAAATAACATGTGTTAAATGTACTAACACACTGTGTTAAAAACAACACAAAATGTTATTTGTAACAAACTGTTTTAAGCATATATACATGGCAGCTCCATCGCGTCATTCATGAATCCTAGCTCTGGAAATACTCCAAAAGTAAAACAGATGCCTGCCAAAATTACAATACTCGACTCTTATCTGAAAATGTCTCCGAATTTAAACTGAAACTAGAGCTTGGAGTGATTTAGAGTCAGAGGTTGGTTGATGATGCGTGGGGTGACCACAACTCCCCAGCTTATGTTTGCAGAAAATGGAAGCCACACATCACTATCAGTTAGATGCAAGAGCTACATTTCAAAGGTTTCTGGTGGTTTCTTTTTCAGAAGATCTTAAGGAAAACCGAGCCAGGCAGCTGTATTTAAACCCGTGTTCTGGCTCTGAGGTTTTGTAGCCAGGTCTTACTGAACCACAAGAAAGACTCCGAGACAACAGGAGGGAGTATAAATGTAGAACTAAATGCAGAAATGCATGATAAAGAAAAACCTGACTAAGCAGTCACAACCTCATGCTGCCGTCCTAACGGTCATGTTTTCTACTCTCGCTTTTCACAATTTCTTTCTTGTATCTTTTTTTTCCCCATCTCTGTCCCTTTACACCTTCCAATCATTCATGCCATCTGTTGTACTGTCCACATTAAAGTCCATATTCCACTGCATAACCAGTTATCCTTGTGTGTGCGAGACACAGCACAGGGCCTGAATCTCTGATGTGGTAGAAAATGAAAAGCTTCTTAAATGCAATAAAAACAATACAGAGAGCCAGGATGGCTGCTTGGTGACTCAGACACAGAAGATCAAGAAAGAGATGGAGGGGGGGGGGGGGCTGGCCACAGGTGTGGGAAACACTGCAAAAACAACCATCCACTTAATGTGCGTTGAATATCAAACAAAAAGTGAGGACAGAGAAACAAAGGGAAAGAGACAAAAGGTCTGGAGGAGACCAACATTGAGACACAGGAAGAGGGAGGGTTGACTCAGGTTGCATGGGGAGGAAGCCCCACTCTGTGAGAATGTTTTGGGGACCGTTCCGGATGGCTGGCGGAGCTGTGTGGGTGAAAACACACTTCAATGTCATCGTTCCGCTGTCTGATCCTCATTCCTGTCACCTACAGAGAGGAGTTTCCTGATCCTGTAAGGCAGGGAAGATTGGAAGGAGGGGCAGCGGGAGGACAGACGAGTCCTGAGATGCTGACACAGGCTGAGAAGCAGGGTGATATCGGGAGTATCAGAAGAGGCTTCAATCATGTTTGAGAGGAAGTGGACAAAAGGAGCAAGCCCTCGCAGCCAGACACTTAAAGAAAAGCAGAACGTCACTTGATCCTGCTGGAGTGACCTGAGTGAGAACACACAGCCTTGCAATATGTGACTACATGTGTGACTTACAGGGTCCTCAAGACAAATGCAAGATGACAAGAAATTTATCCAGCACCTTATATTAAGGCCTCAGCACACACAGAGAGCACGTTCGGCTGGCTTCCATAAACAATATGACGTGAGTGTGAGGCAAATGGACGTCGTAAAGAGGCTTTCCTTGCTATACAGTGCACATGGCAGGTGGGCAAACTCCAGACAAACATGCTGCTGTGACCAAGCCTCTGATTGGCACTTTGCAGCGGGCAATCTTCTTCCTGAAGTCGTGGAAATGGTCATAAAATTTTAATACCATCACATGCAGTACAACCTTTACAAAACCGCACAGAGTATGTGAGCTTGTAGTTTCATGAAGGTGGTCTCATTTTTGCAAAACCCTCACAGACAATGTCTCCAAATTAAGTATGCTGACGGCACCGCTAAAAGTGTCCTGTAAAAGACCACATGTATGTAGTGCTGTGAAAAAGTATTTGCCTGATTCCTTCTGTTTTTGTGTATATATCTCATACTAAATAGTTTTAGACCTTCAAACGAAATACAACATAAAACAAAGGCAATCTGAGTAAACACACAATACAGTTTTTATTTATTTATTTATTTTATTCAAGCCAAAAAAAAAAAAAAAAAAGTTATCCAACACCTAATCACCAATGTGAAAAACTAAACTTAACCCCATTAAACTTAAAATCTGGTTGTGCCACTTTTAGCAGCAATAACAGCAACCAACCGCTTCCGATAACTGGAGATCAGTCTTTCACAGCACTGTGGTGGAATTTTGGCCCACTCTTCTTTTCAGAACTGCTTATTTCAGCCGAGTATGAAATGCCCATTTAAGGTCCTGCCACAGCAACTCAATTGGTTCAAGTCAGAACTTTGACTAGGCCACTCCAAAACTTTAACTGCTTTTTTGAGTCATTCAGAGGTGGATTTACTCCTATGCTTTGAATCATTGTCTTGCTGCATAATCCAGTTGTGCTTGAGTTTCAACTTACAGACTGAAGACCGGACATTCTCCTTTAGGATTTTCTGGTAGAGAGCAGAATTAATGATTCCCTCAATTATTGCAAGTTGCCCAGGCCCTGAAGCAGCAAAGCCTCCCCACACCATCACACTGACGCCACCATGCTTGACTGTAGGTATGATGTTCTTTTTGTGGAATTCAGTGTTTGGTTTACACCAGATGTAACCGGACCCGTCTTCCAAACAGCTGCACTTTCGACTCATCAATCCACAGAACATTCTCTCAAAAGGTTTGAGGATTCAGACAAGCCTTAATATTCTTCTGGGTTAGCAGTGGTTTTCACCTCGCCACTCTTCCATGGATGCCATTTTTGCCGTGTCGTTCTGATAGTGGAGTCATGAACAGTGGCCTTTACTGATGCAAGAGAGGCCTGTAGTTCCTTTGATGTTGTCCTTGGCTCTTTCATGACTTCCTAGTTGCTGTGCTCTTGGAGGAATTTTGGAAGGTCGGGCACTTCTGGGAAGGTTCACTACTGTGCCGAGTTTTTTTCATTTGAAGATAATGGTTCTCACTGTGGTTCTTTGGAGTCCCAGAGCCCTTGAAGTAGCTTTGTAACCCTTCCCAAACTGATGTATTTCAATCATCTTCTTCCTCATAATTTCTGGAATTTCTTTCAACTTTGACATAGTGTGTTACTGGGTAAGACCTTTTAACCAACTTCATGCTGTTGAAAAAGTTATATTTACGTGTTATATATACATATATATATACATATATACATATATATACACATATACACATACACACAGTATCTCACAAAAGTGAGCACACTCCTCACATTTTGTAAATATTTTATTATAACTTTTCATGTGACAACACTGACGAAATGATACTTTGCTACAATGTAGAGTAGTGAGTGTACAGCTTGTAGAACAGTGTAAATTTGCTGTTCCCTCAAAATAACAACACACAGCCATTAGTGTCTAAACCGCTGGCAACAAAAGTGAGTACATCCCTAAGTGAAAATGTCCAAATTGGGCCCAATTAGCCATTTTCCCTCCCCGGTGTCATGTGACTCGTTAGTGTTACAAGGTCTCAGGCATGAATGGGGAGCAGGTGTGTTAAGTTTGGTGTTATCGCTCTCACACTCTCTCATAATGGTCACTGAAAGTTCAACATGGCACCTCATGGCAAACAACTCTCTGAGGATCTGAAAAAAAGAATTGGTGCTCTACATAAAGATCGCCTAGTCTATAAGAAGATTGCCAACACCCTGAAACTGAGCTTCAGCACGGTGGCCAAGATCATACAGCGGTTTAACAGGACAGGTTCCACTCAGAAAAGGCCTCGCCATGGTCGACCAAAGAAGTTGAGTACACGTGCTCAGCATCATATCCAGAGGTTGGCTTTGCAGAATAGACGTATGAGTACTGCCAGCATTGCAGAGGTTGAAGGGGTGGGGGGGTCAGCCTGTCGGTGCTCAGACCATACGCCGCACACTGCATCAAACTGGTCTGCATGGCTGTCATCCAAGAAGGAAGCCTCTTCTAAAGATGATGCACAAGAAAGCCCGCAAACAGTTTGCTGAAGACAAGCAGACTAAGGACATGGATTACTGGAACCATGTCCTGTGGTCTGTTGAGACCATGATAAACTTATTTGGTTCAGATGGTGTCAAGCGTGTGTGGCGGCAACCAGGTGAGGAGTACAAAGACAAGTGTGTCTTGCCTACAGTCAAGCATGGTGGTGGGAGTGTCGTGGTCTGGGGCTGCATGAGAGCTGCCGGCACTGCGGAGCTACAGCTCATTGAGGGAATCTTGAATGCCAACATGTACTGTGACATACTGAAGCAGAGCATGATCTCCTCCCTTCAGAAACTGGGCCGCAGGGCAGTATTCCAACATTATAATGACCCCAAACACACCTCCAAGACGACCACTGCCTTGCTAAAGAAGCTGAGGGTAAAGGTGATGGACTGGCCAAGCATGTCTCCAGACCTAAACCCTATTGAGTATCTGTGGGGCATCCTCAAACGGAAGGTGGAGGAGCGCAAGGTCTCTAACATCCACCAGCTCTGTGATGTCGTCATGGGGGAATGGAAGAGGACTCCAGTGGCAACCTGTGAAGCTCTGGTGAACTCCATGCCCAACAGGGTTAAAGCAGTACTGGAAAATAATGGTGGCCACACAAAATATTGACACTTTGGGCCCAATTTGGACATTTCCACTTAGGGGTGTACTCACTTTTGTTGCCAGCAGTTTAGACATTAATGGCTGTGTTTTGAGTTATTTTGAGGGGACAGCAAATTTACACTGTTATACAAGCTGTACACTCACTACTTTACATTTCTTCAGTGTTGTCCTATGAAAAGATATAATAAAATATTTACAAAAATGTGAGGGGTGTACTCACTTCTGTGAGATACTGTGTATATATATATATATATATATATATATATATATATATATATATATATATATATATATATATATATATATATATTTATTTACATACATATATACACATACATACCTACCTACAGTGGGTATAGAAGAGAGACACCGTGTAGATTTTCTAAACATCTCCAAGTAAAGAACATCAGAAAGAATGGAAAAGAATGGCCAAAAGAGAGCACAGAAAAAATAATAAAACAAGAGGAAAACTGAGAGACTAAAGAGAGTGAAGTGTATTAATGTCATTCACTGTGCTCCCATAAAATGACTCGAATGAGCAACATGGTAATAATAAAAAACTCCATCTATCTGGAATCAGGCCATTAAGCAGGACAGTGGGACCGACTGCTCTCAGAGACAAATACACGGTACACTCCGCTAATTCAGGAAAGCACCATACACACATCCATACCTTCCACCACTACCACTTCACTCATCCTCCAATTCAATGGAATTGTTTGCGTATCTACACTCCCTCTTCATTATTGTAGTGTGAAAGAGGAAGCATATAAATGTATAAAGAAAAAACATATGAATATAAGCAAATGACAAAATCCAAGTAAACAACTGCGTTAAAATAAGCATAGATGATGAATATTTGTTTTTGGCCATGGAATCTGCTGCCTTCCCATAAACACTTTCACACAAAACAGACGCTTTTATTTAATCTTTTCATGCCAAACAAAGAGGAGTAATTAAAGAGCAAGATTTCCCAAAAATCCTTTCGCAAATAAAGGACTGAAGGTTCATAGAAGTTTTCAGCTTCTTTTATGTGAAAGAAAAAAAGATTGATTCAACAGAAAAGGACATAATGTTGTTCTCAGAGCCAATGATCCATCACTATAGCCATAAATTTTAATCATATTCATGTACTTTGTTCTGTAGTCCTTTGAGCTTCGATTTAATGTATAAAAGATGAATTACGGTAGTAGTAGTACTATTTTCATTAAATAATTTTAGTAGTACTAGTAGTAGTAGTTTTAAGAGTAGTAGCAGTAAAAGCAACAGCAATGGTAATTATAGTGATTAGTAGTGATAGTTGTACAACTAAAAGTAGCAGTAGTAATAGTAAGAGTAGTGATAGTAGTGACAGTAGTAGTGGTAGTAACAACTGTAGCAGTAATAATGGCAATAGAAGAAGAAGAAAAAGCCTTTATTTGTCACATATACATTACAGCACTGTGAAATTCTTTTCTTCGCATATCCCAGCTTGTTAGGAAGTTGGGGTCAGAGTGCAGGGTCAGCCATGATACGGCGCCCCTGGTGCAGAGAGGGTTAAGGGCCTTGCTGCTTGCCTTGCCCAACAGTGGCAGCTTGGCGATGCTGGCTCTCGAACCCCCAACCTCCTGATCAGTAACCCAGAGCCTTAACCATGGAGCCACCACTACCACAATAGTAGTTAGGCTTGTCACGGTACCAAAATTTCAGTAGTCGGTACCAATACCAGTAAAATTCCACGGTACTCGGTACCAATTTCGGCACCAAAGCAAAACACAAAAACATGCTAATTGAACAACACACTATTTTATTAATAAAGTTAAATATCAATAGAAAATGTATTTTTAAAAACAATGCCATTCTGTATACTTAGTAGTGTTTCAAGTTTTTTTTTTCCCCACAAGTAATTAAAGGTATAAAAATAAATAAACAAAAGAATTACAAACATGCAAAACACAAAAATATGCCATAATTGAACAACACACACTTCTTATTTATAAATTAATATATTAAAAATAATTAAAACAAATGTATATGTATATTTCAAGTATTTCTGAAAAATGCTTTAAATTTTGGCCTTAGTTTTTTTCCCCCTTCAAGTAAATAATAACTAAATAAATTAGAAAGCAAAAAATACAAACTATGTAAAAATAAATAAATAAATAAATAAATAAAGTGAAAAAGTTTCTGAAACTAAACACTTGCCACTCGTTGGGCATCTTTACGCATGGACTTTTAAATTGAAGTGCTGAAAGTGAACTGGAGTTATAACAGAGAAAACGTGAAAGATTAGGCACATCTGCCTATAATTTGAAATGACTCAAGAGATAGTCTGTGGGTATTTATTGATGTAATAATGCGTTTTGGACTAAATATTTTTACTTATTTGGATCGTTTGGACCTTTGCCAGTGTAACAAGACTGTTTTTGTGGCCATTTTACGGATCAGTGGACTACTATGAGGCTTCATAGGTGAGTAAGTGTTGGTTTGTATCAATCGAAGTACAAGAATCTTAGCTTTCCAAAGATATACCGCATGAGTACCTACATAAACACTGAAGCTGTGTACATAGCATAGTTTTACACTTAACAATGCGTCGGTCCACCGGCAGGGCGTGGACGTTTTTAAAAGAATTAAATGGTTAATAAGGACACATGACCGTATTAGTGTTACACGCGCGTATGCTAACCATTACGTAAACAAAAACGAGGATTTTTTTTTTTGCAATCCTACACTTGAATTAAACTATGCTATAACATCTATAATGCAACTGCTACCATAAGTGCACGGTGCACCTATGAAAAGTTCCCAACCAACTACCTGTCAGACAGCACATCAGTACCAGGTTGACCCGGTACTCGGTACCACCGGTACTTGTGAAAATCTGGTACCGTCAACTTTTTTTTTTAGTACCGACTTGGTACTGAATTACCAGTACTTTTGACAACCCTAATAGTAGTAGTAGTAGTAATAGTAACGATTGTAGTGGTACTAACTGTACTAGTAGTAATACCAATAGTACCAGCAATAGTAATACCAGTAGTAGTAAAAATATACTGTATATATTATATCATATGATGTGAGTAATGTGTGTTTGTTTTTGTGTGTGTCTGTGTGTGTGTTTGTGTGTGTCAGAGCTGGTCTATCAGTAAGTACCTCACAGTGTGCAGGTCCGTTCTCTCCCGAGGGGCCCAGAGCTGAGTCACTGCTGCTCCTCACCATAAGAGGTGTGCCTAACACACACACACACACACACACACACACACACACACACACACACACACAGTCATTTCAAGGCTGCAATCAGAGTTTAATCTCAGCAGTTAAAAGTGACACCTAGAATTCTGAATATAACAAAATATTAATGAAGTGACCTGAGGGCAAAATCTTTCATTAAATAATACAATGTCAGCAAAAAAAAAAAAAAAATTAAAATCTCAGAGAAAAATCAGAAGAGTGTTCTGAAAACCTCAGCAACATGGGCAACAGCAAAATACTATTGCACTTCATGACTACACATTTGTTCTCCCACTGTTTGTTGTTCATGTCTCTGCATATTATCAGTTTATTTATCACATGCTGTTAGAGATGGAGAGAGTTTACGTGTGTGTGTGTGTGTGTGTGAGAGAGAGAGAGAGAGAGAGAGAGAGAGAGAGAGAGAGAAACTGACACTGAATAATATACTTCTTAGGGACAATGGACATGTCAAAAGATGGAGGGATGGGGGGAAAGAGGAAAGGAAGAATAGAGCAACAGCTAGAAGGGTTTAATGGAATATTATGGGGTTTTTTGAACAGCAAAACACAGCAGCGGCGACGGTGTCTGGGACGTTGACATTATACTTTGTCAATTCCGAGCCACTGCCTCCCTCAAGCACACCACGTTTTCAAATTTGTTGCCTTTTACAAGCCTTTAAAAAACACATGCAACAGCACTTTCAATGAAAGACCTCGGAGGGTTCGACAACAGCCATTCCACTGAAAAATTGAAGGAAAACATGCAAAAATGACTTAATTTTTTTTCCTACAGCAAAGACTGCTCAGGGACCTGAGAATGCAACTAGCAGGCATAGTTCTCTGAATAACTCTTCACAACTAAATCAATCATTACAAAACACCTGCGCAACTTTTACAGCCGGTTGTAAAGCCAGAGCAAGTTAAAAAATGTAGAGAGGGAGAGAGGGGGAGAGAGAGAGAGAGAGAGAGAGAGAGGGGGAGAGAGAGAGAGAGAGAGAGAAAGAGATATTTTCTGGACTTTCAGCAGGAGGCGAACTGTTCCCAATCACACTGAACCATGTCATCATGTCATCCAGCACGGCCTCCTTCTCACTGCCCAGTCCCTACATGCTCCAGTGGTTACGTTTCCTCCTGGCCTGCAAGGACAGGCTCCGTTGAGCCTGATCGCTTCTTTCATGGCCACCACGGGGGGTATGGGGAGAATAAGGGGGCTCTGGCCTTACAGCAGGCCTCAGCTGCTCAGAGGGACAGCCGTCGTGAGGCTCCTCTCCATCATGACAATTATCCCTAACAAACAGGCCAGCACTGGAGCACGGCCTTGATGGAAAGCTACAAATCTCACAAACACCACTTCATCAAGGCCATAATCGCTGAGACGTAGAGGGACATCCTCTTATGCGGATGATGATAACGAGCTCAGTGGGGGAGAAAACTCCTCCAAACTGTACGTGCCCAGAGCTTCAACGAGAATATATTGACGCAGACAGACAGATATACGGCGCAGGAGTAGCTCTGCAGTTAAGGTTCTAAATGGAACGGTTTGAGTTCAAATCCCAGCACTCTCAAGCTGCTGCTGTTGGGCCTTCATCTGCTCAGATCCATTATAAATCAATGTAAATCCATCTTGACAGACAGACATAAATAGATAGACAGACATATAAAGAACGAGAGGGAAAGAGATTGTACACACTCCTGAAAATATAAAAATGGAACATTGTTAAAATAAGCCATATTCTACATAACTGCAAAATACCACAATACACCGCAAAAAAACAGGGAGCATCGATGCTCACTATGTTCCCTGACTGCAAATGACGTCATGTTTTCTGAAGCCTCTCAGCTCGAAAAAAAAAATGGCAGACGAACTCTCAGCCAACTTCTACAAATGTATGTAGCTTGTTATTGTTGTTGTATCTCAAATAATTACTTATGTAAGTGATTTTTTTTAACTTGACGTTCTATATAAGGTTTGTTTGAGTCTAATGATTTTTTTTTAACTTGACGTTCTATATAAGGTTTGTTTGAGTCTAATGATTTTTTTAAACTTGACGTTCTATATATGGTTTGTTTGAGTCTAATGATTTTTTTTTTTTTAAATCCACTAACTAACGTACGATCCTGCTTGAAGTACCATGACAGAAACGTGTGTGATTAAGCAAACAAATTTATACGACATATAACGTCAAAGATATCGGCGCTGCCTGTTGTCGATAAATGCCAGTGGTGACATTTTACAACACGAGTATGTAGTCATGTCACTGGAATCTGAGTCATCAGTGTCCAATTGTGTAGTGAGCTGATTCACCACCAAGGGAGTCAGTGAGCTGATTGAGCTAATTTTTCCACCACCATTGACAAATGACAGCATTTATGTTTATGTGTTTATGTGCTTGACAGATGAAATCTAGAGAAATAATGAACAGAAATACATACAGCAAAAGCTTTACTGAATATCAGGTCAGAATTTTCACCTGTAGTCATACACACGTCTTCATGGACCTTCTAACCACTACAGTTTACAGTACTATGATATTTGTGGGCAAAGTGTTGATTAGGTGATATGATAGGATTAACCAGATGATCACATCGGTGAATCAGTACAGAAAATCTCATGTTACTTTTACTAAATGAGTGAATGAAAACACAGGAACTTTGTTTTAGTTTTTGTGCTTTAGCTTGTTCTGTGACCTTCATATCTGATGCTCCATCTCACAAGAGAACAAAGAAAAAACAGATCCCATTATTTTTTTAATTTTTTTTAGTGCTGGTGCACTGCTCTAACACAGCAGTGCTGCTCTCTGCACTCGCTCGGGGTGGGATATGAAAATATATCCTGATTTTCAAAGACATTTCTATGATACACAATATGCATCTTGATACATACAGTAGAGGTTTGCTCACAAACCGCCAGCAGTACAGCAGTGCTGTAATAAAGAAAACAATAATACATTTGTTTATTACTAATAAACAAATGTATAACAAAATTATTTCTGTAGTTTTAGATTTAAAACAGTCATAATTTAACAATTTTAACAATTTAAAATCAGCTGCTTCCAGTCAGTTTGCAATTATTTTCATATTCATGATATACGATATCTCAAAAATAAGCATACTGTGACAAATTCTAGGGATGGCCCTTATCAATTAAGAGCCAGGACTTGCTATCTTAGCAATTCCAGGAGAAGAGATTTCTCTCTCCTTTTAAAAGTACCCTCTAGTGTGTGTTGCTTCGGTGCCTTTGCCTGAGTTACCGGAGTGAACTCGCTGTATTCCGTTGAGTGTTTAGTTTTTAGGTGCCATATCAAATTGGTAGTATCGAACTCAGCTCGGTTGCTACCGGCCTTGCGAAATGCTCGCATTGCAGACATTACAAGGGGCTGCTGGACTGCTTTTATTTTCCAATTTAAAATACGTATTTCCACACTGCAAACATTTTAGCCGCGTAGTCCTGCCACAAATTGTGCTCTCTGCGACAACTGACGTAAAACAAAGGATCTGGCGTAGGTTAGTGCTCAATAAAGCAGATACCGATCAGTTAAAAAAATGCCTTGATCGGCACATGGACATCCCTACATAGTTTATCACAACATCAATATTATCATATCATATCATATCGCCCAGCCCGAACACCTTTTTAAATATATTTCTCAATTAAGTGGATGCAAGGCATACGACAATACCCAAACAGTGATGTCATATATTAACCTGGTATTCAAATACCCATGCACACCCATTAGTCTGACTTGCACATTCTTTATACACACTAGTAGTGGGTGTTATGAAAAAAATATCATATAGATGTTTCTACAATACGTAGTTTGTTTACAATTACGAGTTTGTAATTGCTATTTTAAATATAAAAATTCGAGATACCGGTGATAGCTCAGAAAAGTGTAATGTGACATGTATCATAATAACAGTATTACATCGTCATATTGCTCAGCCTGCACTACACACCACCATCAACCAGCAGCACTAAGCTTCTATGCCCCACGGACAGGCCGTCCTCAAGCAAGAGACACACCTCTTCCCCAGCATTCATCACTCCCAGCCATTAGCCTAGCGCAGCTTGTGATCGCCTCTGAAGACAGAGATTAGATTTCAGCTCTGAGTGAGCTGGCATTGCCAACTTCCCGCTCCTCATGCTGGGTTTTTTTTTTGTTCATTCAGATGCGGATCCTCAGCTCCCAATTCATCAGGCGGCAGTGTGGAACCATTAGAGTGGGTTTATAATGGATGGGAATGTCAGGAAGCTGAGGAGTGTGGATCCAGGCTGAGAGATTGAGAAGATGGAGAGCAACTCGGAGAACGTTGTGCTCTGTGGGCTAAAACTGCAGCCCTGGAGGTCTTTAGTCATCAGAGTATCTCTCTGTCGTTTCATCCATCTCGCTTTTTAGTTCATCCTGGGCTCGCTCTCTCTCTCTCACACACTCTCGCTCTCTCTCCCCACCTCTTCATTTCATCTATTTTTTCTTTTTTACTCAACTCCCCCACCCCCACACCCCACCACCCCACCCCATATTCCACCAGGTTTATTTTCTACCAACGCTCTCTCTTTCATTCTGCTGCATGCATGAGGGAATGTGTGATTCATTTATAAAATAGATTGTCAAATATTATTAGGTTTAGAGGCCATGATAAAAATAGTTCACAAGCCTTAAATATTTGATGCCTTATAAATGCAACACCAGCTGGAAAAAAAACAAAGAAAATTTAAGGGGGGGGGAAAAATGGTTTCATGGGGTTCTGCTTATGAAGAACATAAGGATGGCTTATGAAAGTGCAGAAGCGTGACAGACTGTGAAGTCATACCTCATAAAACATTGAAATGATATTGTGGCAGAGCATGGGGTCTCTGGGGTGTTCACTAAATATATACAAAATGTATACATGTCAAAAACATTTGCAGGGTCAAATATTGATCAGGATTTAAAGAGCACCCATGATGCACTTAAACCTGGAGCCATAAACAGAAAAATCAATGATGCTTTCAATCAGATGTTTCTTAGAAACAATGAGCGTGTAAAAGGGGGAAAAGGAAGAGAGCAAAACCAACAGAAGAGTCATAAAGTCAAAGGTTATAGTCTGACTTCACAAATGCACAACCTGTATCTGATGAAGCAAATTCACGTGTGTTAACAAAATACAAGCGTCGACTCTCTCTAACGTCCTCTAATCACTTCCACTTGATGAGACGTGACAGCGGTGATCTAGAGCTGTGTCTGAAGCTCATGCTTCTGATACGCAAGGCCTCTCTGTGCCGGGTCAACATGGTCTGAGTTTGTTCACCACCTAAGTAAATCTGCGCTTTATCACACGGACACATGCTAGTACAGTACAAGAGGTTGAGGTTATAGCCTGGCGCTTTTCATAAATATGTCAGGAGTGATGAAAGTGGGCAGATCTGGCTGTGTTGAAGATAACCAGTCTCAGAGGCTTCCTCTCACATGCTGCTGACACTGAGCACGTCTACACGGCTTCAGGGGAGATTCTCCAGACATGCTTTACCAGACAGGGCTTATTGAGCTAAAGCACGCACTTCCTCTCCTCTTCTTCATCTCTTACCCTCTATGAACTGGCTAGGGGTGTTACAGTGTCACACTTAGTCCTGGTGTATGATCAGACTGTTACTTCACCACTAAGGTTTTCAAACGACTCATTAACATGCATTTCTGTCTGTTTTTGCTTTTCCTCACAGTCACTATTTCATCTTTAACAATAAAGTGATCGGGTCGTCCTAAAAAAAAAAAAAAAAACATGTTTTGGTAAAAGATGTTTTTTTCATATCCTGTGGGGAAGAGTTTTCGTGCCTCCGCTTCAGTATAAAGCCACGACGAGTTTAATATGTAGAACAATAAAATATAGATGATGTTTAAAAGGACATGACACAACTTTAGGCAAGTTTTTGACCTACTAATGACCAAACGCTACTTGCATAGCTATGCAAGTGGATTTGTAATAAAGGACAAATACTGTGTATGCACAGCGTGTCCCAAAAGTCTCCATACATAGGTGACTACGTATGCCAGCACCACGTTAACCGTGCCTTCGTCAGTGGATGTTCACACCCGTCCTCTTCTAGGTCGGTCCACAACACTTTTTGAATTTGTTAATAAGTTTGGCAGAAGTGTCGTGTGATGTGCTTGCCATGTTTCCTGTTAAAGTCCATCACACCCTTGGGACAGCTTTCCGATTCAGCCATGAGAACGATTTCAATATTCTTAAAGGCTGAAAAAAAAAAATACTCATAATAAAAATCATAATAAAATTGCCTTTCATTTCCCACCACGTTTGTAAATGGTTGATTAATACCATAATACCTGTGCAATACCTGTGATATTTTTATCATACTGTGTACATTTCAAACCCCTAAAAATGACAAGAACTTTGAGTTCATTTCTGCCAGCACCTCTTTCAAATCGTTCTCTTTTCCCCCCCTCTTTCTCTCTTCTGCCTCTGCTCATTGTCTCTCTTTATATGCGTATTTTGTTCTTACGCTCTTTCTCTCTCTCTCGCTCTCTTTCTCTCGGTCTCATCTCCTGGTTGACAGCATGACTGCTGTTTTTAGGTTATGGACGGATCACAGCAGAGATGTTTACACGAGGAAACCTCAGTGAACTCTTAGGTCGTGATGGAGAGCAGAGAGCTGCGTGTGTTAGAGGAGACGGGTTCAGAATGTCAAAGGTAATTCACTGGCTCTCTGCTTGAGCACCTCCTGAGGGACACATTACCTTCTGGCCTAAACCAACATAGAGACACTGAGGTTAAAGACAGCATGAGGCATCTGAAAGACCTCCACTCACAGACTCAAACCCTGCACACATGCCATCAAATAGAAAGAGAAATCAGATTATATAAAGTGTTCTCTTGATGAACCTTTTAGACTGAACACTCGGGTAATAACAATTCTTTTTTTTTTTTTTTTTTATGCTGAATGTTTTATAAGGCCCGATTTATTCTTGCAAATCAATTTTACAAGAAAAACTTCGGCATCGAGTTCCACTTTGGGGAACACTGATACGCAAAGTTGCATCGGCAGGCATCAGCCTTGTTTTAGCTGTGCAGAACTATGATCAAAATGGATAAAGTTCTGATCTTGGCAGCATGTAGAGCATAAAAATGAAGGAGCATAGCCTTGTGAATCAAGAAGCTGGATTAAATGTTCTAACTTTATATTACTTTTGTGTTTCTTACTCCTTAAGGATGACGTTAAGACCTCGGCACTGACATGCTGCTCTGCGGGCTGTATGGAGCAGCTCCTCTCCTGGGAAGTTACAAGGAGAGGTTTTAAAAAGGAAACGTTAACCTTGAAATCATATATGCACAAGCACCACACAAAGTGTGCACATCGTGGCACAGAGCATTAAGAAACCCTGAGACCTCTAAGAAAGATGGCACCAATTAACGCAAAACAGAGTTAAAGAAGCAGAGCAGAGCGAACCTCCCTGCCTGAAGAGCCTGAAGTTAACAAATGCAAATAAATTGCTAAATGCGCCAAAATGAGTGATTTTCAACAACAATTTTCTAACTTGGGCATTTCTATTTCTAAACAAACTGCAATTTAAAAAATGCATATTTAAAAAAAAAATTTAAAAAGCAAGAAAGGTGTTTTGTGAACCAATAAGTTTTCAGATTGTTATCCTTTGGCTTGTTTTTTCCCTTAAAAAAAATATTTAAAAAAAAAAAAAAAAAAAAAAAAGCCAGACAGCAGTATCTCTACCTTATTAGGACCAAACCCTCCAGTGCACATAGTGACATATTGATTAAAGTCGTTTTTAGCCACAAGCATTTGCGTTCCCGTGATGTGAACTGAGTCTGTGTGTGTGTTTTTTGCATGTGTGTCCACACATCCACATCTCTGAGGCTGATCCTGCCTTATTAGTGACTTGCTCAGTGGGAGTTTCTGATAACACCCCTCTCTCCCCCTGGAGCAGGCAAGCAGCAGTCCAGGGATCAATATGCTCCAATCATCCCACAGTGAGAGGGAGGGACGGAGTCACGGCCCCTACACACCCCTGCAGGCATACAACGGCTGCATCGTAGATTGCCATCACAATACTGACCTTTGCTATAGGGATATCACAGGCTGTAATACAGAAATAAGCAATTTATTAAATAACTGTACAGTTTATTATGCATTCAGAGTACTCTAATATTTCACATTAGTTTCTTAATCAATCAAAGAATTTACTTGATGGAGCATATGGAAATTATTTGGGTCAATTTTTAACCAGGTCTCAGGGTTTTTTATTTTATTTTTATATATTACAAAACATCACAATATGAAGCAATACAACTGCAATATGCCATGCTGTGCCATTATTGCTGAGACACACAGCTCTCAAAACTTACACTCTTACTGTGTGCAAACTGATCAAGCAGACAGATGAGAATAAATCACATCTGGCTCAGTAAACACTGCTTTGGTCATTGTACATATTTCCATTCCACATAAATCGACACTTATAAGCTCTCAACGGTAAGGCCTATGGCAGCAAATTGCTGGTACAGCACAAGTGTAATGACTAGTATTACACCTGAGTACTAGAACGATGACACTCCAAGAAACTAGCAGGAAATCAGAATGAACATTCTGTGTCTGTGTGAAAGGAAATAACTACGGCAGTGGCAGTAGTCTGCATTAATAATGGGGAAAATATAAAACAGAAAGACAAGAGCCTGTGTCACAAAATAAAGTCCCAAGGGCTGGGCATGGTGACACGGCCAACAAAAACATATCCTCATATATGCTTTCAATATCATTCAGTATTTCCTGATGCTCAAATCCAGCGCTAAACAATGTTTTAAAGCCTACAAAAATCCAAAAGACCATAAGACATATTTTATAGTACTGTAAGAACTGTAAAATATACATAAACTATAAATGCAAAAGGTATGTTTATATTAATCTTCCCACACATTTATCTGTAATACCTTAACAAAAAATGCAATGGATAACATGAGTTAAAATGGTACTGAGAATAAACAGTCCCACCTCAGAAAGTATTGGAATGACAAGACCATGTCTTTATTTTTTCTGCTATAAACCGAAGACATTCGGGTTTGAGATCAAAAGATGCATACAGATTTTCAGCTGTCATTTCCTGATATTTACATCTAGACATGTTAAACAACTTAGAACATGGCACCTTTTGTTTGAATCCGCCCAGTTCTCAAGTGATCAAAAATATCGGAACATGTGAATGACAGTCGTTTCTTGGTGTCCCCTGGTGTGCCCCATTAAATTGACTGTTTGATCATTTAATAGCTCTGAATGTCTACTCTTGGCTTGAATCCTGGGTGTCACCTGTGAAGACTGCATTTGTTGTTAAAAAGGATAAACCAACATGAAGACAAGAGAGCTGTTCATGGGAGAAAAGCAAACCATTTTGAAGCTGAGAAAAGAGGGAAAACCAATCAGAGCCTTTGCCCAAGCATTGGACATAGCCAATACAACAGTTTGGAATGTGCTGACAAAAGACAAACTACCAGACATGGAACAGGTTGGCTAAGGAAAACAACAGCAGTTGATAACAGAAACGTTGTGAGCGCTGTGAAGCAAAAACCAAAAACAACAGTCAGTGACATCACCAACAACCCCCACAGGGAAGGGGTGAAGGTATCACAATCCACCGTTCAAAGAAGATTTCGAGAGCAGAAATATAGAGGCCATAACACAATATGCAAGCCACTCATCAGCAGTAAGAATCAGAAGGCCAGACTGGAATTCACAATGAAATGCAGAGATGAGAACCAACCAAAGTTCTGGAACCAACATTAACCTCTAGTGTGGAGAAATAAAGGATCTGCCCATGATCAAAAACATACAAGCACATCTGCCAAGCATGGTGGAGGTAGTGTCATGACTTGGGCTTGCATAGATGCTTCTGGAATTGGCTCACAGAAAACATTCCGTCTGCCAATTTACAGAAAAATGCATCCAATCTAATTAGGAGGAACTTCATCATGGAGCAAGACAATGATCCAAAACACACTGTCAACTCAAAAAGTACAAGGGGAAGGTTTTAGACTGGCCAAGTCAATCACCAGACCTTAACCCAGTCGAGCATGAATTTGAGATCATTTGATGAACTCAGGATTGAGATGTTCCTGCGTTTACGAGTAACAATTATGAGATGAGGGGGTGGTTTTTCCTAGCTGGAAATTCTAAAATTCCAACAGTGCCAACAGTGAGTTACAAAATCTACAGGCTTGGTTGTGTCATAAGACATTTTGTTCTAGCGAATACCACGCTCATCGTTCACTTTTCATGATCCATCACAACTCATTTCAGAGACACAGGTTCCATGAGCTCACTTATCCTGCATGTTCCTCACCTTTCCCTTGAATATTTCAGTAAAACTCTCATCCAAAACCTGCCATCCATCCCAGCTCACACTCTGGCAGGAGACTCTTCAAAAAGGTGAAATTGATTTTTCCTCTTTGTGGTTTTCTGCTTTGCGAACTAATTGAAGTAATAAAACAAACCAGTAAAGCATAAAATATTATTAGCACACTGGTTTCATTGCGGGGATTTCACGGGTCATCATGGAGCGCAATGAAGGGGGAGGACACAGGACTGTACTGGGACTGCAGAGCCACAAATTCCTCCTGTGTTCATGGATGGCTGGACGCTGAGCATTCACTCACACCACAGTGATAATCCACTTAGTGAGGCCGTATCGGTGGGCAATGAGAGGCGGCCTCAGGGAAATACTAGCACATCAAACGAATGGCGTGTGTGTGTGTGTGTATGCATGTTTGTATTACCTTGATATTCAGATATCTGGTTATGATGATAATATCCACAAATAAGATCACCTTCAGTGTCAAAATGGCACTTAAAGAATTCCAAGCTCTACTGGTTCCACTGTCATTTCTTACATGTACAGGAGTGTGTATGATCATTAAGGATGGGGAAAAAATAATTTTAAAAAATTTTTTAGACACATTGTTATATATATATATATATATATATATATATATATATATATATATATATATACACATATATACATATATACATATATACATACACACACACACACACACACACACACACTACATATATATATATACCATTATTTTCCAGCACTGCCTTAACCCTGTTGGAGTTCACCAGAGCTTCACAGGTTGTATTGTGGAAAATGTCCTGGTTATTCTATAAAAAAGTATTCGAGAGTCCGGGGTTTAAGATGTCAAAAATCAGACTTTATTGAAACACCATAAAGTCGAGATGACTGCAGACCATCTGACAAATACAGTCAATACATAAGTTTTTATACATTTCTAATGCAATGATCTCATTCAGGCGGGGTTTCCCCATTTTTTCTTTAATCACACCTCTGGCAGCTTGCCACAATTATGTGTCTTTCTATGGATCTCAAACAACCGTGGCGCGAGGTTCATCAGTGTATTTTTTAAAAAGTTTCAAGGCTAGACGTCTCAAGGCCTTAATTGGTCTTGACGGCCAAAAAGTATCAAGGCCTTGATTGGTTTCGACGGCCAAAAGTTTCAAGGCCTTAATTGGTTCCAACTTTGTAGATAGTGAGTTTCACACTGAGATCATATACTAACCTGGCCTGCTTTTTACCTTATACTAAAGGTTTCATCTCCTGATTAATTTTATCCAGTGATTGATTACATCAAAATTGATGTAAAATTGATCCTCTTCCACTCCTCCATGACATCACAGAGCTGGTGGATGTTAGAGACCTTGCGCTCCTCCACCTTCCGTTTGAGGATGTCCCACAGATGCTCAATATGGTTTAGGTCTGGAGACATGCTTGGCCAGTCCATCACCAAGACGTGGTTATCTTGGAGGTGTGTTTGCAATCGTTATGTTGGAATACTGTCCTGTGGCCCAGTTTCTGAAGGGAGGAGATCATGCTCTGCTTCAGTATGTCACAGTACATGTTGGCATTCATGGTTCCCTCAATGAACTGTAGCTTCGCAGTGCCGGCAGCTCTCATGCAGCCCCAGACCATGACACTCCAACCACCATGCCTGACTGTAGGCAAGACACACTTGTCTTTGTACTCCTCACCTGGTTGCCGCCACACACGCTTGACACCATCTGAACCAAATAAGTTTATCTTGGTCTCATCAGACCACAGGACATGGTTCCAGTAATCCATGTCCTTAGTCTGCTTGTCTTCAGCAAACTGTTTGCGGGCTTTCTTGTGCATCATCTTTAGAAGAGGCTTCCTTCTGGGACGACAGCCATGCAGACCAATTTGATGCAGTGTGCGGCGTATGGTCTGAGTACTGACAGGCTGACCCCCCCACCCCTTCAACCTCTGCAGCAATGCTGGCAGCACTCATACGTCTATTATGCAAAGCCAACCTCTGGATATGATGCTGAGCATGTGCACTCAACTTCTTTGGTCGACCATGGCGAGGCCTGTTCTGAGTGGAACCTGTCCTGTTAAACCGCTGTATGGTCTTGGCCACCGTGCAGCTAGACTGCAGCTCAGTTTCAGGGTGTTGGCAATCTTCTTATAGCCTAGGCCATCTTTATGTAGAGCAACAATTCTTTTTTTCAGATCCTCAGAGAGTTCTTTGCCATGAGGTGCCATGTTGAACTTCCAGTGACCAGTATGAGAGAGTGTGAGAGCGATAACACCAAACTTAACACACCTGCTCCCCATTCACACCTGAGACCTTGTAACACTAACGAGTCACATGACACCGGTGAGGGAAAATGGCTAATTGGGCCCAATTTGGACATTTTCACTTAGGGATGTACTCACTTTTGTTGCCAGCAGTTTAGACATTAATGGCTGTGTTGAGTTATTTTGAGGGGACAGCAAATTTACACTGTTATACAAGCTGTACACGCACTACTTTACATTGTAGCAAAGTGTCATTTCGTCAGTGTTGTCCCATGAAAAGATGTAATCAAATATTTACAAAAATGTGAGGGGTGTACTCACTTTTGTGAGATACTATCTATATATATATATATATATATATATATATATATATATATATATATATATATATATTTTGCAAATCAGGTTTATTGTCAAAATTTACAGACTTTCAGCTGTTTGCAATGAACAAATCAAACAAAAGCAATTGAAATAGTTCAACACAACGAATGCTTCAAGTGGTTTCCCCAAATTCAACTGAAAATGCAACTTATAATGACTTCTCCAGTCTCAAAATTATTCAACCCCTTCATGGCAAGCATCTTTAGTACTTAGTAGAGCACCCTTTTGCCGTTATGACCTGCTGCAAACGAGATGCATAGCCAGACACCAGCTTCTGGCAGCATTCCTGAGGAATCTTAGCCCATTCCTCATGAGCAATGGCCTCCAGTTCAGTAATATTCTTGGGTTTTGCAACCGCCTTCTTCAAATCCCACCAGAGATTTTCTATGGGGTTCAAGTCAGGTGACTGTGATGGCCCTGTAGAATCTTCCAGGACTTCTTCTGCACCCAAGCCTTGGTGGAATTTGAGGTATGCTTGGGATCATTGTCCTGTTTGAAGGTCCAATGACGCCCAAGCTTCAGCTTCCTCATAGACAGCATGACGTTTTCTCCTAGGATTTCCTGATACTTCAATGAATCCATCTTGCCTTCCACACGCTGCAGGTTTCCAGTGCGAGAGGATGCAAACCAGCCCCAGAGCATCACCGAGCCACCACCATGCTTGACTGTGGACAGAGTGTTCTTTCTTCATTCTTCTTTCTCCAGACATACCACTGATTCATCGTGCCAAAAAGTTCCAGTTTTGTTTCATCGTTCCACAGAACAGAATCCCAAAACTTCTGTGGCTTATTCATATGATTTTGAGCCGACATTTCTCGCGCTTTTGGGTCAGTAGTGGTGTACGTCTTGGAGTTCTGGCATGGAAACCTTCTGAGTTTAGTACGCGCCATAGTGTGCTCACTGAAACCTCAGTGCCTGTTGCCACCAAGTCTTGCTGCAGGTCTTTTGCAGTCACTCAAGGGTTTTTCACAACCTGCCTCTCAGAAATCTAGTTGGAGCCGTTGATAGCTTCCTTTTTCTGCCCCATCCAGATATTTCATGTATTTTCTGCCCCTAGCCAGTTCAGGTATTTCATGTGTTCCATCTCAAGCACACCTGGTGCAACTAATGAAGCCCTTGATTAGTTGCATCAAGTGTGCTTGAGACAACACCTGCTTTGCATATTTGTGCTGTTGTGAGGGATTCTATTCAGGGGGTTGAATAATTTTGAGACTGGAGAAGTCATAAGTTGCATTTTCAGTTAAATTTGGGGAAACCACTTGCAGCATCCGTTGTGTTGAACTATTTCAATTGCTTTTGTTTGATTTGACAGTTTTTAGTATAAAATCGGCCAACAGTCTCTAACAGGCTAAATTCTAACTCACTGTTTACATTTTTAGCCTCACTACACAGAGTATAATAATGGTACTAAAATAAGTGCAGTATCCAGTATGTTCAATGGATCTTCAGATTCAGCCACAGAAACAGCAAGATTCTGATATCTTTATCACTTGCTATATTTTTTATTTAATACATTTATATATTTTTTTAAAATACGTCAAAGAAAACATTTTGCTATATGAAGCATAAGGGTCATGGGATCAAAAAGTTTAGGAAACAAGTGCTTAGATTGTCTGTGTTGGGTAGAATGTAGAAAGTTGAACCCTAAATATTTGAATATGGATTTTTTTTCTCTTCCTTTTTTTTATATAAATATCATGAAAATTTGAGTAGAATCAAACAGTACAATTCATTCTGACAGATGTGTCAGAAATAAACTATATGGCCAAAAGTATGTGGACACCTGACCATCACACCCATATATGTTCCTTCTTCAAACTGTCTTCAACGTTCGTGCTCTTGTGGCTGAATGAGCACAAATCCACACAGCCACGATCCAAAATCTAGTGGAAAGACTTCCCAGAAGAGTGGAGGTTATTATAACAGCAAAGGGAGACAAAATCTGGAATGGGATGTTTAACAAGCACATGAGTGTGATGGTCAGGTGTCCACAAACTTTTGGTCATACAGTGTATGTTATTACTAGTGTCTTTCAGGATAATGTTTTAAAAGCAAGTGGTTATACTGCGTAAACAAATATTGTAGTCTACTGAAATCACAAACTCGGATCAACAGAATCGAGTGATAATCTCATGCCTGTGAGATTCAAATACGCAGGTACATCCTTAGAAATTGTGTGTGTGTGTGTGCACTCCTTTTTGATTTTGAAAAGAGAAATGGATAATACATCAATATAAGTGTCAATGATAAAGATATCTGTAATCAATTCTCAAGAATGTCACATATAGAATTATAAGCTCAACTGGTCACACCCTTGTGCCCCAGGTGTGTGTGTGTGTGTGTGTGTGTGTGTGTGTGTGTGTGTGTGTGTGTGTGTGTGTGTGTGTGTGTGTGCGCGCATATGATCTCTCCCTCCCTGCACAACACAGAACTTTGTACCATTCTGCAGACATGGCAAACTGCATATTTACAGCCATGGCAAATGAAAAGAAAAAAAAATACTCCTCTGTCAGCCGACACCTCCGCTATGTTGCAGAAATGGGAGAAACTGGAGGTGGGGGCTCAGGAATGTCTGGCTTGCAATGAAAAAAAATCCACTGGCCAACACATTAAACACGGTTACAAGCCCCTGTCTGCTATTACAATGAAACTTAAAACATAAGGAGGGGTTTTACAAGGCACTTGAAGAGCAGGACAGAAACGCACACACACACACACGCAACACTGTACAACCTCACACAGACCCACGTCTCCTTCACCTTCAACCTTCACCAAGTTTGGATTCAGCTATACAGCATGTCCAACCTCCCACACGTTATATGACATTGGGGGATGCCGGCACATGTTTTTTGCATTGCCTATGGCATTTATAAGCCTGTGGCATAAGACGGAGCTCTGAGGTCAAACGAGACACATGCTCAAAAAATTACCACAGCCAAGCCTATTAAAAAACCCTGACAGAGAAATCAGATCACTTAAATTATTAGCTGTTTTCTCTGCCACTGCTCCTCGGTAATAACGCTTGTGTGTAAAACTTGGTTCCAAACCTCGCCTCCGTGAAAGATGTGATTAGTATAGTATACCACTTCCCATATGCTGCAACAGGATGATGCAGATAGTACATTCACCCTAACATGACAGCGAAACAAATCAGAGTCACACAATTATGCTGGAGGAGTCTGGGACACAATGAGAGAGGGAGGGGGAGAGAGAGAGAGAGAGAGAGAGAGAGAGAGAGAGAGAGAGAGAGAGAGAGAGAGAGAGAGAGAATTTACATCTTAACACGACACCATGTTCCTTCTATTACCAATCTCATTATCCTCCAAACTTTAAAGCAATGAGAATCTGTCATTACATTCCTCATTAACTTCTAAACAAAGAACCAGTCAAAGATGTCTGCTAAACATCAACACTTATAAACGAGGCTCTTGCGGCAGGCCAGATTGCCAATGGAAATGTAAACCTCGACAATTTTTACACAGCGACACAGCTGTATTCGAGAAATCCCTCAAGCTATGACAATCCAATCTACTCTTTCTGTAAAGTTAGTGGATAGTGAAAAGCAAGCAGTTTTCATATTCCTTCTTTTTGAGGGCTGGTTGGCATTATAAAAAATATTCCCCAGTCCTACCATGCATCAGAATTTCTGTTTATGTAAGTAACATACTGGCTTTAAGCACGGAGGAGTTGACTTCAATCTCCCCTCCTCGGATTGGCTGGAAACAGATCAGTTCGGCGTCGTAGGGCTCGGGGCTCGGCTGTCCTGGAGCACCACCGCCGTTTGTGTTGATGTTAACGACGCCGATGCTGCTGTTCCCGGGACTCGTCGCGCCCCTTTGCTGGACCTCCTGTTCCTCGTACACTGCGATCAGCTATCGGAGAAGGGGGTGTGAATTGGGGGAAGGGGGGAGAAAAAGACATTCAGTACAAATACACACGGTGTTCACAAGCATGTGCAACTTCACACAGTAAAACTAACACTTGCTGGCTGTACATCGAAAGCTGTGAAATATGTGAATTCTAGAAACTTCCAACAGAAAGAAGGAGAGTCAGGCTTTGGGGAGCTACCTGATATTCATATTTAAACTGTTTAATATGTGTTTTAGCACTCAGGACTCTTTACTTAAGAACATTTCTGCACTTTGGTCCTTATTAGAAATGCCAGGATAAGAAGAAGGATATGTAAATTTAAACACCTCCTGCTACACAAAGAGCTAGATGGCCAGTTAGCCAGCCTGTATTTCTCACAGACAAACACAAATAGCATTCAGTGTTAGACTGTCATATTCTCAGCTATTTATACAACAGTAACTAAATCTAGCATAAAAAAGCAGCATATACAGCAATCTGATAGCATAACAACTATGAGTGTTCATTAACACTATGTTAGTCAGCTCAGCTCACTGAGCTCAGCATGCAGGTTGTGATTACAGGATTCCAGGTAGCATGTCCTCCTCTAAATAATTTGCATATCTGATGTGGGTTTTTTTCTTGTTTGTTTGTTTTGTTGTTTTTTTAACACTGAGAAAGTGTTAGTTTAAAAATCTAAAATAATTCATTTAGCATCCTGCTTTGACCAATTTGACCCAGATTCCAATCTATATACACACAGAGATAAGCATTTAAAATCATATTTATCAGTTTAAGCAAATTTTATACCTTCTACTAGTTTCCTCATAAAACAAAATCAAGTTTGAGTAAAAGCTATTTAAGGCTCTTCTCCGAGTCTGTTTCCTAAAGTGCACCTTCTGGATCATAGAGGATTGTTTAAGAAATCCCGGCATGGCCGGTGTGTGTTTAGTCTCAGTGTGTGATGAGGTCGATCAGAAGACAATCTGCATGTGTTTACACACACTGCACACACAGTGTTATATAGAGGAATCCCAGACCATTCACAGAGTAACTGCATCCCCATTTAGACCGGCATGCAAGTGTGTGTGTGTGTGTGTGTGTGTGTGTGTGTAGGTGTGTATATATACTGTGGGCATACAAACATTAACACAGAGAAAGAGGAGTGTGCTAGGCTTCCAGAGGCTTCCTGCCTGCAAGGCCGAGAACGAACAAGACGACAACATGGAATTATCAAAATAAAACCTTAACCGAGGAGAAGTGTGACAAAGGGGGAGTTCATGCACTAGAAAGAAAGAGTGAGGAAGTGCAGCAGAGAGACTGATATAGAGACAGAGAGACAGAGAGAAAGGGAAGAAGAGAGAGGGGACAGAAGCCTAATGACAAAAGCAGTTGGCAAACCATCTATTCATTATCTTCCCCTCTCCTTCATCTTCATTTAACAACCTTCTTTTCATGCGTCACATGCAATCGTAACACGGCCCTCCATCTATTCTATCTCCAGCCGGCCCCCAGCCCATCAATCCATCCATCTGTTCATCCATTTAGTCTGATTCTGATCATTTTCCTTTATTAGACTTTATATGTTAAAGGTACAGAAAGAATGAGGGGAGAGAGGGGGAGAGAGAGGGAGAGAGAGAGAGAGAGAGAGAGAGAGAGAGAGAGATGAGCTGGGATATGATCTGTGTGAAACGGTAGTGATTTATTCAGGGCGGCAGGAGAGGAGTGCAGCACTTCCTCCATGCCACGGGAGGAGGGAGCATGGAGCAGTACAAATGTCATTAATCAGCACTGGCAGAGGAAGAGAAAAAGCGATAGAAGCAAACCATGAGTGAGAGTGATGGAAAAGTATGGCAAGCCCGTCTGATCTAACATTGCCATTCAGCTTTACTCAGGATTCAACATTCTGACAGTACAATAAACAAGGTTTAGGTTTCTGCTCACACCGCACTATGTGAACAGAAACTATGGGCTGACTGATTAAACGGTTAGAGGTATCGTCAGGGATTTTACACAGCTGTAGCTGCTTTGAAATTCAGAATTCGAACAAACACGGCCTTCAGAGTCTGTGCGTTTTGTGTTCCTTCGTTTGGCGCACAATAAAATAGGAAATTAATTTTTCATTAAATAAAAATAAAACAGTAACTCATTTTTAACGGTTTCTAATTCACAAAATCTGGAAATTAAATATTCATGATGCTATATATGAAACAAAGTCGACCGGGAAATACAATTCAGCTATTATACATACGGTTTATGGTTAGGACGTGTACTCTCGGACCCTGACACAAATGGAATCAACATATGCAGAAATGATTAAAATATTCTTAAAACTGCAGCACCGAGAAAATGAAGCTCCCTTGTCCTCCTCCTTTACAGTCACTCACTTGCTATTTTTAAAAAGCACATCTATAATAGCAGTACATCAGGCACTAACGGCAATCGTGAAACTAGCCTTCCTGCTAATAGCTATCCACAGTACCTGCTGAAACACATCCAGGACAATCAAATTCGTTCATTCATTTTAGCCCTGAAATGATGAAAATCAAGCCAAGGTAAAATATGAGAGCTTTCGTTTATGTTTGTTGTTTTAAAGCCAAAAGCTGCTTTGAACATCTTGTTTGCATATCATTTTATTTTTCCATTTCGAAATGAAAAATGAATGAACACAATGTACACAGACCCTTCTGCCTTCACTGTTCTCCTAACATATGGCTAGGCTTTTCTTTATTACTTGGATGTTGGTGGTCTAGTGGGCAGTGGTAGCTCAGTGGTTAAGACATTAGGCTACTGCTCAGAAGGTCGTGAGTTCAAACCCCAGCACTGCCAAGCTGCCACTGTGGGCCCTTGAGCAAAGCCCTTAACCCTCAACTGCTCAGTTGTATAAATGACATAAATGTAAGTCGCTCTGGATAAGGGCGTCTGCCAAATGCAATAAATGTAAATGTACCTCATTTGCTTCTTCCAACAAGACTGGCATTTTATTGACAACTGCTGGAATGCAAGGAAAACCTTTAGTTTTAGCAAGTGCTCTAACTGAAGAAGGACTGTCAACCCGATTTCTCAACTACTCCAATTTACATTGCACCATTTTTTCCCTCAACTAAGGCATAATGGCTTTTAACAAAACTTTGTACAAAGTTAGGAAATTGTAATCTTTATAAGGACCAAAGAGAGCTGCACTGTTTTTCAGACTGTAATTAGGATACAGAAAGAGTGATTAAGGTCGCGCGCCTCGAGTAGTGGCCAACTCAATAGAGCAAGTTATTTAAATCAAGGCCATTCTATCAGTGTAACAGCCTAGAACATGAACTCTCTCTCACCCGAACACACAGCTAGAACAAATCTCTGCTGTGTTTTACATTAATGAACCGTCGCCATTCGCTCATCGACCCAACAATCAGGCTACTGGGCCTGGACTGGACTGAGAAACGCACACACCCTTGCAGACAGACCTGTAAACCTCACAGTGGCATCAAACATCACAGGGATCCAATGCTTGAAGCACTTGGACACAAAAATTGGATCAATAGCCGGTTATCAAGAGGAGCTGCTAGACTGGGTAAGTGGCAATGTCGTACTCTGTCCTCCGCTCCTCGTTCAACTTCTGAATAAACGCCTTGAACTCGAACGCCGCACAGACGTGCCTTATATTCGTCACCTGGGAGGCGCCACGGTTACAGAAGTTCCGAGAAAGCGAGCTCATCGATATCCGATTCAGCAGGAGCTGGAGTGGCACGGTTCTGCTGCAGTGCTCAATGACTGTTAGTTCTGCAGGCTGTAGAGGTGTTAATTAGCACAGATGACAAGGTAAAAACTGCAGGAAGGCCGAGATGGAGAGATCTTGTTATATAGACTGCTGCAGAAGGGCCGACTCGCACGCAACCCCCCCCACACACACACAGAGACAGACACACGCACACGCAGGTGTGTCGGTGGTTAAATTACATCTGACAACGGAATCAGAACCTGTCAAGCACAATAACACAACTGCCTCCATTAGGCAAAGAAGACGACCGACAAAAGGGGAGCAAAGAGACGGAGAGAGAAACATGTACGAGTCAGAGTGAGCGCTTTTTCCACCTCTATAGCTTTCCACCACTCTCGTCTCCTGTGTCAAGTCCCATTGTGCAAAGTCACACCGGCTGCCTTTAGACGGGAGAAGTAGAAAAGTCTCTGTTAACGACTCACCTCTTGCCACTAACATCAATAAAATAACACTTTACGAGACGAAATGCACCACTGCATGGTAAGAGTGTAAAAGTACACACTATAGTCACAATGTTCATCAGAGTTGACGCATCAGCCAGTAGGAGGCTGTCTGGAAAAACACACACGTTCACACGTCATTCACGTCAGTGCTAAAGCCAGCTATACAATACAAACTTGGGCTCAATATTGCTGTCGCAAAAAAAAAAAAAAAAAAACATTATAAAATAATTATTTGGTCATGAGTTGATGTGACAAAATTACTGATTAAAACCTCTCAGTGCTGAAAGTCACAAATAGGAGTGTGGCATAAGATGACAGGAAACTCAGGGTAAAGCTGGTGTAGTAGCAATGGCAAAACTTAAAGGAAAGATCACGCTTCTTGATGACGTAAGCAGGACCTAGTAATTTCCTTTAATCGCACTTCAATCTGACATGAAGAACATGTTATTGCAGAGTCTGTTCTAGAACTCAGCGATCAGATCATAATGTGTGACTGCTGAAATCACATGGTATAAAACAGGCTTAAGGAAGATGAAGAAAAAACTAATCAGGGAATAATCCAATTCCTATTGTTCGTATCAGCAGACTGGTAGCATGAGCGGAGGAATACAATTTTATTCGTGACGAGACCATTCCAAATTGATCATGCTAAAATGAAATACTATAGGATATTATAGGTTATGGTGCTACATTAAGTCTTTTGTTTACATCAAGTCTTTTTTTTTTGTATTGTATTGTATTTAGATATACACCAGATGTACAAGCAGCTGAACGAAGGTGTAAAGAATCTGCAAGAACTCCAACTAAAAGACTGAGGACTAATGTAGATTTGCACAAATGTTACCATGGTAACAATAGGAACCATTTCAAAATCTAAATACAAAGAAGTCCAGAGACCAAGAAGTAATACAAAAGACAAGCAAAAGCTAAGTAAGTGCAGAGAAAAGTAAAGCATTATTTTAGACATGGTGTGAAGAGATATATATATATATATATTGAATCCTCTGCAGAAGGAATTGGGCTGTCAAGGTGGATGGAGGAACCCCTTCCAACTCTGAGGAGCTGGGATGTTTTCAGCATTACTAGCACGCTTACATCTCAGACAAAGACATGAGCTGGTGTGCAGTTCTGAACAAGGGAATGCAGATAACTTGCAGAGATCGTAGAGGCTAGGAACGTAAAGACATTTGAATTTGATTCTTGTTAAATAGAACGGCAATGGAGTGACCTTAGTAGGGAGGTTGTGTTTTTAAATCTTGACAACTAGTCTCGCAAGGCAGCCTTCTAACATTTAATAGAGAGTCTGGTATTTTCTGCCACTGAACATAGCCAAGAACTGCCTACTTTCATAAAAAGACCCCAACTGATTGACAGTGTAAACGACCAACCACAGACCTTTCCCTCAAGCCTGACAGCAAACATGTCACAAACATGTCACCATGTTTGAAAGTTTGTTTTTCTCTTTGGAAACCAGTGCAGTGAGAGCCAATCAAATGACAAGCTTCAAAGATTCTGATCCTTGAAGCTGGGAAAATGTACATACACCACCCCACTGCTACACTCCCTCCACTGACTTCCTGTCACTGATGCTTGCCTACAAACCAAAATCGGGCCAGCACCCACCTGCCTCAAAACACTTATCACACCCTGTACTGCACCACGCTCTCTCCAATCCTCTAGCACAGCTTGACTGGTCCCACCATCACTCAGGGTACAAGGAAGGCATGCAGCAAGACTCTTCTCTGTTCTGGCACCTACAGTAGGTGGTGGAATGAACTTCCCCTAGATGTCCGAACAGCTGAACCACTGGCAGTCTTCAACCGACGCCTAAAGACCTACCTCTTGCTGATGTACTTAAACTAGCACTTTTAACAAAGTGCGTTGTCTGTGTGCTTTTCTTAATATATTACCTCCCCAACAGAGTTTTTAGACTGATTATTCTTAGTATTCTTAGTGAACCAGTATCACTGGTATCACCAGTATGTATTTATTGATAGATATTGTATGTCGCTCTGGATAAGGGCGTCTGCCAAATGCGGTAAATGTAAAAATGTAAATGTACAAAAGTTTTTGGCTTGTGGGTAGAGCATGTCTGGCTAAGACTCCTCTTTAACCAAAACATGCCTACCACAAAACCAGCAACTTTATTTTATTTTAAGAACATCCATTGTGAACTCAGCCTTAAAGTCTTCCATATCACTCATCTACACACCTTATCTATCCAGCAGACATGGATTGGTCACATGATACCTCAAGTAATTTTGGATACTGGCCATTAAGCAAGAGAGGCACTGTCCGAGTGAGAAAGTAAAAAAATGAAAGCAAGAAAATAACCAAGTTAAGAGACCTTCTTCAGTGTAGGCAATCATTTATAAACTCATTAAGCCACAGAGGAAATCACCAGTGACAAATACCACTAATAAACAAGCTTAGAAGTCTCAGTGGAACAATTGAAGCAGCTCCAAAGAGGCTATAATGGCCGCTGAGCTTACAGAGACACGCACGGATCACACAGCACACAGGTACAAAACACCGAGCGTCGGAAAGAGCCAAACGGTGAAACAATGAGACCACACACACACACACACACACACACACAAACAAACAAACACAGAGGAAAATTTAGGAGGATAAAAAATGCCCACTGGATTGGGTATGACAGGTAAGTGATGAGAACAGGATGGTATAACAGCTGCACTCGCTGAGCCAGCAACTCACTTTACACCAGGAGTGACGCAGCAAGGACAGCAAGCCACAACCGCTCTGCCAAAATTCTAGTGTCTGTAGGTGCATTCATTTCTCTACTTATTCACCGTGAATGTTCACAATGGTTGGGGTTACATGCTGCTGCAACAGAACTAGCAATTGAAACTGAATCTTGCTACTCTTAGTTTTTGTTAGGGAGTTTACAAACTCTTGTCTAAAAGTTAGTACAAAGTTAACCAGCAGCAAATAAACAAGTTAATCTTGAACGTCTGCCAATTGGCTACGGCAACAAAGTCTGTATTTGGCGAGTCGCTGTTTTAGTCAAGCTGCTTCTTTCTGTGAATGTAGCCATGTTTTTTACTGAAAATTTAGACTCACTAGTGAAGGCTACAAGTGTGACTTGTGAACCTTATCACCACTAACTTTTTCAAGATAACTCTTCAAATACTTAAAAGGCAGGATCCCATGAACTTTTTTTCAATCCAGTGCTCATAGAAGTGTTTTGTTGTTTTTTTTCCCCCAGCTGGAAGGCAGCATACAGAGAGCCAGTCAGATTACAACCCTCAAAACCCTTAAGCTCATGGCCAGAAAAGTGTGACACTCTGTGGGCTGGGTAAAGACTAGGCTGAGACTAATTAAAGCATAGCTGTGCTGTTTTGGTAAGACTGCACAATATAGCACAAACCTTTTGTAAAATTGCCTGTTATTGTTCAGTGAAAATGATTTTATAAAAAAGGACAAAAGATACTAATAAAATTTTTATTGTGTTCCTGTGAGAATTCTGACCATCTCAGAGGTTTCAGATAATGTTTGTAACTTGTGGCATTGGTGTGAAGCAAAAAATTTATTAATTTGGGATATTAATTTGGGACAGCCTTCTTTGCTCATATTTACCAAGGGTGCCAATATTAGTGGAGGGCACTGTACACACACACACACACACACACACACACACACACACACACAGTGGGGTCCAAAATCTGATATAATCTAGTGATAATGCTTTTATTTTGTGTTCTTTTCTAATATTATAATAATAATAATAATAATAATAATAATAATAATAATAATACAACCATTTTCATTACAAATTATATCACTGAGTAGAGTCTTTGAGATATTTACATGAATTTCAGAGTTTCTTAGTATTTGGTACATCCCCTTTTTGCTTTAAAGACAGTGTGCACTCTAGCGGGCAAAACCTTATGATCCATTTTGAGCATTTACTTTCATTGTTTTAAATATTTAAAAATTCCAAAATCTTCTGTTTATTTCCAATTTTAAATGAAAAGAAAAATCCAGATTTTCAATGTAGTCTCAGACTTTTGGACTCTACTGTGTGTGTGTGTGTGTGTACACCATTTTTGTTCAGTGTTCTCCTGATGGTGGACTCATTAACATTAGCCAATGTGAGAGTTACTTAGAAGTGACCCTGGGTTCCTTTGTGACCTCGTGGACTATTACATGTCTTGCTCTTGGAGTGATTTTTGTTGGTCGATCACTCCTGGGGAGGGCAACAATGGTCTTGAATTTCCTCCATTTGTACACAATCTGTCTGACTGTGGATTGGTAAGGAGTCCAAAGTCTTTAGAGATGGTTTTGTAACCTTTTCCAGCCTGATGAGCGTCAACAACTCTGAGGTCCTCAGAAATCTCCTTTGTCCCTGCAATGATACATTTCCACAAACGTGTGTTCTGAAGATCAGACTTTGAGCGCCCTGTTTTATTTAAAGAACAGGGATCTATCACTCACACCTGATTGTCATCCCACTGATTGAAAACACCTGACTCTAATTTCACCTTCAAATTAACTGCTAATCCTAGAGGTTCACATACTTTTGCCACTCACATATATGTAATATTGGATCATTTTCCTCAATAAATAAATGACCAAGTACAATATTTTTGTCTCATTTCTTTAATTGGTTTCTCTTTGTCTACTTTTTTGACTCGTGTGAAAATCTGATAATGTTTTAGGTCATATTTATTCATGTATATCGAAAATTTTACACAAACTCACAAACACAAAATCACAAACTTTCAAGCACCACTGTATATATATATATATATATATATATATATATATATATATATATATACACACACACACACACACACACACACACACACACACACACACACACACACACACACACACACACACACACACACACACACACACACACACACACAGAGTGCTGTGCAAAAGTTTTAGGCACCCTATTTTTTTTTTTTTTTTTTTTTTTTTTAAGTACAAACTTTGTTATAGATTTTTTATTTTATGACTTCTACATTATCAAGTCAGTACAAAAACATTTTAGATTCCCAAACATTAGTTTTCTAGCACAAAATTAAAAGTTACAGAAAAACGTTTCTGAAAGCAGCATATTACGTAAGAGACACTTTTCAGACAAAAAACACAATGAAGGCTGCTGGGTTTTGCTGCAAAAATAAGAAGCAAGTGCGAAAGTCGAAGAACCGTTTAATTTACTATTGTTTACTGCTCTTTACAGTATTTTTTTTTTTTATTGTAGAAACATTTCATTTCATTATTTTGAAGGCATCTTTACTCTACACCATTTCTTTGCATGTGCCTAAGACTTTTGCACAGTACTGTATGTGTGTATATATATATATATATATATATATATATATATATATATACACACACATATATACAGTATCTCACAAAAGTGAGTACACTCCTCACATTTTTAAAATATTTTATTATATCTTTTCATGGGACAACACTGAAGAAATGACACTTTGCTACAATGTACAGTAGTGAGTGTACAGCTTGTAGAACAGTGTAAATTTGCTGTCCCCTCAAAATAACTCAACAAACAGCCATTAATATCTAAACCGCTGGCAACAAAAGTGAGTACACCCCTAAGTGAAAACGTCCAAACTGGGCCCAAATTGTCAATATTTTGTGTGGCCACCATCATTTTCCAGCACTGCCTTAACCCTGTTGGGCATGGAGTTCACCAGAGCTTCACAGGTTGCTACTGGAGTCCTCTTCCACTCCTCCATGACGACATCACAGAGCTGGTGGATGTTAGAGACCTTGCACTTCCATTTGAGGATGCCCCACAGATGCTCAATAGGGTTTAGGTCTGGAGACATGCTTGGCCAGTCCATCACCTGCTCCCCATTCACACCTGAGACCTTGTAACACTAACGAGTCACATGACACTGGGGAGGGAAAACGGCTAATTGGGCCCAATTTGGACATTTTCACTTAGGGGTCTACTCACTTTTGTTGCTAGCGGTTTAGACATTAATGGCTGTGTGTTGAGTTATTTTGAGGGAACAGCAAATTTACACTGTTATACAAGCTGTACACTCACTACTTTACATTGTAGCAAAGTGTCATTTCTTCAGTGTCATTTCAAGTGAGTACACCCCTCACATTTTTGTAAATGTTGTCCCATGAAAAGATATAATAAAATATTTACAAAAATGTGAGGGGTATACTCACTTTTGAGAGATATTGTATATATATATATATATATATATATATACACACACACATACATACACACACACACACACACACACAGTATCTCTCAAAAGTATATATGATTTTATATATATATATATATATATATATATATATATATATATATATATATATATATATATATATATATATATATATATATATATATATATATATATATAGATAGATAGATAGATAGATAGATAGATAGATAGATAGATAGATAGATAGATAGATAGATAGATAGAGAGAGAGAGAGAGAGAGAGAGAGAGAGAGAGAGAGAGAGAGAGAGAGAGAGAGAGAGAGAGAGAGAGATACCACTACCGCTATAGAGATATTTCAATTAGAGATGCACTGATCGACCGGCCAGGGACCGAAATCGGCCGATTTTCCGCATGCTCAGCCCGGACCGGTGACCGGCCAGTCAGTCTCACGTCTTTCTGATTTCGAGCCGGTCCGTGTTGTTGCCAGCGGCACAGGCAATAACGTCACAGCCACGCTCACAGCCGCATGTAAACATGTCGCAGGCAAAAACGTGAAAACACATTGACCTACTGGAGGATCAACAAAGATCGTTTCCCTGCGCTTGCTCCACTTGCCCGAGCCTACCTCTCTGCTCCATGTACAAGCGTTGAAAGTGATTGCTTGTTTAGCTTGGCTGGACATGGGATAGATGAAAGGAGAAACCGATTATCAGGTGACAAGGCAGAGATGCATCTGTCTGTGAAGAAAAACTTGCAATTAATGCTCAAGTATACAAATGTTGGCAACAAAGAAAAGGTACCTTGTGTAACGCTTTACACAGAGAGGCCAGATAGCTTGCCTGAATGGTTGTAGCCAGGTGTAAGCAAAACTCACGTATCTGATATTTCACAGTGGTTTATTATCAGCGTTGTCGATCCCCCGCACACATGGGGCAGTTTGCAAAACACTCCACTAACAACTGTGTTACTGAACATAAATAAAACAGGGCAAAGAGCAACAGAAATATAACCAGGCTTTACACGCATACATGCGATGATCATAGCTCGCGCTCCGTCTACCGACTGCCCACTCATCAGTGAGGGAGTAAGAGAGAGCGTTCCGCCTTAAAGGAGCAGTAACTAATTCTAGGGTTAGTTTTGATAGTTGATAGTTATTTAATTATTAGCCACTGCACCTATTAATATTTGGAAGAGTTTTGTACACTTCAATGTCGTTCATAGGCTTGCAATCTTTGGACTTTTGTGAGACGAGTAAAAAAGAGAAAAAGGTCAATTTATAAACATAGTAGAAAATGATATCTGTTTTGTTATATAAAGCAACTCATTTTCAGTTAAATGTTATTTCTACCTCTTTCCAGTCACAGAACACTTTCCAGTCACAGAATTTTGAGAGTTGTTTAAGTGAGAGAAGATCCTGTAACTTAGTGCAGTTTGGGGGAAATTGTAATGTTTAATAATTCTTTAATTATGAAAATAAAATTTTGCATTGAATAAAAGTAGATTTTTGTTTGTACATGCTGTCAATTATAGTTCTTAGAAAGAAAATTCGGAATCGGCAAAAATCGGTATTGGCAGGTCACACTTACAAAAAAAATCGGAAATCGGAATCGGCCAAAAAAAATTGCAATCGGTGCATCTCTAATTTCACCAAAATGAAGGCTTATCTAGGCTTACTGTAAAGATCATGGGTAATTAGCCAGTTTAACAAACAGGCTGGAAAAACAGTGGGTCTGCCTACACAGTGAATGTCACACTTTGATCAAGTTGTTCAACAGTGGCATGCCGTAGTGAAACGGAGTTAAGCCTAATCAACTCCGTATATAAATCACAGATACCCACTGTCAAAATGTCTGTGACGCAACTGTGCCGCAACGGAGTCAGACTCAAATCTTTCAATTTAGTTTTCCCTCTTTTCACTGTTAGGGGTATCCTAACAGTTATTTTAAAATGCTATAACATTACTTGTGATTATGAAAATGACAAAATGTGAAAGGTTTTCCCGGGCTGCCACACATACGTAATCTGACACTATGCAGTGTTACACTCTTGTTTGCATTCTCTAACACCTGAATCAGCACATCATATTCCTCTTTCTGAGATACTGATCAGACTGCTGGAACATCACCTGATCTGAGCGGACTGGAAACAAATTTAGAAACCGTTTCAATCAGCTAGGAAGGTGGAGAAAGTCTATGTGCTTCAGCGTCAGTATTCATAAACGCATTGTGCTTTATGCAAATGCCAATGTGTCTGTATGTGTGACTACATTAAAAGGACACTATACTGACACGTCATATGAAGCATCTGTTCGTTGGAATGAATGCACGACCAGATTCCATCTAATTAAAACTATACGGGAAAAAATCCCTTATTACCTCTCCTTAGCAAATTAAAACTTGGCACACAGAGAGAGAGAGAGAGAGAGAGAGAGAGAGAGAGAGAAAGCTTTGGAGCTGTATCAAGAGAGCAGAGTGAAAAATCACTGCTCACTGCCAATCAGCAAACAATCTCATCACACTCCATCTCTTCATCAATTGGGTTTGCCCTTGCTTTCCACACTCAGCCTATAGCTCTGCTTTATGGTCTCACTCTCCTTACCCTCTCTCTCTCTCTCTCTCCCCTCTCTGTATGCAGCATGGTGGAGTGCTAAGGCCGCACCTGCCTGTCGAAGTTCTGCTTGTTTAACACAGTGCCCCCAGAGTGTCGTAAACACATCAGCGTTAATGTGTGTGAAGCGAGGAGTGAAACACTGCAAAAGGAACGGCCAATCAGTGCCGCGGGGCTTCCACACATTTGCACATCAGCCACTTCATATGGAGACATGGGAGCGTGTGTATTTATGCATGGATAAGAGAAAGAGAGAGAGAGAGAGAGAGAGAGAGAGAGAGAGAGAGAGAGAGAGAGAGAGAGCATATACCTGAGGAATGAGTGGCTGTGCTGGATATTAGCAGGTATTTTAAAGTGCAAAGCAAATATCCAGGCTGCACAAACCATCTTTTGTTAATCACTAGTTTAACACTACTTTAATTAGCAGGTGAATAAGTGAGAATGAATGAGTGAATTTCTAAGTGAATGAGTGAGCAAAGTGACCACAATGAACAAATATGAATGAATGAATATCAGATCAGCCAGCATGAATGATTGAATGAGTGAATTAATTAATTAATTAATCAATTAATTAATTAATTAATGAGGGTAAATTGGGGAGTGAATGACTGAGTATGAATGAATGAGCGAGTATGAATGAGTGAGTGAGCGAATGAGTAAATCAGTGAGTGAATGACAGAGTATGAATGAGCGTAATGAGTGAATTAGTGAATAAATGAGCAAGTATGAATGATTAAATGAGTAAGTGAGTGAGTGATCGAATGACCAAGGATGAATGAGCGGGTTAATGAGTGAGTGAGTAAATGAATGAAAGAATGAGTGAACAAATAAATGAGTGAGTGGACCAGCTTTACTGATTTTTCATTTACATTTCTTACATATCTAAAACAGACTGCGGGGGGGGGGGGGGGGGGGGATCACTTTATGAAGAGACCTTAAATATCAAACGAACCCTTGAGGAATCATGTGATCACAATGTATATCAGTTTAATCACAGTCTGCTATTTTAATGCCCCACATGAAGTTCTTAGTAATAACCTCAACATTCCTGCAGAGCCTTCTGACAAATTATGATTATTCTTAAAGCCTGATGGATCAGACGTTTCTCATGACTTTGCACTGTGACTAGGGTTACAGTTACACTCATCACTAATTAAACTGAACTGCAATCACTTTATAAAAAAATAGTCTCCTACCAATAGATCCCTTGGAGATGTCTGGCTACATGAGTATGACTAATCACATAGCCAAATACCTCCAAGCGGTCTCACTCTCTTGGCTGAGGAGGTAAAGAGCAGCCCGGTGCAGCTTTTACTTACACACACACACACACACACACACACACAGAGATTTATGATCCAGACAACATGCTCGCAGCCAGCGCCCACAAACATCAATACAATACGTGTTCTTTTCATCCCTATACTAATCAAATCGATTACTGCTGATCCATGCCCCCGCCCCCACCCACAATCAATGAAACATTCATCAAGCAAATGTGTTGTCATGCAGGTGCTCGTCGCCCACTCCTAAATATGCTTGTCCGATGGCGTGCGGTTGCTGGCATTAAGGAACCATGAATCAGGCCTGTGAGCTTTCTGTGGAGTCAGCAAGCTGAGCAGAGTGACTGAATGCATTACGGACTGAAATGGTCAGCAGGAGCGCGGCCAAACCAACACAGCAAGACCTCAATTAAATACGTTCAGTTACAGCTCTTCAGCTGACAAACAGCCTAGTGTTTTAACTGTACAATTCCTTTTATTTGATGAGGTTGCAAGTTGTTTATTGAGCTTTGACAGATGAATATGACTGCATGCAATAATTGTGCTTCAGACCGAGACTGTTTGAAGAACGCTGTATGACTACGTGGGGGGCACGATGCCTTAATGGTTGGTCCGAGGCTGGGGGTTGAATTCCCGCCTCCGCCCTGTGTGTACGCTGTATGACTATGTGGGGGGCACGATGCCTTAATGGTTGGTCCGAGGCTGGGGGTTGAATTCCCGCCTCCGCCCTGTGTGTACGGAGTTTGCATGTTCAACCTGTGCTTTGGGGGTTTCCTCCAGGTACTCCGGTTTCCTCCCCCAGTCCAAAGACATGCGTTGTAGGCTGATTGGCATCTCTAAATTGTCTCGGAGTGTGTGAATGGGTGTGTGTGTGTGTGTGTGAGAGAGAGACAGTGTGCGCGATAGTGCCTTGCAGTGGGTTGGCACCCTGTCCAGGGTGTGTCCCCTCCACCTTGTGCCAGGAGTTCTCTGGGATAGGCACCAGGCTCCCCGCAACCCTGTCTAGATAAAGATAGGTACAGAAAATGGATGGATGGATGAGTATGTACTATGTTAATGCAGCTACATCCTACAAAGGAAAGCTGCAGTAACTACAAGAAACCGAGAATAAAGACTTTTTTTGCTCAGTTTCATTGCTGTCAGAGTTATTTTTAGTGTACCGCTAATTACACTGGGAGAATTGAACAGATCAAGAACCTGCTACAGTAAGATTTTCACACAGCAAGAAACAGGGTCAGAACCTTCAAACTTTGCCCCAAGGTAAAGTTTCCTTTAGTCCTTTCAACCAAATTTCAACCAAAACTGCAATTACAGCCTTTGCCATTCTAAGGCAGAACAGAATATCAGCTTTTCAGTCTATTTAACCTTTTAAACAGTATAAACGCTGCTACTGAGGTGTGAGGGTTGACTAATACTGCGACCACATATCTGCAAGCAGGGTAAAGCATCACACGTGGCTTTAACTTACTTGCATGTAACTTGGGTGAGTACACTAGGGGGTAAACCAGAATTAACAGAAAAGGGAATGTGAGAAAGAACAGTCTCCAAAACAAAGGTGAGTTCAGTGCTTTACTAAAGGAATAAGTCATAGAAGACAACATTGTTTGGAAATGTTCAGAGGATGAAAAAAAATAACCCAAGCCAGTTCTCAGTGAAAGCATTTCTGAAGCGTCTTCACTCATCTGTATTAAGCAGCCTAAAATTTTTAACGGACGACACTTTTAAAAAGTGAATGGGGAGCATGAGCATGTCCCCAGCCCAGAGAAGACAGAAGTATTTGGACGTATTTGGAACAATATTACTCTGAAATCAGCCACTGGCATACCATAGTAGGTCCATAATTGTTCATAATACTGACTGACTGTTACAGCACTATTTATAGAAGCACTTTGGATCTTAGGATGGAGAACACATGCAGATGTGTGTGTGTGTGTTGCGTTTCTACCATTTGTTACAAATGCAGTCATTCTACACAAAATGGTCTTTTAATGTGTGCGTATTTTATATGAGTGCATGCTTTCTTGAAACACAACTACTGAAAAGCAGTTTATGCTTTGTGAAGGAATCAGATTATCTGTGAGTGTCCCACAGAAAAGTAAAATCATGTGAACACCATATTGTATGTTGGTATGACTGATTGAAAGCTGCTGATTTACACCAAGCAGTGTTACCTAATAAATAAACAACAGCAGCACACTGTGCCAACAGCCAACTCCTCAAACTCACACACTACTCTACCTGAGAGTAAAATAAAACACATTTTACTTTTGCCGGGATTCATTTTACATGTAGCATCCAGTTACAATCAACGGAGAATCATCCAACAAGTTACCCACGCATACACAGCAAAAAAGGAAGGGCTAAATTTTCTAACAGTGTAGCACTTTCACCCTCGTAAAACAAACCCTTCAGCTTACAGAAAATACCAGAACTGAATTATGTACAAAAGGTGCTTTCACATATGCAGTGTTTAATTCGCTTGAATCAAACCCTGGAGCGTTCCCCTCTCTGTGCAGTTGCTTTGGACAATCACACTCAGTGCGGACCAAAACAACCAGGCCGAGACAGTCTGAGCGAGGTGGATTTCATCCACTTTCAAGCAAAGACTACAGAGATTCGAGTGAGAAAGCAATTAAACTCTAAACCAACTCAGCTGCATGAAGTGACCCTAATGTGGCATTTTCTTAAATGTTGCATACAGCAAAGAGCCACTAACTGAGCCAAAGGACAGAGCTGTTACACTGTAATCATTTTGATGTGTTCTCTATTTTTAGACATATAAAGGAGAGATTAAACGCTGGATACAATGTACAAAATGTGTTAAACTACCTGTTCATATAATTATTTTGTCAAAAAGTATCAAAAAAGGTCACCCATCCCATACTGCTGAGTACCCATAACATGATACTGCCACCACCATGCTTCATCATGGGGTATTACCAGTTAAAGACCAGGACCTGGGTTCCAGCAAATGTAGTGCTTGGAGTTCAGCCCAAGGAGATATTTTTCTCATTTGACGAGACAATCATTTTCCTCATGCTCTCTGTCTTTAAATGCCACATGGCTTTGACACAATTGGACTCCAGTAAAATCCTAGAGACAGCTTAAAATCACAGCAAACAATATGCATCTGAGTTTGGAGTGTCTAATGCCAAGGATCTGAATATTTATCTAAATATCATTTAGAAAACTGCAAAAACTGAAGGGGTCTGAATATTTTCAGAACCTGTTGTATACTGTGTATCGTCTGAGATTTTTGCCACATCACTACCACTTGCTTTTCTTCGGATACTGGACGTGTCTTTTCTCTTCTATATGGCATTAAAAAGCCTTTGGACACAGAAAGTCTCTGCATATAAAACCAACAACAATACAGAAATAACCAAGAAGCAAAAAGAGAAAGAGAAGCACAACCCATACTAATATACAACCTGCCCCTCACTAAGCACAGATTGACAGCACCCCCTAGCTTTTACAGTGGTCAACTGCATCAACTCACTCACTGTCTCTTGCTCAGTCATGCACACACATACAGCCTTACTAAATGCTCTGATATAGGGTTTTCTTGAGAGCAAGAGTGTACACAGGTGTGTATGCTGCTGCTCTAAAAACAAACCTGTGGAACAAGCCTATGGGCAGGACATCGCAGCAATCTGACAGATACAAACACACATTTTGCTTAACTGAGAGGACCATCAACAGACAGTTACAAATGCTAAACATAAATCTAACCCTGACCTTAATCATAGTAAGCAAAACAAACCTTTTGACCTTGTTTTTGTAAAATAAGTTTTTAATATCATTTTCCTTGTGGGGACCAGCCAAATGTACTCACAAGAACAAAACTGTCAAATCAAAAACAAGCCATGGAGTGTAAAATGACAGTGACATGAATGACAAAGACACTAGATTTAAAAGTACCTCTAAGAGAAGTGAAGGTTCTGGGGGTTTTAGGTAAGTTATTGAGTTACTAGCACAGGCCCAGATATTATAGACTCATTAACAATCAAGCACAAATTACAGTGTCACAATCTGTACAACAAGCAGTTAAAACAAACACTAAAGCAATAGGTTTGCATTGAAGATATGAGGTATATGTAGAACACATGGAACGTCTGTGTGACAACCATGCATACTTAGTGAAGACACTCCATCACTGGGATTTATAGAGAAATCGCTTTTTATGCTTTTAAAACTGCATACATTCACTGTGGTGGCTTTTTTTCTAAGGAAACCGACTAGTAGGTTGTACCAGGCTTCTTGAAGAAATGTCTACAGTTCAGTGCAAGTAAAATCTCAGGCAGGCTTGAGGATGTTTTTATCGGAGACATGGTCTATTACTTAGTATGGTCGATTACTTAAAATAAAACAAGTTCTCTGTAACACTGAATGTTTTGCGAAAATAAAAAATGAACCAGAAACCCTATTTTTTCTTTCCTGACACACTAATGGAGCAGGCATAAAACAGGAATATGATGCAAAATGAATATATTATATATACACATATTTTATATATATATATATATATATATATATATATATATATATATATATATATATATATATATATATATATATATATATATATAAAAATGTAAAACTAATCCAGTGTGAATAGGGCTAGTATAAATTTATACTAGACTGAAACCACAGAGACACTCCACTTTACAATAATTATATGACCCAACCTCTCAATGTCAAACTAAGAGCTTTAAACAGTGGGAATTCAGGAGACAACAATAAATCACAATCTTTTTTCCTCAAGGCTCATGTATTAGTATAGTGACTGCACAACAGCTGTTTGTTTTCTATAACAGACAGCGCTTTAGTGAGGAGGAAGGATTGAGAGATCTTCATTTATAAAGAATGACATGGATGGGAAAAGGGATTCCTTCACCCTATTTTCATTTAATAACATCTCTCATGTGTTCTGCTATCACCAAAACACTCTTCTCTGCAGCAACAATCACCACTTGATATGCTTCAGGCTGGGTTTTCGTAGCCATCTATTTCATACTCACCACAGGTAAACTCCATACTTTATTTTGATAGCTAGTTAACTATAAAACAATCGGTAAAACGAATAAAGCACATTTCTTTATGTTGAGAGTAATGCCCTCTGGAAAATAACGCATTCAGACCCTTCTCGCCTTAGAACCACAACCCCCGAGTATGGCTTATAGCTGTGACAGTGATTGCAATTCAGTGTGGAACAAGTACAATGCACTGATGAAAGTGAAATGGCAATGAAAGCGCAATCCAGTGAAGGTTGTCTGACTGGGCATCACATTTCACATTTTCCCTGACTGCTTTTCAATATGGCATGGAATCTTCTCCATAGTCATGACTCTGAACATAGATGTCAAGGAAACTGGAAGATGAAAACAGCAAGGAAGTCTCTTCAAGTGGCCACTTGTATGACGTAGGTGGTATAAAGTTCCAAGTCATAAGGGGAAGTCAACCAGGGAACAGTAAACACCAATTGGAAAACATAGGAAGTGAAAGTAAAAGAGGCAGGGCTCTGCCTGTGCTGTGATGGATGCAAGACTGCTAGGACAGTCACAGTAGATGCAGGACACACAAAACATTAGTATTTGGTGAATAAAGGGTGGATAGGTAAGGCACACTGAAAAGTGTTTAGCAGGTAGAGAGTTTGCACCTGTGAGAGTCGCACTTAGTTCTCCTAATCACCTCATTCAGAGTGCACAGAGCAACATTAACCTACTTCTACTCATGAATGCAGAACATTTTCAGAAGTGTCACAATCAGGAGTAGAAATGCACCAATGCAATTTTCCTGATTTTGATGTGATGCCTACATCAAAGCTCTGAAACTTTGCCAATTCTGGGCCCATTTACAGTTTACAAGTCCTTCCAAACCCCAGATCGACGGTGCCATTTTAAACCCGAATTCTGCACTACACACAATTCTTTTTGCAAAGAAGGAAGTACACTGATTTATCATGTTTCTTTACTTTGAGAACAATGAGTTGTGTTTGAATGCAATCTTCACTCAAACGTATTCCGTCTCCATACCGCAACATCACATTCTGAAATGGGAAATAAAATTAAACCAATCACATTATTCAACAACCAGTGCCAGGAGCATTTTGCTTCCACACACATGTACCATGAGTTATCAAACCCCAGACTACCATTTTCAGGTGGACAAGTGATCTGTGTTCTGTACAGCACCTGGTTACAAAAACAGCTTCCCTACTCAACCAAATGTACCCAACACTGTGACCCGAGTCTGAGGAAAGAAGCTTGGGTAGCTTATTAGTGAGCTATTTTAAGACAATTTGTCCTTTGTACATGTGATGAGGCATTCACTTGTCTAGTCTACTTGTGTAGTGGGCAACAACAAAACACTAACAGCCCAGATATAAAAATCTGCTTATCCCATGCTACCCATTTGCCCACCCAGGTACTAATACATGTTCACATATACTAAATGGCTAAAAAAAAAAAAACTTTGTTAACTGTGTGTGCAACAATTATTGGCACCCTTATGAATTCATATGAGAAAAATATATCTGAAGTGTATTCCCATTGATATTTTACATTTTTTAGTACACCTGGGTGACTAGGAACAGGAAACTGTTCAACCATGAATTCCTGTAGAGTTTTTTTGTCAATAAACACCAGAGGTGGTTTCGGCACACACATAGAGGTAAGCCATATGGAAAAAGTACCTCATGTCCACGGTTAAATATGGTGGTGGCTCTTTAATGTTTTGGGGCTGTTTTTCTGCCAGAGGACCTGGACATTTTGTTAGGATACATGGCATCATGGACTCTATCAAATATCAACAAATATTAAATGAAAACCTGACTGCTTCTGCCAGAAAGTTTCAAATGGGCCATGATTCGATCTTCCAGCACGACAATGATCCAAAACATACATCAAAATCAACACAAAAATGGTTTACTGACCACAAAATCAAGGTCCTGCCATGGCCATCCCAGTCCCCTGACTTGAAACCCATAGAAAACCTGTGGAGTGAAGAGGAGAGTCCACCAGCGTGAGCCTCGAAATTTGAAGGATCTGGAGAGATTCTGTATGGAGGAATGGTCTCAGATCCCTTGCCATGTATTCTCCAACCTCATCAGGCATTATAGGAGAAGACTCAGAGCTGTTATCTTGGCAAAGGGAGGTAGCACAAAGTATTGACTAAAAGGGTGCCAATAATTGTTGCACACCTATATTTAACAAAGTTTTTTTTTTTTTTTTAATAAACCTGTGTTGTGTTTGCAGTTGTTTGATATCCATGAGAGTATATTTTTTGTGTGTGAATTTTTTGAACAAAAGATCAAAAGGTTAAACAATAAAGACAATTTTTCATAGCCTTCATTGTTCATATTTACCAAGGGTGCCAATATTAGTGGAGGGCACTGTATATGTGGGCCTTGGTACAAAATTGTAAGCACACAATTGTTTAGAACGTTTTTGTATGCTACAGCATTACAGTTTCCCTTCACTGCCCCTGCCCCTGCGCACAAAGCAAGGTCCACCAAAGACATGGTTTGCCAAAGCTTATGTGGAAGAACTTGAGTGGCTCGAGCCATGACCTCAACCCCACTGAACACCAACTTCACACCAGGCCTTCTCACGTGACATCAGTGCCCGACCTCACTAATGTGTGTTTGAATGGACACAAATCTCCACAGCCATGCTCCAAAATCTAGTGCAAAGCCTTCCCAGAAGGCATTTCTAAGGCATTTCTTAAATGAAAATGACTCCTGGGTGGTGTGCGAGACCGCAGGAGAGAGCAGAGGTATGTCTGAGTCAGTGAGCTAACTGAGCCATAACTCAGATTTACTGTAGGCTCACTAAGCTTAATCTGTCCCAGAACATGAAGAGTACAGTTGAGCTTAACTAACCTCCTCAGCCTCCTCAAACTGCCTACTCAGTCAGGCTCTAATGGGTGCTCTCTCTTTCTCTCCTCTTGTTTCTGTCCACCTACCCTTCATAAACATTATCATGCATGTAAATGATACAGACAGACATACGAGTTTAAAAAAAAAAATTTAAAAAAAAATAAAATAAAAAAAATAAAAAATAAAAAAAAACAGGGTTTTGTTAATTTGGTAATACAAATCAGTTTGTAGGCTTGACTCTGCTCTTCACCCTTTGAGATTAACTATACAGCTGAGGTAAAGCAATTAACACAGTGCATTAGGTAGCGCTATCGATCTAGTACACTTCAACCCTATCAGCCCTACTAATCAGCCATCTATTCCACTGACATTTTCAATACAACAAACAGAAAGCCTGTTTGTGCTTCTCGGGCCTCTGGAAAAACCACCTGCCAAAATCTTATTCAGAAACAGACAAAGAACCCACAGCGACGTAGCCTAAACAATAAACATGCATTTTCAAAATGCAATCCATCAATGCCGATTACATTTCCTTGCTTCCTCCTCAGTCCTGATGTACACTTCTTCCCTCTTGATTTGCTTCCCTTAAGTAATCTCCCTCTCGTGCGCTTGTTCTGGCAGAGATTCCTGCCGTACTGTTTTGCTGCACACAGTAAAAGAAGGAGAGCAGAAATGGAGTCGTGAGCCCGGGCTCGCCTGCGAGCTGTTGTATATTACTGATGTCGTTATTATTATTTATAAAGACTCATAAAGGCTGGGGGTAAACTGGCCATGAATCAGCTCAGCCCCGGAGGCACAGCGAGGCCCGACACCTCTTATTTCTCACACCTTACACAAACACAACCCATTTTCATTCATCATGCCGGCACAGCCACAGCACCACACACCCTTCTATATTTCTTGCCCTGCAGTTCCCCTCTGATATCTGTGCGCCGGCCGTCTCGTGCTTTCTCTCCATCCCCCAAAACCCTTCGTTCCCTCAGCTCCTGTGCCGGGTCGTATCCGCAGGGGTGGCTGGGAGAAAATGGAATGTGTGATTAACCTGTACCCGGTGCAGCTCCCTAACCTGTGGGACATGGACAGCATGAAAGGGGTCCTTTCACCAGCTGCCCGAGATAAGTGCCTGAGGAAAATAGCCATGTTATTACAGCTCTGCCACTTTATGCCATAGAGAAAGGGGGCTTATTAGCATGCAAGTAATTGAAGTGTCTTTTCTTGCAGCCTGTTGGCTATTTTTCTTGATTATTCACTGTAGGTTTTTTTGCCCATTTTCCACTCGCACTCATTCTTTCAGAGCAAGGAAGGTAGCCATTAGCCTAAAGTAAGATAAGCCATCTTGGGCAAAGAAACATTTACTATACAGAAATCTTGAAGGTTGCCAGACGTATCTCAGTTTTGAGCAGTTCTCCTGTTGCTATGAAAAACATAGGTGCTGTAATACAAAGCTGGTTAGCTGTAGACTGAACGTGAAAATGGTTCATAACATCGAGACACTGTATTATCTAAAGTTCAGTTTGTGTAAAATAAACACAATATTCCAATTGTGTTTACTGTATTTGTATTATACACCATTACATGAATTTATTTTAGATGATTATTAGTGGGCTAATGAGTTTTTGATTGCAACCCTACACCGGTTGTAGCTTATACACATGCACAAGCTGCCCAAAGTTCGCATGTGAATTAACATTCATTTTTTCACAGCTCTGTGTTAATATTTGCACGTTTACTTACTCTGCAATTACTTTGAAAGTAATATTTATTCAGATAGTTACCTGGTTGTTGATACCAAACATCACCTCCTGCCACCTAAACAGGCAATCCATATTAACACACAAAAAGGTAAAGCTGCCCTTTTTATTTAAATTGTAAACACCAATGTGTTCTGTGTTACCTTTATAACCTAAACAGAAGTTATTTATAAGACAATCTAATAATGAAACCATGCACATGCCGTAGTGTAGGCTGTCAATAGAGTAGCAGGCTCAGAGTTTTTAAATGTCGCCCAAAGTTTCGATTCGCTTAAACGAGTCATTTGAAAAAGTCAGAATCACTTTAGGAATTTAGTATAAACTTGGAAGAGATGTGGGAATGAGCATGCCCAGTTTAAAAGTCTGTCCAACAGTCAGTCAATCATATTAAAATTGGGAAGCGGTCTAGCTTATAGATTGATTTTTTACACCATGGTGGGGAACAGCAGCATTTTATTAGTGCACGAGTCCCAATAAATTGGCTCTGCCGTTGCCTGTGGTTTGTGGCAGATGGAGATACGAGATGCTAAATATGTAAGCTAATAAAATTTCATACAGTCTCAGTGTAGGTTTATTTCTAGCCTATATGAAGCCCAGAAGAGTAAATGTCTTTTTGTAGGTTTGGGTTCAGCAACCTAGGATGAAGATCCATATTGCCCTTCAGCATCTGTGTTCAATAGTACACAACTGAATCTTGATTCCAGAGGGCATCTTGACTGACCACATGCAACACAGAGTTAACAGTCAGTCAACAAGTGAGGTTTGAAGGCCGACTTCACCAGTTCCTCATCCATTTCCCCAATGGCACTAAGCCTACAGGCGAGACCCAGGCCAGGAAATTTCTGCTTTTGAGATAACTCAGAGAAAGCTGATGCTGCAAAGTCTCATCTCTCCAATATCCATAATGCAACAACCTGGAGGGGAAAAAATATACAATCTATTTGTTCAGGGTGTAATGATTCAGTAGTAAGGCAGGCTTTCACACCATTTTGCTCACATTTGCCTCTTTTTTTTTCCCTCCTTCTTCTTTTTTTTTTTTTTTGAGTTCAATTCAGATTTAGCAGCGCATGAGTAAGAACAGATTTATTTTTTTTTGATAAACTAAAGCGTATATTGATTAAGAAGCTTGTCACACGGCAGGTGGCCTTTTATATTTTTGTAGCAACAAAGATTGTTAGCCGCAAAACTTTTGAGCTTTTCAACTCATTGAAAATCACTGAAAAACCATTGAAACAGTGCCGCTGTTACTTCAGACAGCTTTCAACTATAATGTTACTACTCAAGTGCACCATCACACAACATTTACACACAGCATGCAAAGCAAAAAAGGGGTATGCAGAAAACACGACACAGCCAAAGACATTCGGCTACGTTTTATAGAGGATGCATCACAACAGGCTTTAGATAATCATTGAGAGATTTTGCATTATTCTAATGCACCAGGTGATTGAGACTGCTTTATAAATAAATTAAAAATTAAAAATAAAAATAAAAACAAACCTCGAACTGACCCCGTCAAAAGACAGGCAAACCTGGTACTGTATGTGTACTAGCACTTTGAGATTTTTTAATCTTATTAGTTATTATTTAACATGTCTGCAATGTTGCATTAGAAGTAATATTTTATAAATTCTTTCAAACATTTATTAATTAATTTTTTCAAGTAATAGTAGTCACAGTAACATCTAGACATGTCACCAGCTTGAGGAACACGGCCAGCTGATAGTCAGTCTGTACAGAGTATTTTAGGAAAGCTAGTCTTTAAAAACAAAAAAAATAAAGGGTTTCTAGTTAATGTTTCATCACACCTGGCCAAATCAATAATAAATCTTTTTCTCAAGTTAGGAGTCACCAGCGCTCTGATCCGACCAAGCGTAATTTCTTCGCTTGAAGAATGTGGTTTCTAGCTATAAACAATGCAGAACACAAAATTACTGCTAAATAATGCAGTTACTGCCCAAAATCTAAATAGCGTGTGAGCTGTGAATGTACTTTCAAATTCAATTCAAACTTTGTGACAGTTCTATATGGCACAGAGTGTAGGACTGAATTAACGACAAACAAACTTTGCGATCGTATACTGTGGTAGTGTGTGTTTATAATTATTTGTACTCTGTTCTAATTTTTTATATTTCTATAATATTTCACATCATACTTGGTGTAAAACAGGCTTAACGGTCCCAGCTAAATTTATCAGGCTAAAGTAAGTCTGAGTTTGACAGAATTCATGAAATTCATTTTCAATTTTGCAAGTCTGCCAATCTAAATATGCAGAAATTCACACGTATAATGCTTTAAAAAGCAAACCTGCCAGGTGCACCCCTGAAGCAAGCGATGCGGTGCAAGACCTTTCATCTGTCAAGACTCTAAACTTTTGATTAAAACTCTAATTAAAAAGTCCTTAATTGTAATAATAACCAGACTGTCTAAAGTTAGTGTCTTAGGTTCCATTCAGTTGTTCTAGCATTACAGCACACAGTTACACCTTTCAGCATGGGGTGTAGGAACAGCTGTGCACACTTCACACCATAAACACCATCGCCACCAGGCAGTTAGTGAAAGTGATGGGGTGAATAGGGGCCAGTGGCATCAGGAAACCAGGGGATTCAGACATAAACAAACACTATTACCACTCAACAGCTTCACTACGAGAGGTCTTCAGCAGACAAGGGCTTAGCCGATAATGCCACTGACCTCGTCTCTGATGTTTCCTCCCTGCTATGTGAATAAACCCTCCGCGAAGCCATTTATTTGCTTTCTGCACACAGAAGTGGAGCCTATTGACGAGGAATTTAACTAAAGTTACAGATTTTAATGATTCCCCATCCTCTAGGGTGTTAAAGGTTAATACGCAGAATTTCCCTCCATCAATAGGATTACGTGGCATTGGCTGACATTGTTCACACAGGCTGCACTCGGTGGCCTTTAACCAGAAATGCTGAGCTAGTTTTACTCCAAAGGCAAGTTAATAATGACGGAACATATTTTCAGGGTGAACAAGAAAAAGCACTTATAAGCACATCAAAACATTCTTGTGTTTGTCCATGTCAAGTTCACATGAACTCCGAGGCCCAGAAGCACTAATCTTCAGGCTGTGTGTGGTGTAGGCTATACGCTGGGGTCAGATGCTGATTTGCGTCTCATGGGTGGTGCAACTGCAGTGTCAGATTAACATGCTACAGCAGCCTAAACCAGCGATTCTCAATTCCAGTCCTGGGGACCCACTGTCCTGTATAGGTTACAATTTTAAAATAGCAAAATATATAAAGTTTGGTACTAAAGGACTATTTAACTGAACTGCTGTAGGCACGTTTGCACCTACTGTCCCATTTACTACGAGTAACCCAGACGCATCCATAACTGGAGTGTTTAACAGATAACCTTAAAAATTTATTAAGTGTTTTTCTTGGACCATGTCTTTCTATAGTTGACCAAGCATTAAACTCATCACATGTACAGTACTGTGCAAAACTTTTAGGCACATGCAAAGAAATGCTGTAGAGCAAAGATGCCTTCAAAATAATGAAAGTATATGTTTCTACAGTTTTTTAAAAAATTACCATAAAGAGCAGTAAACAGTAGTAAATGAAAAAGTCAATATTTGGTGTGACAAAAAATAAATAAATAAATAAAAATAGTGGTCTCCGGTACAATTTGTGCAGTTTTATAAGGAAATGAGGTAAGTTTTATTGAGCATCTTGCAGAACCAGCCACAGTTCTTCTGGAGACTTTGACTTTCGCACTTGCTTCTTATTTTTGAAGCAAAACCCAGCAGCCTTCATTGTGTTTTTTTTGTCTGAAAAGTGTCTCTTACGTAATATGCTGCTTTCTTTAATGACATACAAACATTTTTCTGTAACATTTCATTTTGTGCTAGAAAACTAATCTGAAATGTTTTTTTTGTACTGACTTGATAATGTAGAAGTCATAAAATAAAAAAATCTATAACAAAGCTTGTACTAAAAAAAATTAGGGTGCCTAAAACTTTTGCACAGTACTGTACATCTATGCAGGATTTCATCCAGATCTCTGAATTGTCTAGGTGACTTTAGCAAGGGAAAAGAGGAGGGGAAATTTTTTTTTTTTTTTTTTAACCAAAGTAGAAGTAACTGCTTTCAGAAACAAACATACATCTTTCACGTCCTTTCCCCTTCAGTGAATTGGTTTTTCCACTGGGTAACGCATCCGTGAGTTCAGAGTTTTTCAGGTGTCGCCTCATTGCCATAGCGAGGGGTCAAAAACTGACAATGTCATGACTAGACTGTAGATATCAGCACATCTGAAGTTCTACTACTGAACTTATGAAGTAGTTCAACTGCTGAAATGGCCCTCATATGAATGGTGAAACATCACGAAGATCACACCAAATCCAGTTTACTTGCACTTCTACCATTAGACACTCCAGCATCTTGTCTGAACATACAACTGGATGTTCAATAGCACTCAACAACTCATCAGTAAATATCCACTTACAGACTTTCTAAAAGGCGCAACCAACTACTGTTCTAAGTTCTTTAAATGCAGCAATTAGGATACGTGGATGTAAATCTGTATGAGGATCAAGGGGATGTGAGCAAAATCCTTCAACACCAGAGCAAGCTAGCACTGGCTTCCCGAATTAATATTTCAGAAAGGCAGAATCTTCTATAAGTGGAGTCCACTTCAGTTCTCATCTCTCTCCTCCAGCAGTCCATGTTGCCTGGAAACTGCCTTAATGGCACATCCATTTCAATATCTTTTCATATGTATTCCGTATGTATTATTCAGACATTTAATATCTTTGCAAACTCCCTCTGGGTAGTTAAGAGTCCCAGACTCGGCCCTTATTTTGTTATCCTTCCTCTGTGCTTCTCCCTTGCTCTCTGACTCTCTCCAGGGAGAAGAGAAGGTCACATCTTGTGTACCTCCTCTCCTCAAATCCTGCTTGTATCAAAGCCAATGGAATGAGTGTGTGTGTGTGTGTGTGGAGAGAAAGAAATGTAGTTATGGGGTTGAGAAACGCCTTGGCTAAGATTAAGAGTAGAGAAAAGAGTCCAATAACAATGGACGTGGAGCAAAATGTATGGCAGTGCATGGGAGAATGGAGGGTGTGGTGCAACAAAAACTTGTTATTGATTTACGTCCGTGTATTGAGGATGGAAATTGTTCTACTGAGTTAAGTAGAAACGTCTAATACATGTATAGTTTCTCCTGAGAACCGAATTCTTTAAGGACTGCTGAGTGTCACATGCGAAAACCGAATCTCAATAAAACAGCGTTAATTGCCAGGAGTGATTAGGAAAAACGACAGAAGCGGAGAGACAGAGTAATTATGATCCGTCTTCGTCACCATCATTAGCGGTGTGGGCCTCTTCACCCTGCCATCTTTCTTTCTTCCAATGTAGTCACTGTTGCCATGGTAAACCAAACTCGAATCCCATTTGCCTCTCAGCACGACCCAGCTGTTCACCGCAGAGGCAGACAGAGGGAAAACACACACACACATGCACACAAACACAAAACTACCATTTTGAGCAACTGTATCCTTCAACAAACTCTTCTTTTTGACTTTTTTTTTTTTTCATAGAATATGCTATACTGGCCAACAATTGACAGACCTAGCTTAATAAGAAACACACAAGATTCATTAGAAATCAGAAACTAGTCACAGCCTTATATACAATTTAATGAGTACTAAACAAATCCAATGTTTCAATGTTTTATTCCCAGGTTTTCAATGGAGTCCCTCCATGATTTCACGATTTTGCGATCATGGAAATTAACGCAAAATCAAGCAAACTCCGTAATATTCAGAGGAGCTTGCAATTTTTCAAAATTACTGCAGATTTTCCGTAGATCTGGGCCAAGATGCAGGACGTGACATCACCACAACGCGCATTTAGCCAAAGCCCTCTTCGATTCACATGCGTCGAACATGAGTACACCTAAAAGGTCTCATTTACCAACAAACAGCACTGCGAAAGACCGTGCAAAACTATTTCGTGCAAAACTATTCTGTGCAATTGCAATTCAAGTAGTTTTCCACAAAAAAATAAAATAAAAGCAGCACAAAAACCTCGCAAATTGCATCGCAAAGTTTGAAAAAAGCCGCAGCAAAATCAAGCATTTTTGGCCGCAACGATAACAAAAAAAATAAACCTACGCGAAATCCTGACAAGACTGTTCAATTTAAAAAATCCTTTGGCTCAGCAGCTAATACATTTCCTCTATGTAAAAACCTCCATATCATTTGACTCCACTAATATAAGGCTTTTATACCAGAGCACTGCTGAATTTTTGCTCATTTGGTATAACAGCAGCTCCAGCAGCAGTTCCAGCTGTAAATCAAATTACAGGTTTAAATATTACATTATTAATACGTCGTTAATATGTTATTGTTTATATAGTAATAACTTATAACTTGCGACTCATGGATATGGTGAAGTTTTCTGTAAGGAGGCATTTAATTAACATTTATGGAAGGAGTCTCCATTGTCAGTGTTGAGCAACGGTCAGTAAGTTTTACACCATGAGAAGTCTTCAGGGCAGACCAGATGACTTGCTGCTTTACTAAACTGCATTCAGTTTAGTAGAGTGAAAAAAAAGAAGCTTGTGAGGGAACAACTGTGTACAGCTGCTATAGTGTAAGCGACAGCAGGAAGTAACCTGTCTCACAGACTTCCTAAAGCACTACGTATAAAATTAAATGGATAAAATGCAGGACATGTCGTTCTTTAATAGTAAAAAGTAAAAATTGTAATCGCTGGGAAACTGCTGTTTTACACAGGGTGTAAAACAGCAGGGTGTAATAGCAAAGTGTTATAAAAAATAACACTTTGCTATTAGAAAATAATCAACTTCGGGGTGATAACAGTAACTCAGCTTCATGTCGGACTGCATCACACCAACCCACTGCTGGCTGTTTATCTATAACAGCACACCCTGTAATGTTTTATTCCTTACAACCTTATTAGAAAAATGGTTTATTTGTAATCCATATTAACACTCCAGTTCTTTATGGAATTAAATTTGTGCCAAAAGTATTGAACGTAACTTCAAGAAACAAAAATATATAGTGAGAAAGAAGAAAAACACTCTGAAAGGGAAAACAGTGAACCCAGTGGCAAAAATTTAACATTGTTAAAAAAGAATGCTTTTTATTTGAAGACAGTTTTCTAAGCTTCGTTTTCGCTAACGATGGTTTATGAATGCGCTGCCACGGTTTTCATTTACGCTTTCAAACCTTTCGTTTACGCTCCGCAAGTTTACGTTGGCCATTCTGGCACAAATCTCACATGTGGGCGGGGCTTAACAGCGCTTTACTCTCATTGGCTAGTGAGATTTGGATTGGCAGCTTGAGTGTCCAGCTAAGGAGGAGGAGGAGGATGACAATGATGCCGCTCTGAGCCGCTCCTGAGAGCTCATCTGGAAACAAATAAACCTCAAATATTAATTATGAACCAATATACTGACTAAGTAAGTAATTTACACTACAAAGTACAAACACTATAACTATACAGAGATCCGCAACCAGAACGCTCTCCAAAATTCCCCGACACTGAAGTCTCTACTTCCTGGTCAAGGGGGCTGTCCATCCAAATCTCACTAGCCAATGACAGTAAATCACTGTTAAGCCCCACCCACATGTGAGATTTGTGCCAGAATGGCCAACGTCAACTTGTGGAGCGTAAACAAAAAGTTTGAAAGTGTAAATGAAAACTCGAGCAGCGCATTCATAAACCATGACTAGGGAAAACGAAGCTTAGAAAACTGTTAAAGAATGCTGTTCATTTGAGGACCATGTTAAATTTTTGCCACTGAGTTCACTGTTTTCAGTTTCAGAGTGTTTTTCTTCTCTCTCACTGTATATATTTGTTCGTTTCTTGAAAAGTTACATTCAATACTTTTGGCACAAATTTAATTCCATAGTTCTTCAGACACACCACTTACACCACCATGCATTTCTCAGTCTATTTCAATAACCGGTACACTGTCTATCAAGCATGGAACAGACAGGAAGTGTATTGTGAAAGACACAAGACAATACCCCATATTACCTGTAAATGTGTAATGATGTGTTTAGGGATGTGCCAATCCAATCCTAGGTGTCAGTTCTGGGACTAGTATCGGATCCGACTGAACATATTTTCCAATCCATGTCGTGAACATGCATTATGATTACACACACAAGACAAGTGTGAACTGCTTGACTCTATGTATGAAGGCATGTCGCCGTTGCACCGCTCATGTTTCTGATATCTTAGCAACAAAAGCTTACAGAGGGTCATTAGAATCTGGTATCAGATATCAGCCAGCACTCAAGTGTGTGCCTAGCTGTGCTGTCCTCTCAACGTTTTCTTTCAAGTTAATACTGTGTCAATCAATTCTGTGCCATGGAGGGCCACAGGCATTACCCAACAGCACTCCGCCCCCCTTCAAAAACATGAAAAAGGTTTGAGACCATTTTAGGCTTGCCACTAATTTCACCACACGTGCTATGACTTTCCTTATAGCCTACAAGATAAGCTCACACCTATTAATCACTCAGGGTCAGCTAAAGTCTTCCACTGGCTGGGGCTTTTGCTTTAAGGGTGAATAATAGCTTGGTTTGCCCTGGGAGAGCGAACACGGTAATAATCGTGAGCTTTCAGTGGTTTGTTTTAAAACCACAGCCTTGAGGTGTAGGTTGTAATTACACTGATGATCAGCTTTAATGAAGTAAAAACACTGTTATTTTGAGACCAAGTGTTTTCATACCTGTGCTACTTATCAGGACCGAAATATGAAGTATATGTTTCATATTTCAGGGCTGAATATAATATGGTATTTTCTCTGGAATGAATGAGTGTAAAATCCTAAATCCAAATGCACACAATGACCCACAATATAGAGTCAGTACTCCACAATCAGAAGAATTATCAAACACTGGCTTCCGATCTGAACCAGTGTCAGTTATATTCTATAGCCAGCTTAGTCAACCCAAAATAAAGCATCATTCAAACTTCAGATTTCAGCAAGATATTTGTCTGAGCAGAGAGGGAAATAACATGCTCTTGGTGCTTCAGAGGACATCCATCTGGCTTATGCAATTAGAAAACCCTGTTATCATGGCTCATCCATTCGCACAGGCTCAGACTATAGGACCGTCTGCATGAAATTACCATGTCAATGTATGTAAATCTCAGGCTTTCGACATAGAGTTAGACAATGGGCTATAGCCATGTGACCTCCGCTCTTCGTAAGCCTTGATTTGTTTTGTCTACATAAAGACTCCAAATTAGCCTGTCGTCTTAAGCAGAGCGTTCCTGAAATGCTCAATTTGAATAATGCACAAGGTTAACTCAACGGGTTCAATCAATTTTAGGCAAACCCATAAACTCTCACTCATCCTTGTATAATAATAGGAAGACAAACCTGCTCCAGAACGTCACTAAAATATATTATTCGTTGTTACGTCATGTTCCTTCACCAGTAGTTAGAAATTAATAGTGAATATACCTGACAAACCAGTACATCTCATATGCACTCAGAGATAATTTAAGCCAGGCAACTTTGATGAGCTGCCATCTAATCAAGTGCAACCATTCAGGTAATTAATCAATCTAACAGAGCTTGAAAGAAAATGAAAATAACAACAATAGCACTTCTGCTTAACTGGAGCCGACTGCCTGGTGTTAGGTGCTACTTTTCTCTTTAATTGAGAGTGAAAGTTCATTAAGAAATTCACGTTAATGTTTCATTCACTTAGCCAATTAACCCTGTACACTCCTTGTGGGCCACAATGCGTTATATAAAGCTTTTCCGACTACATTTAATGAAGGTGTGATTCGACACTTACTCTAGACATTAATGAATTAGGGGGAGAAAAGGGACGTTTCCAAAGGAAGAATCAATCAGCTTAGTCTGGCGACGTCCATGAAAACCGAACAAGGTGACATGTCTCAAGAGTAATACGGCTTAGCCTATTCTTTGAACGCCATGTGCAAAATGAAATGGAGCTTAAGCCACATTTCAAAATCTAGAAAGCTATTAAATAAAAATAATATGGTATGGGAGTGTGGAAAAAATGCAGTAGTGTTTTTCATTTCATTGCACAAATCGAACAGCATCACAAACAGCCTCTAACTCGCACTCACTTTTGAACATAACTGAGAAAAAAAATCTACAGCTGAGCAATGATTCCATGAGTTAAACAGATGCCCAAATCTGTTTGTGGATGTGGATGTATATGAGCATATGCAGCATTAAAATCCGTGCAGAATTAGATTATGTTTTAGCATTATTCCACCTCACTGCCTCACTATTCTCTGAAACACAATTACCAAAGCCTTGTCCATGGCAAATAAAACCGTGAACAGCCCCATAAATTAGCAAAATGAGTTTAAACAATAATTTAATACAATTTCTGCCTTCTTTTACTTTTGTTACTCCAGATGCTGGCATGTAAGCAATCAAAGTAATGGAACATTACAATCTAATCTAAAATGCACCTATAGCTGTTCTTTCTGACACACCTAGTCATCATGAGGAGTGAAGCAATCTGGAAGATTTAGGAGGATGTACCGGCCGTCGTAGATGCGATGACACACGACTCTCAAACCATTAAACTCCTGTTTTACAGCTTCATCCTGATGAACTCGCCGGAAGGGTTCATGTTCGGATCACCTCATCTCCAGGCCTCTCGCATCTCCCTCCATTAGTGTGTAATGAGCAACATGATTTAAAATTGCTGTGATTAGACGGAGATGCATCGTCCCCCAGTAAAGCATGTGCCCACTACACCAGGTCGAGGGGAGGCTTCATCTACACCATTGTGTTGACTGATTACATGCTACAATGAATCATATGGTGCATAATGTTTCACATACAAGGCAGTGACATGAAACATAGACATACATACATTTATTGCAGTTCTATCCTTCATAAGGACTGCAGATGCAATCTCCAATTCCAATGAAGAGTTGGAGAATCTTAAATATCTATGGCAATGATACTTCTTCAGTAAATGCTAAAAGGCACTGAATCATTATTCGTCTTGTGTAGACTGTATAATTAAGCAAGACTGGCTCAATAACACAGTTAAGCATGAGTCACTCATCACATTGGGATAAAAATTCTGAGGTTGTACCAATCACACAATTTTCCCAATAATAATAATAATAATAATAATAATATCATCAAATGTTTTAATAAATGGACATAAAAGAGGCAGGATCAACAAACAGGGAACTAATGTAAAGAAGGTAAATACATTTATTTAAATAAACTCAACCAATTCAACTCAAAATGTGTATGTCTAGCCCAAATAAGCCAAAATGTATTTAATTGTTTTTCCTAAACTAAGACCTTGGGGTAGCCTATATAAAATATTAAGAATTTTAAATATTAAGAGCATAAAAAATATAAAATATTAAATATTAAGAGCATAAAAATTCTCCAAGGATCACAGCTGGAGAATTGCAGAAGTTAGCTGTGTCTCCAAAGCTACAATCGGAAGTCACCACAAGTTGTTTGGAATTGTCTCAAGAAAAAAGCCTCTACTCTCATCCAAAAACAAACTCAAGCATCTTCAGTTTGCCAGACAGTACTGGAACTTCAAATGGGATCGGGTTCTATGGTCAGATGAAACCAAAATCGAGCTTTTTGGCAATAAACACCAGAGGTGGTTGTGGTGCACACAGAGAGGTAGCCATATGGAAAAGTACCTCATGTCCACGGTTAAATATGGTGGTGGCTCTTTAATGTTTTGGGGCTGTTTTTCTGTCAGAGGACCTGGACATTTTGTTAGGATACATGGCATCATGGACTCTATCAAATATCAACAGATATTAAATGAAAAACCTGACTGCCTCTGCCAGAAAGCTTAAAATGGGCCGTGGTCGGATCTTCCAGCAGGACAATGACAAAAAACATACATTAAAATCAACACAAAAATCATCTGCTGACCACAAAATCAAGGTCCTGCCATGGCCATCCCAGTCCCCTGACTTGAAACCCATAGAAAACCTGTGGGGTGAACAGAAGAGGAGAGTCCACCAGCATGGCCCTCAAAATTTGAAGGATCTAGAGAGATTCTGTATGGAGGAATGGTCTCAGATCCCTTTCCATGTATTCTCCAACCTCATCAGGCATTATAGGAGAAGACTCAGAGCTGTTATCTTGGCAAAGGAAGGTAGCACTAAGTATTGACTGAAAGGGTGCCAATAATTGTTGCACACATATATTTAACAATTTTTTTTTTTTTTTTTGCTAAACCTGTGTTGTGTTTGCAATTGTTTTATATACATGAGAGCAGAGTATGTTTGTGAATTTTTTAAACAAAAGATCAAAAGATTAAACAAAGACAATTTTTCACAGCCTCCTTTGCTCATATTTCCCCATGGGTATCAATATTAGTGGAGGGCACTGTATATGCCTATAATGTGCACACAGTGTGGGAAGCGGAAAAGGTTTTGGACACATCCACTAAAAACATTCATTTTTATTGTATGCATCAGACAAAGACCAAGACTTGGAGTGCTTGCAACAAAGACCCACAAATGTTAAATGAACGTCACACAAAAAAAAAAAAAACAACACACCCCCCACCGAAAATAAGAATTACCTTGTTACACAACAACCCATTTTTAAATCTGTTTTTTTTTTTTTTTATTAGTCTTACATTATGTGGAGCGTCTGGCGTACAAGTCCCTGTATAATGCGCTGTTACTATAGAAACGATAACATATCAGAACGAGCAAATAATATTAACGTTCATGTTACAGCCAGAACTAGCTATGCTATACGAAAATAACGCCAATCAGATTTGAGCATTCAACCATGTTGTAGTATAAATAATTGGCGGCTGTGGCTCAGATGGTAGAGCGGGCTGTCCACTAATCACAGGGTTGGCGGTTCGATCTAGTGCCTTGCATGAGTGTGTGAGTGTGTTTGAGTGGGTGAATGAGAAACCATGTAAAGCGCTTTGTAGAAACGTTAAGGTTCGAAGGCGCTTTTATAAGTGTAGACTATTTACTATTTACCATTTATATTATAGTTATACATCTCTATAAAATATACTAGGTCTCTTCATATCACATGAGTGTAGAGGATGAACGTGCTGATTAATGACATCTTTCTGAACTTGTTAGTCACACTGCACAGGAAGTAGAAGAAAATAGTCTATATTACATGTAACCATGAAGCCACTTCATATCTCAATTTGCTGCATGAAGCCCAATGAAATAAAAGGAATCACGTAGCAGTCTCT